>OY740791.1:23045715-23513215 GCA_963514005.1 Raja brachyura
TGATCGCCCGGCACGGGGGAGCCGATACCCCCCGATGCGGTAGCTTGATCACCTCGACGCCCCTGAACGCCGCCGGCTACGTGAGTCAAGATCGTCCCGTCAACGGAAGGCTTGAGGCCCCCGACCGAGGAAGAACAAAAGGGAGGAACTTTATTTTGCCTTCCATCACAGTGAGGAATGTGGAGGAGTCACTGTGGTGGATGTTCATGTTAAACTGTGGTTTTGAGTGATCTGTTGCTTTTAATTGTATGACAGACCTGGCCAAATGAAATTCCTTGTACGTTGCAAAGCATACTTGGCGAATAAAGTGTGATTCTGTGATTCTGATTCTAATACAAGTTGCCAAACAGGAGGGGAGGGGAGAAACGGGTGTATATGGCAAAAGGTAGTATTACAGAAATGGAGTGTTGGGAAGTAGTATGTGCTGAGTTGGTTAAGCTACAAAAAAACTTTTATTCAAGATGGCGCCTGCTTGCGGCGACTTTTGCGGAACACCAGAACAGAAAAGAATTACCTACAACTTCTATCAACTTACCAGCATCGGGGAAACGGCAGTAATCGGTGCCGTTTCAGACAGGCTGCTTGTGCAGCTGAAAGCGCTGGCAATTTTGCGATCTCCCGCAGCTGCGGGAGCCCCGGACTTTAAACGTTCCCACGCTGGCTGTGAAACTCCCGACCCGACTGAGGATCCCAGGTATGGCACCTGGAAACCCCGGGATGGCCTCCAGAGCCAACGGGCTGGATATCCCAGTAGAAATGAAGCTGGCGCTGCTGATTCTGAGGGAACCCCCGTTCATTACGGAGCTGGAGCTGCCGTTTGTGAGGGAATTCCCGTTCCAGCGCTGGTCCGCAGAAACAGCAGGTACAGGAAACACAGTACCTGGAAACAAAGGGGAAGCCTCCATTGTGTCTGGAAACGTGGCCGACGGGCAGGACTTCAGGTCAGAATGAAGCGCAGGGGACTTCGGCCCCCTCTCCCTACTATCCTACTGGCCAATGTACAGTCCCTTGAAAATAAAGTGGAGGACTTAAGGACAAGGCTGCTTTATCAAAGGAAGCTGAGGGAATGCTCTGTGTTCTGTTTCACAGAGACATGGCTCACCGCCAGCTCCCCAGACTCAGCAATCCAGCCTGAAGGGCTCTCCATCCACCGCATGGACCGTACACTGGCATCGGGGAAAGGGAGAGGAGGGGCGTCTGCCTCATGGTCAACTCTGCGTGGTGCTCAGACGTGGCGGTCCTGTCCAACTCCTGCTCTCCACACCTCGAACATCTGCCTGTGAAGTGCCGTCCCTTCTACCTACCGAGGAAATTCACCTCTATCATCCTGACTGCGGTCTACATCCCACCCCAGGCAGACGTCCGTCTGGCACTGGAGGAGCTGCACGCCGTGGTCAAACACCAGACATCTTACCCTGAGGCATTTACCACCATTGCTGGGGACTTCAATAAGGCAAACCTAAAGAAATCACTCCCCAACTTCCACCAACATGTCTCCTGCTGCATCAGAGGACCAAACACCCTCGACCACTGCTACACCACCATCAAGAATGCCTACCGCTCTATCCCTCGCCCTCACTTCGGTAAATCCGACGCTACCGCGGTGCTGCTTCTTCCTGCCTACAGGCAGCAATTAAAGAGCGCACCCCCAGAGGTGAGGACAGTACAGAGCTGGTCGGGCGGGGGTGGGGGTGGGGTGCAGAGGAACAACTACAGGACTGTTTGGAGTCTGTAGACTGGGCAATGTTCAAGGACTCGGCAACGGACTTGAATGAATACGCCACAGTTGTTACAGACTTCATTAAGAAATGTGTGGAGGACTGCATCCCTACAAAAACCTTCCGAGTGTTTCCCAATCAGAAACTTTGGATGAACTGTGAGATCCGCACTCTTCTGAAGACCAGACACCGGGCATTCATGTCTGATGACACAGTGGTCTACAAGAAGTCCAGATACGACCTTGGTAAGGCCATCAAAAAGGCCAAAAGGGAGTTCCGCTCCAAGCTGGAGGATGAGACAGATGTTCGGCAGCTGTGGCGGGGACTGAATGCAATCACCTCCTACAAGGTGAAACCAGGAGGCAGCTCGAATGTCGGTGATACATCACTCCCTGATGAGCTCAATGCATTTTACACACGCTTTGATAGGGAGAACACCGATGTGCCTCCCCGAGCCCCCATTCGCTGTGATGGTATTTCAGTCTCAGTCACAGAGGCCGACGTCAGGAAATCCTTCAGAGGGGTGAACCCTCGAAAAGCGAGGGTGTACCTGGTCTTGTCTAAAAAACCTGTGCGGACCAACTGGCTGGAGTTTTTACAGACATTTTTAACCTGTCACTTCTGAGGTCCGAGGTTCCCACCTGCTTCAAAAGGGCATCAATAATACCGGTGCCCAAGAAGAGCAAGGTGACATGCCTCAATGACTATCGACCTGGGGCACTAACGCCTGTAGTGATGAAGTGCTTCGAGAGGTTGATCATGGCGCAAATCAACTCCTACCTCGACAAAAACCTGGACCCTCTGCAGTTCGCTTACCGCCACAACAGATCAACGGTGGACACGATCTCGCTGGTCCTCCACTCCGCTCTGGACCACTTGGACAACAAAAACTCATATGTCAGGCTGTTATTCATTGACTACAGCTCGGCATTTAACACAATCATCCCCTCCAAGATGGCTACCAAACTCACAGAACTCGGTCTCCCTCTGCAATTGGATCCTCGACTTCCTTATTCACAGACCACAGTCTGTTCGTATTGGTAGAAATATGTCAGACTCGATAACAATCAGCACAGGAGCACCTCAAGGCTGCGTGCTCAGCCCCCTGCTGTACTCACTCTATATTCATGACTGCGTAGCCGGTCATAGTGCGAACTCCATCATCAAGTTCGCTGACGACACCACTGTTGTGGGACGTATCACTGATGGGGATGAGTCAGAGTATAGAAGAGAGATCGAGCGACTGTCCATATGGTGCCAGCACAACAACCTAGCCCTCAACACCAGCAAAACCAAGGAACTGATTGTAGACTTTGGAAGGAGTAGGATGGGGACCCACAGTCCTGTTTATATCAACGGGTTGATGGTTGAAAGGGTCAAGAGCTTCAAATTTCTGGGCGTGCACATCTGTGAAGATCTTTCCTGGTCCGAGAACACAGATGCAATTATTAAGAAAGCTCATCAGCGCCTCTGCTTCCTGAGAAGATTACGGAGAGTTGGTCTGTCAAGGAGGACTCTCTCTAACGTCTACAGGTGCACAGTAGAGAGCTTGCTGACCGGTTGCATCGTGGCTTGGTTCAGCAATTTGAGTGCCCTGGAGAGGAAAAGACTACAAAAAGTAGTAAACACTGCCCAGTCCATCATCGGCTCTGACCTTCCTTCCATCGAGGGGATTTATCACAGTCGCTGCCTCAAAAAGGCTGGCAGCATCATCAAGGACCTACACCACCCTGGCCACACACTCATCTCCCTGCTACCTTCGGGTAGAATGTACAGGAGCCTGAGGACTGCAATGACCCGGTTCAGGAATAGCTACTTCCCCACAGCCAACTTGGCTCGGAACTCTGAACATTAATATCCCTCCATCTGTTATTTGCACTTTATTAATTTATTAATTCATGTGTGTATTTACGTATATAATTGTAGTCAATGCCTTCTATGTTCTGTTGTGCTATGCAAAGAAAGATTTTCATTGTCCTGTCAGGGACACATGACAATAAACTCTTTTGACTTTGACTTTGAAAAAGGCAAAAATGTAATCTCAAAAATAGCATCGAGAAACCGAAGGGACAATAGAAGTGGGCCTTGATAATTTACTGAAGGGTTAGGTGAAGAGAAACACCTCTGCAGGTTGAGCGATAGGTAGGGATGTGGAAAAGCCCCATATCTGCACTACAATTATTAACCCCAGCAATAAAGGATTACTTCCAAGTCACTCTCGAACTCCAAGAATAGTGAGAGCAATTTTAATGTAACTGGTGAAATAAGGCAGTGATAAGTTTTCAGTGAACAGTCAGTGAGAGAAAGTTGTTAAGTAGTTTGAATAAACAGAAAACGGTGATACCTTTGATACTAATGCAGAAAAGTTAAAGGGTATGAAAGAAAAAGAATCTTTTATTACAACAGAGAGCCTTTGAAAGCTGACAGCATGTCTTGTATATAAAAGAGATTAAGAGGAACAGATAATGTTGGAGGAGTGGGGGAAATAGCTGGTAGCACTGAAATCCAACTGGGTTGGGTTGAAGTAGAAGTAGTTAAATGTCATAGAATCAAAACAATTAAAGGCTGAAATGTGAGGTACAATTTCAAATATTGATCGACTTAGAAAGTGAAAAGAATGGAGCAAAAAGGATAGGGATCAAGTAAATTCAAAGGGTAAGTGGCTTGGTTGAAACCATGGGAGGAAAATATTCAAAAGCAGAAAGGAGATATTGTCTCATTAGAGACTAACATTAATCCTGTTCTCTTAGGATCCCCACCTATATCTCCATGGGAGACATCTTCAGACGTTAACAGCACCACCTGCTGCAATGGGGAAAATAAATTCCTCCAGCACATGGTTTATCTTAATCGGTTTTGCAACGATCAAAATTCAAGGAAACAAAACATTCTTAACTGCGTTTCATCGCAGAAGCATTCTGCAGAAGCAATGGATTTAGAGCACAAACACGTTTATTGGCATGCAAGGCGGATGCAGCATTTAGAAATAGTTGCAGCTGAGAAGATTAGAACTGACCACATTGACCGGTGTTATTGTTATACAATGGAAATATCTCACATTGAATTCTGCCTGCAAAACCATGCAAGCTTGCAGTTGGAACAAAAAATAAACCTGCTACAATCATTGAGGTGGGAGTGAGGGATTTGAGAGGGGAAAGGGATGGTGCAGTGACTTTAATTAGTGGTCATTTTTTTTTTAACTTTCAAAACTAATTTTTAGAATCTGGACATCAATGGCAATAACTGCAGTTATTGTCTGAACTGCCCTGGATATGGAGGTGGTAGTCACCTTACTGAAGTATTGAAGTCCTCCTCTTGAAGGTATGCTCACAGCACTATTCGATAGAAAGTTCCTGTATCATATAACCATATAAGCACGGAAACAGGCCTTCTCGGCCCTTCCAGTCCGTGCCGACCATTTATTTTCCCCTAGTCCCATCTACCTGCACTCAGACCATACCCCTCCAATCCCTTCCCATCCATATACCTATCCACTTTACTTTTAAATGTTAAAATCGATCCTGCCTCCACCACTTCTGCTGGAAGATCATTCCACACAGCCACCACTCTCTGAGTAAAGAAGTTCCCCCTCATGTTACCCCTAAACATCTGTCCCTTAATTCTCATGTCATGCCCTCTTGTTTGAATCTTC
The DNA here is from genome assembly GCA_963514005.1 of Raja brachyura. Next base: position 23,051,086 of record OY740791.1, read on the forward strand.
CCTACCCTCAATGGGAAAAGCTTATCCACGTCAACTCTGTCTATACCTTTCATCATTTTAAAGACCTCAATCAAGTCCCCCCGTAACCTTTTGTGCTCCAAAGAATAAAGACCTAACTTGTTCAACCTTTCTCTGTAACTTAGTTGCTGGAACCCAGGCAACATTCTAGTAAATCTCCTCTGTACTCTCTCTATTTTGTTGACATGTATCGCGACCCAGCTAAAAAGATTAACAATATGTTTTCAGGTCAATATAGTAAGTTGGCTAGAAGGGAATCTACTGGTGATGTGTTCCCATGTACCTGCTGCCCTTTAGGTGGTAGAAGTTACAGATTTGGGAGGTTTTGGAAAACCTGGGCAAGACACAGTGTTTTGTGGATAGAACTCAGAACACATGGGCATAGCTGGCAGGAATGATTGTCTAGGGTGATTAATTGGGCTATAATCAAGTGGGCTGTGTTGTTCTGGATGTCTTTAAGCTTCTTGAGAACATTTGACACAGCACCCGTCTAAGTGAGTGCAGAGTGTGCCATTATGCTCTTGACTTGTGTCTTATGTCGATGGAAAGGCTTTGGAGTGCAAGAGTCATTCAGCATAGGATGCCCAAACTCTGATCTACACTCACAGCCATGGTATATGAAGCCTGGCTGAGTTTCTGGTCAATACTAGCCACATTGATTGCAGGAAACTTGATAATGGCTAGAAATAGGAATGGTAAGTTGTTGGACTTTCTTATTGGAGATGGTCATTACCTGGCACTTCTTCGGCTAACATGTTACTTGCCAAATACTTGAACCTTTTCCAAGTCTTACCACATGCTGCTTCTTTTGCCAAGGAGTGGAAAATTGTGCAATTAGGGAACATCACAATTTCAGTGTTTATGATAAAAAAAATGGTTATTGATGAACCAATGTTGGTCGTTGACTTGGGTTTTACCAAGGCACCTTCATACCACATTCGGTGAAGGATAGTCACTCTCAATTATTTCAGCTCCTCGATCCATGTTTGAACAAAGCCCTTAATGACATCTGGAACTGAGTAGTCGGGGCGGTCACAGTGGCGCAGCAGTAGAATTGCTGCCTGCCAGAGACCCGGATTCGATCCTGACCACAGGTACTATCTATACAGAGTTTGTACGTTCTCCCCATGATCTACATGGGTTTTTCCTGGTTTGTTCCCACACTCCAAAGATATACAGCTTTGTCGGTTAATTGGCTTTGGGAAAATTGTAAATTGTCCCGTGTGTGTGTGTAGGATAGTGTTAGCGTACAGGTCGATTGCTAGTTGGCACGGACTCCGTGGGCCGAAGGGCCTGGTTCAATGCTGTATTTCTGAACTAGCCCCGTCAACAATCCAAACTGGGCATTAGCAAACAGGTTAATGGCCAATAGTTGCTACCAGATCATGCTCTGCCTCATCGGTCTGAAGCTCATGTGCAGATGGTTAATGTGTGCGTTGACTTCACAATTATTATGACTGTGCCTTCCAAAGACAATGGGTACAGTTTTCTGCAAACTTGGGCAGATTCCATTGATATAATTGTACTAGATCAGCTACTTCTGAATCCCATGAAGTTATAAATACAACTGGTCCCAGAGGTTTCACTGTACCTGGTGGGCTGTATTTCTTGATATCACGTGGAGTGAATCAAATTTCTTGGAATCTGACTTTAATGATGGTGAGGATCGCAGGAGGAAGCAGCCAAGGATCCACTGTCCTACATGACATGATTAATTACACCACTTTCACCTTACTGTGCCACCCTGTCTGAAAACTTGCTTTTTGTGTACATCTTACATAGGAAGGAGCTGTTTACACTGTATCTTTTCCATCATCACTTTCCACTGCTTTGTTCCTTGTGATGTTATGTATGATCCTCGAGCTAATTGTAAAGAGAGATCAGATTTAAACAAGATTTCAGAATATCAATACTTTGTTCCATGACACTTCTAGCACTGGTGGAAGCATCAATGTATCCATTATTTTTGAAAGCCATAATAATTGTGAAGGTAGATCACACATCAGCTTTAGACCCATGTGTATGATCTGTTGTTTGTCAATGGCACAACAGCCTCCTGGATGTCTGGCATTTGCAGCAGTACACGATAAACTACATTCTGCTTCTCATCTTGTAGAATAACAAAATGGTTTTGCATATCACCTTGTATCTGCCAGTCTGTATCACAGACTAGCTTATTCCTTCCTAAAGGAAGGGTCTGGAGTTATATTTTACTTTTTGTGTATTTGATGTTTTGTTTTTTATTTTTGCTTTTATTTTACACACACACACACACACACACTCTGATGAATTCCTGGAACGTGCTGGCATGGGTGGTGGTGGAAGCAGATACAATTGTGACGTTTAAGCATCGTTTGGATAAGCAGGGAATGGTGTGATGTGGACACATATCAGCAGAGGAGATTAATGCTCCTTGGCATCATGTTTGGGATGGATATTGTGCACTAAAGGGCCTGCTCCTGTGCCGTTGTATATTCCAGTCTGCTAGCCCATTTCTATTAGGAAGCACATAAATTTCAGTGGTGACCTGAATATGTTGAATAGGCTCGCCTACTGCTGACAGGAAGTAACCATATAACAATTACAGCACGGAAACAGGCCTTCTCGGCCCTTCCAGTCCGTGCCGACCATTTATTTTCCCCTAGTCCCATCTACCTGCACTCAGACCATACCCCTCCATTCCATTCCCATCCATATACCTATCCACTTTACTTTTAAATGTTAAAATCGATCCTGCCTCCACCACTTCTGCTGGAAGATCATTCCATACAGCCAACACTCTCTGAGTAAAGAAGTTCCCCCTCATGTTACCCCTAAACTTCTGTCCCTTAATTCTCATGTCATGCCCTCTTGTTTGAATCCTCTCTACCCTCAATGGGAAAAGCTTATCCACGTCAACTCTGTCTATCCCTTTCATCATTTTAAAGACCTCAATCAAGTCCCCCCTTAACCTTCTGCGCTCCAAAGAATAAAGACCTAACTTGTTCAACCTTTCTCTGTAACTTAGTTGCTGGAACCCAGGCAACATTCTAGTAAAAGTGATGAATTTCACCGTTGCAGGTTTCTTGGGGAAATGGACTACAGGTCTTTAGTGGTTGAAATATGTTCCCAATAATCCCTGGTGGAAGTACAATCTCCCAGAACAAAAATGATCAGAAACATTTAACTTAATCTTTCTGGAGCCATATAAATATATGAATTTGGAGCAGGGGTAAATGGTAGCAGCAACAGGCCATCCAGCAAATCCAGCCTTATGCACCACACATGAACATAACCTTAACACTGCATTCATCTGTCCCAGCAACTCTTAATCTACTTGCTTTCCATGTATTTATTTACCTCCGCCTTTTAAATGTTCAAGCACTCAACTTCCACGTATATTTTAATGAATCATTCCAAAGGCTCACAATGCTCAAGGAAATAATTTTGCTTTATTAGTCTTAAATAAGCCACCCCTTATTTTTAGATAGTAATTACTAATCCTAGGCTCTTATGCACGAGGAACAATCTTCTCCACGTGCATCTTTTGAAGATCACTCGGGATCTTACTTGTTTCAATCAAATCACATCAGTCTTTGAAACTCCAGCAAAATATGATTAGCTATTCCATCCTTAATAGTTAATCCAGGAATTCCACTGGATACTTTCTCAGAACAGTTTTCAAGCATTAGCATGCTTTCCCCCCCAAAAAAAACCTATTGGTTTCATCAATGTACTGTATAACTGAAGAACACATTTTCATTCCATATGCAATTTTCCCAGTAATAGCAATAACATTCTGTATTCAATAACAGTTTTCCTAATTATTTGCACTACATGTATAATAGGCTTTAATGGGTCATGCATCATCAAATCCTACTGCATGTCAGAGCACAACTCGAGCAAAATACGAAGTGCTAGAGGCACTTTGCAGGTCAGGCAGCATCTGCCGAGGGAAAGGACAGGCGACGTTTCAGGATTGGACCATTTTTCAGCATCTAGTTGATTCTTTCCGCAGATGCTGTCTGACCCATTGAGTCTCCCCCTGCACTGTGTTTTGCCCAAGATTTCAGTATCTTCCGTTTCTTGTGTCTCAGAGCACTAATTAACCAACCATGAAAGCTATTAACACACTGTTATCCTAGCCAGATAATTTTAGTATTCTATGTTTTGCCTTATTAATCTGAGGACTTTATTTACATAACACCTTTGGTTTTTAATGCCAAAATAAACAATCTAACATTTCTACATATTATAATCCTTTTGCCAGCTCTTCGCTCTCCCACAAAATCTACAATCACTGTGTCCTCCCTATAAACCATAGTTTATTATAACTTTGTGTCATCCGCAAACTTAGCAACCATAGCTTTCATGCCTTTATCCAAATCATTTATACAAACTGCAAGAAGTCAAGGCCCCACCACTAATCACCGTTGCACTGCGATCATTGCATACAAAAACTACCTCTGTGATGACATTTGTCCTTATTGTCCAGATAATCTTCTATCAGCAGGGATTTTCCGAAATAACATTTGATGTGGCACTAACTAAAATGCCATGGAAATCGTTACAGAATACTAGACTAAGTGGGACCCGTTGGGTCCCAGTCACATGGGAGGCCTGGTCCCCCAACGCAACCGATTCGCCAATGCAATATTCCACCACTCACCTGTTCCCCCAACGCAATGGCAGGAGCGTTCTGTAGCCGGGGGATGGGGACGGCTTCAGGCGGGAATAGTCCGACAGCCAGGGGAGCGGGACGGCATCTGACGGGGATAGGTGGGGGGAATGAGGGTGTGTGTGAAGGTGTGGGGGCATGTGGGGGAGGGGGTTGGTGTGTGGGGGAGGCAGGTTGTTGGGGAGGGGTGTGTGTAGGGGAGGGGGTGTGTGTGGGGGCAGGGGTGTGTGTGGGAGCAGGGGTGTGTGGGGGCAGGAGTGTGTGAGGGGGCAGGGGTGTGTGGGGGCAGGGGTGTGTGTGGTGGGCTGGGGGGTATGTGGGAGGGGGGTGGGGTGTGTGGCATGGGGGAGTAGGGGAAGGGGGAGAGTAGGAGAGGGGGAGTAGGGGAGGGGTGCTTTAGGGGAGGGGGGGTGTAGGGGAGGGGTGCTTTAGGGGAGGGGGAGTGTGGGTGATGGGGGTATCAGCAGGTATATTCCAAAATAACATTTGATGTGGTACTAACTTTTTTCAAAACCGCATTGCCAGACTATCTTGTTTTTTTAACAAGTGCGTAAATCTTTAATAATGACGTATAACAATTTTCCTGTGACAAATTAATCCAGTTCCCCACTTTGTTTTCTCCCTTTTGAATGAAGGAGTTACATTTTTATTGTCAAATTTAACAGAATCTTCCCTGAATCTAGAGAACTTAAGTAAAATTAAGACTAAGATATCATCATTACCTTTGAGACCCTAGAATGAAGTCCATCAGAATCCAAGGAATTGTCAGTTTGCAGCGGCCCCCAGCACTCCCAATGTGATCAATAAAACTACTGTAGTGATATTAATTCCCCCTTTTCCAATTCCAGCAGTTATTTCTGGGATATTACCTGAACCCTTTACACTGATCCAAATACCAGTTTATTTAATTTGAATGCCTCTGTTATAAATTATAATTTACTGCCACTTTTCCGTTTTCTATTCAGCCAATATTAACATCATTATTTATTTTCCAGTAGAAACTCTTACTTCTACTTTTTCCAGCTTTTTCTTGTTCACTTTTTCCTTCCTCTTAATATTTTAGTCAGATGTTGCATACATTTATTTCTTCCAATTTCCCACCTGCCTTTGCATAAAGGTATATATTTTTCTGGCAGTTTGACACAATCTTCAGTTTTTTAGTTAAACGAGGATAATATTCAATGATTTCCATGAATCACGACTCCAAGAATTAGTTTTTGATACAGGTGGAAACAAGCCGGTTTGCCCAGAGTCTGTACCGACTTGTACACAAGTTTTATCCACACACTAGGGACAATTTTACAGACGCCAATTAACCTATAAACCTGCACGCCTTTGGAATGTGGGAGGAAAACTGGAGAACCCAGGAAACCACGTGGTCAGAGAGAACGAACAAACTCTGTACAGGCAACACCCGTAGTCAGGATCGAACCTGGGTCTCTGGCCTTGTAAGGCAGCAACTCAACCACTGTGCCACTGTGTTGCCCTAATTAACTTTTCAAATAGTTTCTTGCTTGCTCACATCATCCTCCTATCTAGGATACAGAAATATACATTTCCTATCAAGATATCTGTATATTCAATATAAAACAGTTTAATCAGGACAAAATACGATTGTTATGGAAATGGAGTGAGTTCCCAGGGATGCCAGTTAAATATCTGGAATTACAATATCAACAATTTCTTATTGTGGTTACACAAAAGGCTGGAGAAACTCAGCGGGTGCAGCAGCATCTAAGGAGCGAAGGAGATAGGCGACGTTTCGGGTCGCGACCCTGCTTCAGACCGGTTAGGGATCAGGGAAACGAGAGATATAGGTGATGTGGAGAGATAAAGAATAATGAATGAAAGATACGCAAAAATGTATCGATGATAAAGGAAACAGGCCATTGTAAGCTGTTTGTAGTGTGTAAATGCGAAGCTAGGGCGACTTGGGTGGGGGAGAAATAGAGAGAGAGGGAATGCCAGGGCCCGAGGGCTGAGGGAGAGGTGGGAAGGGGAGGAGACAGCAAGGGTTAACAGAATTGAGAAAATTCAATGTTTAAGCCCAGAGGATGCAGACTCCCCAAGCGGAATATGAGGTGCTGTTCCTCCAACTTGCTCACTCTGACCGTGGAGGAGGCCCAGGACCGAGAGGTCAGATACGGAATGGGAGGGGGAGTTGAAGTGCTGAGCCACCGGGAGGTCGAGTTGGTTATTGCGGACCGAGCGGAGGTGTTCGGCGAAACGATCGCCAAGCCTCCGCTTGGTCTCACTGAGCGGTGAGACCACAATTAATTATTGTGCTGCTATGAACAGAAATGCAGAAATCTGGCTCCCGATAGAAATGGGGAGGGAAACATAACTTCCTGTCACATTCCAGTCATTGCAACTATCAAAATAGTATACCATTCCGTATTTCTCTGATGGAACCCAGTATTCCAAGAGTGCTGGTAAGAGAAGTCGTACAACACACTTTAAATAAACCTGACCAAATGTTCAAGTAAAAACGAACAGCTCATTATTGAAGATGACAAAATATTTTGCTAATGCGTCTGGTTTCAAGCAATGTCCCTAAAGGAGGAATAAGGTAGACAGGTTTATGAGTTCAGATGAAGTCGATTCCCAAGTTTAGATCAACGATATCTGAAGGTACATTTACCATTGGCAGAATGATTACATTCTGGAACATTGGAGTGGCAAAAACTGGAGGACCAGTGCAATTGTCAATGGTTCTAAGGCTGCAAACAATCATAGAGTTAATCATAGAGTTGGATGGGTATGAGGACAAGGAGGGATTGGAGCACAAGGATGAGTATTTGCAAATCACGGCTTAATCAGCTGTCAGCCAGTAAAAAAAAAACAATTTTGCTGTGAGTTACCTCACAAGATTTTTAGTTAATTTTAATTTAGCTGGCAAAACCAGAGCAGCTAACCTATTGGAAAAAGCAAGTTCAGAGATAATAGCTGTGAGAATGTTTTCAACAGCAGATAAAGGTCAGGCAAAGAGAATGACGCCAAAAGGTGGAAAGGCTGGATCACATGACTGTGTGGTCTGTGCATTAAAAAAGTAAAACATTAAATTAAATTGTATTGTCTTAATGGTCAAACAAGAACTATTTAAAAAAATATGGTCCCCATTTATTGAATATTTGAAGGGGCAAACTGGTTCGGCACGAGAACCCGACTGAAACCAGAATCGAAGAATAGATGAAGTAGTACATTTCATAAAACGCGGATATATCTCCAACGATGTAAAATCTGTAGAATATTCCATTCTTTCCTAACTTTTATATATATATATATATATATATATATATATATATATATGTATATATATGTATATATGTATATATATGTATATATAGATATATGTATAGATATATGTATATATATATATATTTTGTGTTTAATCTTTTTCCACTATTTTCTATCTTTATAAAAAATGGAAAAAAAAATATAGAAGCATAATTATTAAGCAAGGATTAACATAAATAATACTGATTATGTATAGCTACAAAGAACAAAATGATTTTTATTATGTCAACAATGAACACGTATCTTTTTTTAAAATTATGTAATTGCTTCTAATTAATAAAAAAACTTAACAAAAAAAGTAAAACAAGATTGCAAAAAACATGGTTAAAACCCAGAGAGAACAAAAGAATCGATTAGTGAGAGAGGGGGCATCATTGTTTAATTGACATGAGGAACACCATCACTGCGGGAATACCCTCTTGACATTTTACACAAGCGTTATCGTTCAGCAAAGGTTGGGGCATTGCCAAGGAGATTGCATTCATATATTTGTTGAAACAAGCAATTTCTTAAAACGGCTTTATCCCCGAGCTCCTCAGATCAATATATCATTACACAGCATATATTCTGCTTTGTAAAAATAAGGTCGTAAATTTTGCAGCCCTCAAATTACAGGCCACCTGATGCAAATGCACTTAGCAGGTGGTCTTTCACTTTACATGCACATGGAAGATACAAAGAACTGCAGATCCAGGTTTACAAAAAATACCACTCAAAGTGCTTGAGTAACTCAGCGAGTCAGCCTGCATCTCTGGAGAACATAGATAGGTGATGTTTCAGGTCGGGACCTTTCGTTCGACTCCAAAGAGTCTGACGAAGAATCTCGACCCGACCCACTGAGTTACTCCTTTTTTCTTTTTTCTACTCATGAACGGTCAAGGTTATGATTTTCACACTGACTTGTCCACCACGAGTTTTAAATTAAAAAAAAATATTCAATCATTTTGCTCCAAAATATGGTGCAGTTTCACCAAAAGAAAAATCTGTCAGGACCTTGCCATGAGAGAGCTTAAACATATTTTCAAAGAAAAAATGTTCATTAAATATCCATGGTTTACTCTGAATTAGATTCAGAGATGGCAATTTATTTGTTATTTTGCCAATCCAAAATTTGAGAGCTACAATGCCCCAATTTATACCTTATTTCAAAGGACATAAAGCATAAAGATCTATTTGTGAATAACATACCTGGGTGTGATCAATATTAATTTTGCCATGACCTTTTTTCAAAAATCAATGCAAATGTTGAGAAATGTCAACTTGTGGTGAAAGTCATTTGCATTTAAGCTTCTGTTTCTTGTGGTCTCCTCACACATAACAACCCCCCCCCCCCCTACAAATTTGATCAAGGATACTGAGGCCTGAACCATCTGATTTAAGATGACTAATACATTATATCTTATTTCTAGTATCCAGTACAGGAGATTTATTTTGCAGAACTATGATAATTCAATCTTTTTTTATTAAGCCTGCAAATAAGTATCCAATTTTGCCTCTTTACTACTGATATCTCTTTTAAACATGGATATGTATTAAAAAAAATCCTCTAATCCCACTTTACCATAAAATGTCACTTGACTCCCTATATGTGCAAGGTCAAGTGCACTCGATTCACAATGTTATTGAAACTTGTCGAAAATAATTCTATTTTTTGGTTTTTAAAGTTTTCTTTCATTTTTACATTTGGTTACATCGTCTTAAATATTGTGACTCATGGTTAATAATATTTGCCCGAGTTTTAACAATGTCTGCCTGCATTTCCATAGTTGTTACAATCTGAACGTGTGTAGAATATACGAGTAGGGATTAAGATAATCCCCTCAGTGTGCAACTTGTAAACACTCTACCTTGCTTCTGCAGCAGGATTTCTAGAAAACCTCTTATTTCAACATTATTTGAAAACCTGCTGGAACAATTTTATTCAAGTTTGAAATTCAAACTCTTATCATGACCTTGAAATTCTATTGACAGAACATTTGGGACCCAGAGAAACACAGTACAACGCGGTTCTATGCAGCCATGATTTCCAATCTACCATTTCCTAGTTTTGTACAGGAAACCATCGCGATAACGTATCACGAGTGGAAGGGTGGTGTCCGCCATTGCCGATTGTCCGTTATAACTGAGCGAGGGGGGAGTAAAGTTTAATCCAAGGCCGGGAGGGAAGAAACACTGTGTTAAGGGAGCTTAAACAAGCAGGAATTCACAGGCCTGGGAGCCGCACAACCCCTGGCCCCACGCACGGTGCGCCAGAGACAGGCCCAGTGCTCACGCCACCTTCAAGCTGCTTGCTCTCTCCCCTCCCGCAACCGGAAGTATGTCTCATGACACCAGCTCATTGGGGACTTGGGAGAAGTGGGGGGGGGAGGGCGAGGGGGAATGAGAGTCTGCTAGAACCGAAATCCGCTATATAGAGGTTCATTGTCACGAGGGCTTACTGTATGAAGATATCACAAGCATGGTTCATCTGCACAAGCCCCAACAATCTCCGAAGACCCTGTGTTTTCAGTCTGAGGATGATGACGGAGCATCCCCCAAAAGGATGAATCCATGCAAAGTATCTGGCCCAGACCTCATACATGGCCAAATGCTAACCCCTAATGAGGACCAACTGGCTGATGTATACAAGGACATCTTCAACCTCTTGCTTCTGTAATGAGTTTTCCACCTGCATCAAAAGTGCATCCCAGAGGACAACAAAAAAACACATCACTCCTGCGCCACTGTGCCGAGTCTTCTCACTGCTGCTATTGGGCAGGAGGTAGAGACGCCTGAAGTCCTACACCACCCAGAAACCATTGATCTAGAAACCATTACATCTAGAATTAACTGAAAGAATGGTCATCTGGAGTGGCAAATTCCACAGATTTCCTATCATCTATCCATCCACAACTCTTTTTCCAAGCCCAGAGCCTTGGCTCTTCTTTGAGCAGACCAATCTACCTGCCTCATGATTCAATGAACCATAGCTGGCAACCATATGCAGAGCCAGCAGACTAATTTCCCTTGCTCCTGTGAAAGCTTTCTTGAGCATAAGCAGCATTGCGCTTATTCACCAAGCTGGGCCTGCTCTTCAAAGTGTTTTATGAGCTATGGCTTGCAAATTGCTAGTTTGTTGCCTTTCAAGGTGCTCTCTAATGAATAAGATAGTCTGAAGAAGGGTTCCAACCCAAAACGTCATATACTCGTTTTCTTCAGAGATGCTGCCTGACCTGCTGAGTATTCCAACATTTTGTGTCCATCTTCAGTGTAAATCAACAACTACTGTTCCTTCCTAATGAATAATTCTGGAATAAAATTTCTGGAAAAACACAGTACAACTCGGTTCTATGCAGCCATGATTTCCAATCTACCATTTCCTAGTTTTGTCAGAGAATCGTACAAGGAACCCTCGCTATAACGAGGGTGAGGGCGGTGTATGTTATTGCCGATTGTCCGTTATAACCGAGTGGGGGGGGGGGGGGGGGGGGGGCGGCAAAGTTTAACCCAAGGCTGGGAGAGAAGAAACACTGTGTTAAGAGGGCTTAAGCAAGCAGGAATTCACAGGCCTGGGAGCCGCACAACCCCTGGCCCCCACGCACGGTGCGCCAGAGACAGGCCCAGTGCTCACGCCACAAAAGTCATAAATAACTACCTGTTTCGGAATAGAGAAATGATTCTTCCTTCAAATAGTTACAAATTTTAAAAGATTATTATTTTTTAAGTAATCAGAATGCTGCAGCTATTGAGTGTTCTACTATGTAATCCCAAAATACTAATTTGGTGGTCACTTTTCATAAAAAGACGCCATCATCTGTAAACTTGGGCCGCTTAGGTCTAAAAGATTCTTTTTGTTAAAGCTCTTCCAATATATATTTTTTGGTAGCTCAATGGTATGATGTGGGTGATGTTTCATGGCACATGCACTATGAAACATGAAATACTTATAAAAAAATCCAATTTTTATTTCAATTGTTCTTTTTGTTCTGCATGTGGGAAGCTGGAATTGATTTTGTTCAGAATCTAATTCAATTGCAGTGCTGGGATATGTCCAGGAATTTAAATATGACTACTTTGAGGTACGATACAAATCCAACCATGCAAATTTCTGCACAAGCACATCCTTAACTTTCTATTTAAGGAACAATGCGGATGGTACGAAGGCCCTCCATATTCTTAGATAAAATAGTCCATGTTGCGATGGGGGATAGATTTAATAGGAACCCGAGGGATAGCTTTTTCCATACAGAGGGTATATGGAACGAGCTGCCGGAGGTGTAGTTGAGGCTGGTTGTATCATGACGTTTAAGAAACATTTGGACAGGTGCATGGAAAGGACAGGTTTAGAGGGATATGGGCCAAATGCAGGTACATTGGATTAGTGTAGAGGGGACATGTTGGTCAGTGTGGGCAATTTGGGCCGATGGGCCTGTTTCCACACTGAATGACACTACATAGTAGGGCATGGATTAAGGAATACAAGGTCGTAGACAAGCTTCCCAACTTTTGAATGTCAGAACAACAAAACCAACCGATCCAGTGTGTTTTATTCCTCCAAACATCGCTACTTAGTGTCAGACTCCATATCGATGGCATTAATTGCATGAAGGATTGTGTTGAAGCAAATCACCATTATTTCTTTATTCTATTAACGTACACAGTGGAAAACAGATTTATTCTCTGTGTAAAGAATGTTTTCCTCATCTCGGTCCTAAAGGAGTTCCCCCTTATCCTTAGACTGTGACCCCTTGTTCTGGACCCCCCAACATCGGGAACAATCTTCCTGCATCTAGCTTGTCCAACACCTTAAGAATTTTGTACGTTTCTATAAGACGCCAGAAATATAAGATCGTAATGTAATGTTACAAAGATTGTAATGTTAAAATTGTACAAGGCGTTGGTGAGACCAAATCTGGAGTATGGTGTGCAGTTTTGGTCGCCCAATTATAGGAAGGATGTCAACAAAATAGAGAGGGTACAGAGGAGATTTACTAGAATGTTGCCTGGGTTTCAACAGCTAAGTTACAGAGATAGGTTAAATAAGTTAGGTCTTTATTCTCTGGAGCGCAGAAGGTTAAGGGGGGACTTGATAGAGGTCTCTAAAATGATGAGAGGGATAGACAGAGTTAATGTGGACAAGCTTTTCCCTTTGAGAATAGGGAAGATTCAAACACGAGGACATGACTTTAGAATTAAGGGACAGAGGTTTAGGGGTAACATGAGGGGGAACTTCTTTACTCAGAGAGTGGTAGCGGTGTGGAATGAGCTTCCAGTGGAAGTGGTGGCGGCAGGTTCGTTGGTATCATTTAAAAATAAATTGGATAGGCATATGGATGAGAAGGGTATGGAGGGTTATGGTATGAGTGCAGGCAGGTGGGATTAAGGGAAAAAAGTTGTTCGGCACAGACTTGAAGGGCCGAGATGGCCTGTTTCCGTGCTGTAATTGTTATATGGTTGTTATATGGTTATAAGATGACAGACATATTTCAAATGTCATTAGAAATGGTAATAGTGCCGGAGGATTGGCGTACTGCGCATGTTGTTCCATTGTTTAAAAAGGGTTCAAAGAATAAACCTAGCAATTATGGACTGGTTAGTTTGACGTCAGTGGTGGGCAAATTAATAGAAAGGATACTTAGAGGTAATATATATAAGCATCTGGATAAACAGGATCTGATCAGGAACAGTCAACATGCATTTGTGCCTGGATGTTCATGTTTGACAAACCTTCTTGAATTTTTTGAAGAGGTTACTAGGGAAATTGATGAGGGTAAAGCAGTGGATGTTGTCTATATGGATTTCAGTAAGGTCTTTGACAAGGTTCCCCATGGAAGGTTGGTTAAGAAGGTTCAAGCTTTGGGTGTTAATGGCAGAGTAGCAAGATGGATTCAACAGTGGCTAAATGGGAGATGTCAGAGAGTAATGGTGGATGGCTGTTTGTCAGGTTGGAAGCCGGTGACCAGTGGGATGCCTCAGGGATCTGTGTTGGGTCCACTGTTGTTTGTCATGTACATCAATTATCTGGATGATGGGGTGGAAAATTGGATAAGTAAGTATGCAGATGATACTAAGATAGGTGGTGATGTGGACAATTAAGTAGGTTTTTTAAGTCTACAGAGAGATTTGGGCCATTTGGAAAAGTGGGCTGAAAGATGACAGATGGAGTTTAATGCTGATAAGTGTGAAGTGCTACATCTTGGCAGGACAAATCAAAATAGGACGTACATGGTAAATGGTAGGGAATTGAGGAATGCTGTGGAACAGAGGGATCTAGGAATAACTGTGCATAGATCCCTGAAAGTGGAATCGCATGTAGATAGGGTGGTAAAGAAAGCTTTTGGTGTGCTGGCCTTTATAAATCAGAGCATTGAATATAGGAGTAGGGAAGTAATGTTAAAATTGTACAAGGCATTGGTGAGACCAATTCTGCAGTATGGTGTACAATTTTGGTCATCTAATTATAGGAAGGATGTCAACAAAATAGAGAGAGTACGGAGGAGATTTACTAGAATGTTGCCTGAGTTCCAGCAACTAAGTTACAGAGAAAGGTTGAACAAGTTAGGAGCGCAGAAGGTTAATTCTTTGGAGCGCAGAAGGTTAAGGGGGGACGATTGAGGTCTTTAAAATGATGAAAGGGATAGACAGAGTTGACGTGGATAAGCTTTTCCCATTGAGGGTAGGGAAGATTCAAACAAGAGGGCATGACATGAGAATTAAGGGACAGAAGTTTAGGGGTAACATGAGGGGGAACGTCTTTACTCAGAGAGTGGCGGCTGTGTGGAATGAACTTCCAGAAGAAGTGGTGATCGGCAGGACCGATTTTAACATTTATAAGTAAAGTGGATAGGTATATGGACGGGAAGGGAATGGAGGGGTATAGTCTGAGTGCAGGTAGATGGGACTAGGGGAAAATAAATGGTCAGCACGGACTGGTAGGGCCGAGAGGGCCTGTTTCCATGCTGTAATTGTTATATGGTTAAAATCCCCCCTGAATCGTCTAAATTCCAGTGAGTACAAGCCGAGTCTATCCAGTCTTTCTTCACATGAAAGTCCCGACATCCCAGGAATCAGTCTGGTGAACCTTCTCTGGACCCCCCTTTATGGCAAGAATGTCTTTCCTCTGATTTGGAGACCAAAACTGTGTGCAATACTCCAGGTGTGGTCTCACCAAAACCCTGTACAACTGCAGTAGAACCTCCCTGCTCCTAAACTCAAATCATTTTGCTAGGAGTAAACCTTTTTGTCCAGAGCCTGCCCAACTTCCGCACAGATGTACCATGGTTTTGTGCACATATCCCTTTCTCTAAATCCCCAAGTACCTTAATAGCTTTGTTAAGAGAAAATGTTCAGATTTAAAATCTTGAAACACTTGACTGCCATCAATTGATGCTTTATGATGGAAGTTTGAAATTACGACTACCTATTACAAGTAGAAGTATTAAATAGTCGCAAAAGGGCCGGGACCTAAATTTTTAGAATATGCCCATATTCCCCAACCAACAGAAGTAGCTTCCCTCGTTCTACCCATTTACTGTTCCTTAAAATCACAAATAACCTAGAACATAGAGCAGCTCCACATTCCTCTATACCCTGCCTGTTCACGTGCATCTAAATGCTCCTTGAATGTGCAACATTCAGTGCTTCCCTGGTGGCACGTAGCAGGCATCAACCACCCTGCATGTCAAAGAAAGCCTGCTCAACAATATCCTTTGAACTTTTCCCATCTCAATTTAAAACTATGCCCTCTAGTATTTGACAATTCAAGCCTAGGAATAAGATTATGACCATTCATCCTGTTTCCGTCTGTCATAATTGTCGAGAAATGGGTCCACGTTTGTCCAATCTCGCCTTATAGTTAATACTCTTCGAACCAGGCAATATCCTGGTGAACTTCTTTTGCACCCTCTCCAAAGCCTCCACATTCTTCCTGTAATGAGTTGACCAGAACTGCACACAATCCTCCCTCCACATGTAGCCTAACTAAAGTTAGGACACATGCAAAGTTAGGACACATGCAGACTATTATGTAGCCCAACATGACTTCATGAGGGTTACACAAAAAGCTGGAGAAACTCAGCGGGTGCAGCAGCATCTAAGGAGCGAAGGAGATAGGCGACGTTTCGGGTCGAGACCCTTCTTCAGACGTTTGATACCCCCTATGACTTCATGACTTTGTACTCAGTGCCCAGACTGATGAAGGCAAGCATGCCATTGACTTCTTAACCAGCCTAAGTTATTTGTTTTGTCTCTTATCGGGAATAACATTTTGGATTTATACCCAAAGATCCCTTTGTATATCAGTGTTCCCAAGGGTCCTTTTGTTTTCTGTGTACAATGGCTTTGGATTGTTGTGGCCCAACTTCTACCTCTTGCACATTAATGCCTTGGTATAAAAGTGGGAAATTATCAAATTATTTGCCAGACTTATGCAAGACATTTGAACGATCTGGGCACATATGTCTCTGAATACTTTCCGTTTAATACTTCTGGACTTCAACCTATTCAATAAAAAAACAACTGTATCTATCAAATTATATCCAGAGTCAATGATTTCAAATGCGTCTCCCTAGAAATCTACTTGCCAAGATTTCCCCACGTCTTTACTCGGATGGTTTTGTTTTGTAAGCCAGCACTTCCGGCTATACTATTAACAATGCCACCTACCTACATTCATGCTATTTACGGACACCACAAATAACCAAAGGCCAAACAGAACCATGCAGAACAGCATTGATTACCTTCAGTTAATTTGTATGGCTGTTTATTATTCTTACTTTGTCCCTCAGGTCAACAATTTCCTTCATTTCCATGACCATCAACCTTCAGTAACAGTCCCTTTAGAGGGATTTTATTAAGTGCATTCTCAAAGTCCATAAAAAGCTACAGACATTCCACTGTCTACTAATCTAGTCACTGCTTCACAGAAAAAAATAAAATCATTCATGCTCAACTGACAGGGTTCACATTTTGCAAATCCATTCTGACTTTATCTAGTTCTTCCAAATCATTCTGACAGAGAGTAAAACTCTTGATGTTAGAATGACTGATCCATAACATTTTGGCTTCCCTCTCTCACCTCCATTAAAGAAGGTAGTGCAGTTCAGCATGGGAGCACCTCAGGGTTGCGTGCTCAGCCCCCTGCTGTACTCACTCTATACTCATGACTGCGTAGCCGGTCATAGTGCGAACTCCATCATCAAGTTCGCTGACGACACCACTGTTGTGGGACGTATGACTGATGGGGATGAGTCAGAGTATAGAAGAGAGATCGAGCAACTGTCCATATGGTGCCAGCACAACAACCTGGCCCTCAACACCAGCAAAACCAAGGAACTGATTGTGGGCTTTGGAAGGAGTAGGATGGGGACCCATAGTCCTGTTTATATCAACAGGTCGATGGTTGAAAGGGTCAAGAGCTTCAAATTCCTGGGCGTGCACATCTGTGAAGATCTTTCCTGGTCCGAGAACACAGATGCAATTATTAAGAAAGCTCATCAGCGCCTCTACTTCCTGAGATAATTATGGAGAGTCGGTCTGTCAAGGAGGACTTTCTCTAACTTCTACATGTGCACAGTAGAGAGCTTGCTGACCGGTTGCATCGTGGCTTGGTTCGGCAACTTGAGCGCCCTGGAGAGGAAAAAACTACAAAAAGTAGTAAACACTGCCCAGTCCATCATCGGCTCTGACCTTCCTTCCATCGAGGGGATCTACTACAGTCGCTGCCTCAAAAAGGCTGGCAGCATCATCAAGGACCCACATCACCCTGGCCACACACTCATCTCCCTGCTACCTTTGGGTAGAAGGTACAGGAGCCTGAGGACTGCAACAACCCGGTTCAGGAATAGCTACTTCCCCACAGCCATCAGGCTATTAAACTTGGCTCGGATAAAACTCTGAACATTAATACCAATCCCTCTGTTATTTGCACTTTATTTATTTATTCATTCATGTGTGCATTTACGTATATAATTGTAGTCAAAGCCTACTATGTTCTGTTGTGCTATGCAAAGAAAGAATTTCATTGTCCTGTCAGGGACACATGACAATAAACTCTTTTGACTTGACTCTTTTGACTTTGACTTGACTTCATAATGTTTTCATATAAATTAATAGTTATAAATCAAAGGATTAAAAAAATATTTAGTTCATCATTTGCAGGTGCTCCATTAAAACCTCTGAGATGGACTTTACCTATTCCTATACATCTCCTGGACATCAAAGTTAATCTTTCCTTCATTGCTAGTGTTGTGTTTAAGTTATTGTTAACCAAGGGAGGCACTTAAATGAAGTGCAAGAGTGGAGACCAATAATGAAGGAAGACTGAATAATGGTGATCGGAAAGATCGGTAAATGTGAGGAGAATGGAGTAAACAGGGGAAAGGAGTAAAATTAGAGAGGGACGAGGCATAGAGAGGCATAGAGAGACAAATGGAGCTGTGGAAAGGGTAACAGAAAGACAAAGCTAAAAATAGTTAAAAATCATAGGAAAAATCAAATTGGAAATATGATTAGAATATCCTTAAAACACAATTACTTTGTTACTGATGATGCATAAACATGTGCATTGCATCTTGTAACATTAGCATTGACCTTCATCAGTATAAATAAAATGTTGTTGATAATGGAAGGCAGCTTCAGAATGCAAAGTGCAATATGCATTGAGCCAGAAAATATTAAACTAAGTAAAGAGAACGTTGATAATTAGTATTTCTTAATTTTCATGCTAAGCTAAAATAGAGGGGGCTTGAACAGGGATGGAATAAACAATCAGGTTGTATCAACAGTGTTGTTTGCATTTGTACATTGATATTTTTGTAAATTGCATATTCTAAATGATGGGTATTTGACACTCATGATCGCCGTTTTAATTAAAATACTGCTGCAGTATTCTTTTCATAAATGAACAGTGTTAGAACTTACTAATCTATCTTCTATCTATACTGTACTATATAGTAATCTATACTATTACTAAAACTCTCATCTTGTCCTCTTCCGGTTTGCGTTGTTTTTAAATTTGCGCAAAAACGGTACCCTATATTGCTAGGATTTTTTTGTCACCTTACTCACCGTTCTCCTCTGATCCAAGCGCACCAAGTTTTGTTCCGATCGGTGAAATATTGCAAAAGTTAGTGGTCTGTTACCCCTTCCGGCACCCGATGTCAATCACAGGCGCCGAGAATAAAGCTAAAGGAGCAGAGTGTGGGCTTTGTTCTGCTGGCGGGAGCTGGCTGTGTTCTCCAGGCGGGGGCTGTAAGCTTGACTGACGCTGGGGACGGGAGCCGCTGAGCGAGTCCGGAGTCAGGTACTGGAGCTGTGGCCGGGAACCGGTGAGCCCACACAACCCCCTCTCACACCCCACCCCCCTACAAACCGCCCTCTCCCTCCCCCTCTCCCCCTCACCAATAAACAGGATCAAATTCATTTTCTCCTTAATCTTTTGAGACTCTTTATGCTAAATATATTACACTCAGGATATAGATTTTATTTCAAAGTCACGTGAGCGACTACGTGAAGAGCCCGCCAGTCCGCATGCACGTCAATTCGTCTAGCGCATGGCGCGAGCGGAGCAGTTGAACTGCTCTGCAAGGTAATTCAATTTTCTCCAGGCCGCTCTAGAGTGTTCCCCGGGTAGCTATGGAGGCGGCCTGGGGTTTCGGCTGCCGTGGAAGTTCCATAGGAGTTACAGTAAGTAGAATTCTGCACCGCTGTTTGAGCTCCCCAACGGGAGCAGGCAGCTAAAATTGGAAACCGCGGCCCATATAGGAAACCAGCGTAAGGCTCCATAAGGAGCTGGGATTGCGGCTGTTGCCGTTATCATGGTAGCAGACGGCCCAAATGGGAGACCGCCAGCTACGTTAAGTGGTTACAGCTGCCGGTATCAGAGCTCCATACGGGAGCAGGCAGCCAGAGTCGGAGACAGCGTGGGGCTCCGTAAGGAGCTGAAATTCATAAATTGCGGCTGCCGGCAGCCAGGTCTATTTTACTGCAGGAGATTTCCAGCAGTAGGTGAGTTTTTAAAATAGCCGTGGCCTAGAGCTCTGCTTAGGTAGCTCAGCCTGCCGTAGCACCGAACAATTTTAACATATAGTGTATACTTTATTTTGGGCGGCTATAGTAAAGTTGGCATTAATAACAGTTGCCACTGGGTCACGTTTGTGACTATCATAGCCGATAGCATTCTACAGTCATGTTTAACTCTTGGCAAGATCACAAATATATCTTATCTTGCCAACAAAGGTTATGTTTTTAAAATAGATAATTACAAAGGACATTTATTTTCACTTACACCAATGGTGTAGTGGAATTGGACCTGCCATTGCAGTCCAGAACTCCTGGCTTGGGAAACCTTGTTTGAGCTGTGACTATCAGTCACCTGTGGGAGTTACGCCAGGTGGTGTCATGGTAATTTCCGCTCATTAGAGGGGACTGTGGAAGATTATTTTACAAAAGACTCCAACTATATGCATATCAATAAAGTAGTCGAATCTCTGACATATAAATGTAATTAGCTATGACAACACCTGGCAGGGTTGCAGTATTTCCCCCACTCTGTCTGGCATATGGGGGCCAGAGGCGCTCCAGTCCTTCCCTGTAATACTCCGTTGGCTCCGGAAGGGAGCAAGGACTCAGAGTCACTAGGAGGTGCAGTCTATTTGATAAATCATGATAACTACGGAGCACCGATCTACAGCTAGTCTCGGTTTGGCTGCTAAAGGAAGCAGCCTGACAACCCCAAGTCAGGGCAAAGTCCCAGCCAAGTCTTGGGACATCTATGGCAGATGTAATTTGGCTTTGTCGCAATTTGAACATCTGATGAATCAAATTATAACACAAGGAATGCTCCGTCTTACGAAGGCATGTCAGGCAGCAGCTCCTGGTTCAGGGTTGCAAATTTTCCTCCCACTCGGATGAAAGGAGTGGTGGAGATGGTGGCTAAGTATATGCACATTGCCTGAAGCAGCTCCTGGTTCAGGGTTGCAATTTTCCTCCCACTCGGTTGAACGTAGTGATGGAGTTGGTGCCAAAGTAAATACACACTTGCCTGAGGCAGCTCTTGGTTCAGGGTTGCATAAGTCTTTCCACTCGGATGTATGAAGTGAAGGAGATGGAGCCATATATATTATGCTGCGTATTACGGAAGCATGCACAGGCAGTTCAAGTCATATGCCTGTAGACCCCCTGGTTTCAGGGTTCGTATTTTCCTCCCACCCGAAAGACTATCAGAGATGGTGTCACAAAATAAGCTCGGTGTTATGGAAGCATGCACAGACAGTCCGAGGCATATGGATATGGCAACACCTGGTTCAAGGTGCAATTTTTGTCGCACTCTAAGAGAGTGTTAGAGATCAGTACGGACTGACTCCAAAAATGACCCCGAACATGACTATGTTCCGGGATCCCATGCTTAATGCACGACAATCGCATGATGTACGACAATCGCATGAGGAAAGCTGTGTGCTCTTGCCTCTAAAATTGCTGTTCCATCGGGGACGGACAAACCACTACAAGAGAAGTTGGCCAGCAGCATCAGCTATCTAACAGAAATGACAAGCATGATGGACAGGGTCTGCAAATGGAACTTCGCTGAAGCTCCAAGAAAGGAAATCGACCTGGGGTTAAAGACGCTGGTAAGTAAGGTCTCGTTATTAACCTCCGTAAACTCCCAAACAGGAAGTCTGTCGGCCCAGGTTGGGTTTACTGCCAGCATGGACTGTCTAGTCATTTTTTCACTTTCTCTGGGATAAGATCAGGTTGATGTAGATACATTGGCAAGGTGCCTTGCACAGTAACCAATGCACAGAAGTTCCAAGTAGGAGCAGTTTGGTTACCCTGGATCGGGGTAGACCATTATGGAACTGGCTGGCCATATGAGTCATAGTGGACAGGGAAGCACTGCTTCATCATCTATGAGAGGTTATCAGACTGTTCAATAGAATAAAGTAGTTGAAGTTTTTCTCAACATATGGTTTATTTCTCCTCAGTTAGTAGAGTTATGCCCCTGTCCCACTTAGGAAACCTGAACGGAAACCTCTGGAGACTTTGCATCCCACCCAAGGTTCCCGGAGGTTTTTGTCCTCCGGCAACCACCTTCAACTAGCGTCGCAACCGGCTTCGACTAAAAAATTATCGATTTTTAAAACAGAAACCACTTTCGGCCATTAGGGAGACTGACAGAAACCTCCGACCACACGTAAACCTTGGGTGGGACGTAAAGTCTCCAGAGGTTTCCGTTCAGCTTTCCTAAGTGGTATTACTGGTTCATTGGAATCATCATTACCATCCGCTCTGGGACAGATAGTTACCAGCACGAAGCTCGTCTGGCATATAATATAACTTTATCTGATCTGCAGGTTCATGTTGTGAATCAACAATGTATTCATAATAATCCATAGGCTCTCAATACCGGTATTCCTGATTGAGTGGTGGGTCGAAGAGATTGTGTTATGCACTCTGGTGACTTAGACATGTGGTTTCAGTCAAAGAACTGTGAGGTAATTCCTGATTCAGCCTTACATTATACTAATCTCCACTCTGAAGGAAAATGCTACGTATTCATGGTGACTCTTAGTCAAGAGTTCACAGGGAACTCGTATTCCCATATCCAAGGAAAACTGTGGTTTCAGCTCTAGTCATTAGCTGCTGATTATATATTATCAGCGACATGTATGAATAACTAGATAATGCATCTCCCGCAGGTAGGAAAGCCAAAAAAATTCCGTCCGTAGTATCTACAGAGGAACAGCGGTTCTGAGTGCAATCAATGACAACTCATCCGAGGATGAGTGGTCTGGCCAAGGAGTAGAGGGGTATATTTCTTAAGATTACAGAAATATGGTGGAGGCCGAATCGGGTTAGCATTAAGCTAATCAAATTGTGTGTTTACTTACCCAGTTTAAGATGGATGATTGGGTGTCTGCAATTTAACCGACTCAGAGAATTGATCTTGTAGTTGCATACTCTGGCATATCTATACAAATAAGGCACAGATTCTGCTATTTAATAACAAAGCTAGTGGTGAAAGCCTATGCTGCCCTGTTCAGAGTAAATGGCATTATGTCATCGAGTTTTAGATATTATGCAAAATTGCCACATAGAAACATAGAAAATAGGTGCAGGAGAAGGCCATTCGGTCCTTCGAGCCCGCTCCACCATTTACTGATAAAACTTATGGGTTGTCAGTTTGCGTTTGCCTATTCAATCACGCCATGGTAGGCAGCTGAAGCAATTCTCATTACTTAGTGACGAGTGACGGCTGGGACAGTCTGTCTTCTCGGGCAGCTAGCTCTGTACGATTGTATGAAAAGCTTGTGAACAACATATGTAAGTCAATTTTATACAGAAGTAACAGAGGTTTGTGTGGCTTCCAGTTTGAGCCTAGAGAAACTTTATGGGATAGCACAATTGACATTGCTTGTGCTGCTTTATCATTTCTGTAATACCATAAGTGGGACATAAATGATTGGTTCTCCACCCACTATTCTCTAACGTTATGCAGGGTGTATTTTATTTGACCACTCTAACAGCCTACACTCATTGTAATGTGTGATGTATATCAGTAAATTGTTCTGCAAATATTCCTCAACATTTTCCTAATGGAACCAGTATCTTAAGATGAATATGCTTTCATCAGCTGATCTCAGCATAAAGAACACAGCCTTTACTCAATCTCTGGCTTAGTCTCCACGTCACTCTGACATAAGGGTAGCTTGTTATATAAATAATCTAATAAGCAAAGAGCAGGATGCGTACATTTGAGGTTGACAGCATCCCCACCAGAGCAGAGATCAGGAATGTCATTAGGCATACAAGTGCACTCAGCTGCAAGTGCCTATGAAATGGAAGATAGTTCCTTTGTTTCAATAGACTCAAGATATTGCTGATGGTTCAGTAGCAGCCAAAACAATGGATTTCCCTTTCATCATACAGCATGAGGTTTCATAGTGCAGGTTAATAAATTATAAAATTTGGTGGAATATGTCTGGATATTTAAAGATAGAATTATGCACATTGTTGCATAAGTTATTGTCTAACTCAACAGGCTATTGGGACTACAGGTCAGTTTAGAGCAATGGCCATGTATGCAAGTTAGCATCAAGATATTAATAACTCATGGTTTTTCCTACCATTAATGGTTTATCTGTTTAAGTGTTTCACACACAGATTGTGTCACTGCATGAAACCACAAAGCTTTGAAATCTTCATGCAGTCACTCGCGTGACTTCGAAAAATAATAGAAAGATTAAACAAGAACTTACCGTTTGAAGTTTGATCTTTATTTTAAGAGAAGTTGAAGTGAGGGATTACGTGCCCTCCACTCCCAACCCTATTCTCATAAAGATCATTCGGTAGTTCTAGCCCTTTAATCTTCCTATAGCTTAGGTCAGCAACTATTCTGTGTGTTCATACAGCTACTTTGATGATTGACGCGCATGCGGGCTCTTCACGTAATCCCTCACTTCAACTTCTCATAAAATAAAGATCAAACTTCAAACGGTTGGTTCTCGTTTAATCTTTCTATTTATGGAGCTTCTAAACTCCATAAGCCCCAACGCCTACCATCTACCTCACTGGAAACCTTCAGACTATCTTTGATCGGACTTTACCTTGAATTAAACATTATTCCCTTTTATATATCTGTACACTGTGGGTGGCTCAATTTTAATCATGCATAATCTTTCTGCTGATTGGTTTGTGTGCAACAAAAGCTTTTCACTGAACCTCAGTACACATTACAATAAACTAAACTATTGTAGCGGCAGCAAACGTAGTGAATAAAGGTGAGACGTCAGGCCGGTTCAAACTGTTGTTTATTCAGTGGTGACACGTTAAGTTGGTGCGCTAACCATATTACAATGTTGCTGTAGCTGAGTGAGGTTGTACTCTCGGGCTCAGCTACCTGTTGACTCCTCTAAGGTCTCGAGGTGAGAGACCTTACGTACCAGGACACTCCCTCTAGCCCATGATGTCACGTGCCCGCCCTCGTATCTCCTGACGAGGGTTCGAGCATAAGTGGCCCGTGTTTAGGCTGACGCCACAATATACAGTATATTCAGCACTGCCATTCTGCCAATCTGGCCTTGCTTGATTACACAAGTTCTATTAATCCGTTTTTCAAAATCTCAAGATCCCAAATTACATAGGCAGGATCACACCAGTTAAATGATTTAAAAAATAAATAAACTTAATATTTTAACAAAGGGATTAAAACTTTCTTCATAATTGGAATAAATTGACTGCTTCACATTAAGATGACTCAAAATGTATTTAGACTGATCTGGTTAGTTTTTTTTGCATCATCATTCCCAGAAATAATAGGGGGCAGATCATATTAAAATTCATAACATTCATAAGAATCTACATTTAACAAATGGCCAATGTAGTTCTACTTAATATGTCCAGTAACAACCACCACTAAATTTAGCTGCTAACCCACCAGGGAAGAAGGGTCTCGACCCGAAACGTCACCTATCTCCTTCGGTCCTTAGATGCTGCTGCACCCTTGAGTTTCTCCAGCCCTTTGTGTACCCTTGAAAAACATTTGTTGGAAGGAACGGCAGATGCTGGTTTAAACCGAAGATAGACGCAAAAAGCTGGAGTAACTCAGCAGGACAGGAGGCATCTCTGGAGAGAAGGAATGGGTAACTTCACCCATTCCTTCCTTCCAGAGATGTTGCCCGTCCTGCTCAGTTATTCCAGCCTTTTGTGTCCATTTTAGGATTAAAAACATATCTGGATATGTACACATCACACCACCCTTCACCTTTGTCCTGTCAAATATCAAAGTGTTCATGTAATTACTTTAAAACTTCAGAAATATACCACCAACATCTTGAATCTTCATCTCTCCATTTGTTGCCGAGCCTCTGGCAATCTCTGCAAAGTCTGGCATGCCCATTGAAACGATGGAGAATTTCAAACACAACTCTACTGCCAACACCCTGTCCGATGTCTGAAAACCCCCATTCACCCACTACTATTCTCAGAAAAGTTACAATCCTGATGTATGCAAACCTGATGTAAATTCCAGCCTGTAATACTCAGATAGTCAGGCTGCAAGGATCATAGAAAAAAAAAGTGGTCATTAAAAATCATAAGATTTGTTTTATTAAATGGAAATTCACACTTCAAAACACTCAAATTCTCAGAACATTGTTAAATAAACAAAAGATAGGGCACTTTTCTCAAAAGGCAATGATTTTTCAGTCATTTTCCATTGCAAAAAAACAGCCATGTGATTGCAGAACATCATATCTCCCAACTTTCAATCAGCCATGTAGCAATAAACTGTACCCACATACTCTAGATTTAAAACAAGTTAAACATGTTTCAGATTTTAATCCCATTGAAATATCATCTCACGTGCTTCAGTTTTGTTTGCACTTGTTCTCAACTGGAATGGGGAAAGGTTTGCAATCAAGTCCTTGTATTTGACTTTTCATTAGGCTCATTTTTTTATGGCAGTCCATTCAGACAAAGATTTATCCATTGGGTACACAAAAGGCTGGAGAAACTCAGCAGGTGCAGCAACATCCAAGGAGCGAAGGAGATAGGCGACGTTTCGGGTCGAGACCCTTCTTCAGACTGGTCAGGGATCAGGGAAACAAGAGATATAGATGGCGATGTGGAGAGGTAAAAAACAATGAATGAAAGATATGCAAAAAAGTATAGATGATAAAGGAACCAGGCCATTGTAAGCTGTTTGTAGTGTGAAAATGAGAAGCTAGTGCGACTTGTGTGGGGGGGAGATAGAGAGGGAATGCCAGGGCCCGGGGGCTGAGGGAGAGGTGGGAAGGGGAGGAGACAGCAAGGGTTAACAGAATTGAGAAAATTCAATGTTTAAGCCCAGAGGATGCAGGCTCCCCAAGCGGAATATGAGGTGCTGTTCCTCCAACTTGCGGTGTTGCTCACTCTGGTCGTGGAGGAGACCCAGGACCGAGAGGTCGGATACGGAATGGGAGGGGGAGTTGAAGTGCTGAGCCACCGAGAGGTCGGGTTGGTTATTGCGGACCGAACGGAGATGTTCGGCGAAACGATCGCCAAGCCTCCGCTTGGTCTCACCGATATAGATCAGCTGGCATCTGGAGCAACGGATTTATCCATTAACTGTATGTAAAATCAATGCTCTTTTCACATACTGGTCAGCAAACAAATATGCTATAGAATAGGTGACAGGAATGGAATAAATGGCACTTCCTCACCTATTCTTTTTCTCCAGAAATGCTGCCTGACCCGCTGAGTTGCTCCAGCATTTTGTACCTATCTTTGGTGTAAAACAGCATTTGCAGTTCCTTCCACCACATTACATCCTGGTAGCTATCATTGACCAGAAACTTACAGGATCAACTACAAAAATATACATAGCTATAAGAGCAGATCAAATATTGTTTATTATGCACTAAAAGATATATCTCCTGTTACCATATAAAGGATCAGGACATATAAATTACGCAATTATGAAATTGGAGAGCTGTGTGTATAGTCAATTACTTAAGATTATGAGTCAAGGGCATATAACACCTGGCTATAAAGCCGGAAGGATACTAAATATTTTGGAATGGTATGAAATGGAGACACACACCATCATGAAACAGCCAAGACCTGAATCCATTAGATTTAAGTTAACAATATTGGTGCCATTGCACTGTTGGCATTATCTCACCAACACCAGCTGATGAGAAGGAAATCAAGAAGCAAATTTGCACAAAAATATAACGACGTGCCAAAGCTAAAGGGTGATGATAATGCGGCACTTCAACTATTCCAACTTTAAAAAGTGTCAGTAATAAGAGGAAAAGAGGGAGGGTCTTGTGTGTTGAGAATAATTTTCTTAACTAATTCTTACCCAGTAACGAAGATAGAATTGCTGGACTTGGATCTGAGAAATAAGAGTGGGTTAAATGAATCAAGCATCAAAGGGAACCATTGATAAACCAGCAGTGTAATATGGAAGAGCTCATGTCAACAGATTGAGAATTGATGTGGCCTGGATCAGTTGGAATCAAAGACTGGTAGGCAAAAAAAGTTTAGTTGAAGTGCGACCTGCATGGAATGGCTTAGGCATATACTCAAGAAAAAGTTAGATCAAAGAAAAAGAACATAATGGTACAGATAGTGGAAAAAATAGGATAAATATCAATCGTCAGGTTGATAACACAGGTATGAAACAGCTTAATAGAAGCAAAGGAGGAAAGAGGGAAGCAAAAAGACAGCATGAGACTGGCGGCAAATGTGGACCATTTCTTCACAAAGTTACAAATCTCCCAATAACAGGTAGATTTTCCAGCCAGTAACCAAATATTGTGGATGCACAGACAACAATCTCAGCATACAGCAACCACACCTAAGCAACAGAGAGGCAGGAGACTGCAGATTCCTGAACTTGGAGCAAAACACTTATGGAGCACCTGCTGAGTTCTTTCAGCCGTTTTTTTTTTTCACAGCAAGCTGACTCCCAGAAGAAACTGAGCTTCAACTGTACACTATTAGATGCAACTTGTCAATACAGAATACATTCAGCACTTTGACATTCACCTACAATTATCTCATACCATGAAAGTATGTATCTTCATTATTTTCAGCCAGATGTTATTTTTACATTCTCTCCAAAAAGCTTAGAGCTCATATTTCACGATGAAATACGTGTTTTAGTACTCACCCATCTGTGATAAATGCTTATCTCAAGATGCCAACAGTAGCACACTCTATTATCTTTTGCATAAAACATCAGAAGTTTTGGAATGAAATTTTCGAAATTTTTACAAAAGTATTTAAAACAGAAATGAACCCCAATGCATAATTGATTATCGTTGGAACAATGGAGACTGGCTCTGAGCTGACTGCATTCCAAGAGAGTTTCCTTAACTATGGCTTAATAATGGCAAAAAAACATTAAAATTCTGGAAAAATGAACCAACACTTAAAATGTGGATTTCAAACATGTCTGAATTGTTACACCTAGAAGATATGAGATTCACCCTAGCAGGCAAATCAGGCCAATTCTTAAAGATTTGGTCTCCCTTTATCGATTTATTACAAGCATATGGTGCATAATTTTCCTAATCTGAGGAAAGACATTCTTGCCATAGAGGGAGTACAGAGAAGGTTCACCAGACTGATTCCTGGGATGGCAGGACTTCCACATGAAGAAAGACTGGATAGACTCGGCTTGTACTCGCTGGAATTTAGGAGATTGAAGGGGGATCTTATAGAGACTTACAAAATTCTTAAGGAGTTGGACAGGCTAGATGCAGGAAGATTGTTCCCGATGTTGGGGAACTCCAGAACAAGGGGTCACAGTTCAAGGATAAGGGGGAAGTCTTTTAGGACCGAGATGAGAAGATCTTTTTTCACACAGATAATGGTGAGTCTGTGGAATTCTCTGCCACAGAAGGTAGTTGAGGCCAGTTCATTGGCTATATTTAAGAGGGAGGTAGATGTGGCCCTTGTGGCTAAAGGGATCAGGGGGTATGGAAAGAAGGCAGGTACAGGATACTGAGTTGGATGATCAGCCATGATCACATTGAATGACGGTGCAACCTCGAAGGGCCAAATGGCCTACGCCTGCACCTATTTTCTGTGATTCTATGATACGGTGCAACATAATCCTGAAAATAAACTGTTTCAGAACCGGGTGAGGAGTGCGCAAAGATACGAAGTAGGTATATCCCTTCCATTTCATTTTCCTTTAATTATTATTTTTTTAATATCTCTCCTCCTTTCTCTCTTTCTCTTGTACTTTTCACGAACTGTCACTTTCGCCACCTTACCTAACTTTCTTGTTCTCTCTTTGTGCTTATATTACTTTTTTATTATTAAATTCAAAAACAGAAGTTGTATATGACATGTATTATGTTATTCTTAATGTACCCTATTGTGTATGACTAATAAAAATATTATATTAAAAAAGAAATACGTGTTGGTCCATTTTCCCGCATGTTAATCTACTTGCTGATCTAAGATGTACTTGTACAGTTGCCAAATCCTCTGCACATGTGTTTGCAACTACTTTCTGTTGTTTCCATTGCCACCTTTCTTTAATGGGTCAATGGCTCTTTCTAGCTTTCTTCTGATGTTGCCACTCTAATAAGCGCAGTGTATTGATTCCTTGGGATATTTTTTAAACCACTAATATTGTCTTTGCAAATCTACACTAGTGTCATCAAAGTACAATCCATTGCTGATGCACAGCGTTGGAAGAGAACTTTAAATATATACTTAACAATACTGGTGCAATTAAAGTCATAATGGATCGGTGATTTCTTTCATTTGCATTTGGTTAACACAATTGACGTATTTCTGTTCAAAGTTAATAAGAGTCTTATCGCATAATAACCATATAACCATATAACAATTACAGCACTGAAACAGGCCTTCTCGGCCCTTCCAGTCCGTGCCAACCATTCATTTTCCCCTAGTCCCATCTACCTGCACTCAGACCATACCCCTCCATTCCCTTCCCGTCCATATACCTCTCCACTTTACTTTTAAATGTTAAAATCGATCCTGCCTCCACCACTTCTGCAGGAAGATCATTCCACACAG
This sequence comes from Raja brachyura, assembly GCA_963514005.1. Next base: position 23,081,579 of record OY740791.1, read on the forward strand.
CCACCACTCTCTGAGTAAAGAGGTTCCCCCTCATGTTACCCCTAAACTTCTGTCCCTTAATTCTCATGTCATGCCCTCTTGTTTGTATCTTCCCTACCCTCAATGGGAAAAGCTTATCCACGTCAACTCTGTCTATCCCTTTCATCATTTTAAAAACCTCAATCAAGTCCCCCCTAAACCTTCTGTGCTCCAAAGAATAAAGACCTAACTTGTTCAACCTTTTTCTGTACTTAGTTGCTGGAACCCAGGCAACATTCTAGTAAAATAAAATAAATATGAGACATCATAGAAATAAAAGCAAAATGCTATATGGTATAATGAATAAAGTCCAAAAAATAAAGAAAGCACAAAGGTAGTCACTTTGCATCAGTGGATAGAAGAGCTTAATTTGTTTAATTATGTTTGATCCTTCCCAAATGAAAAATAACACCCAAGGTTAAAGTCGAGTCAGTAACTTTACAATATAAAAGGATAATGCTCTACCAGCCTTGTCCTAATGCATGCTTGCAGGCAGTGAAAACTCAGTGGACCATGGCTGCAGAAAATTTAAACCCACAGGAACACATTGTTATGGCTTACAGTTATAGAATCGGAGTCATCCAGCTTGGAACCAGGCTCTTCAGCAAACTTGCCCATGCCAACCAAAAAACTCCATCTCAGCTAGTTCCATTTGCCTGCATTTGGCCCATGTACCTCCAAACATTTCCTGCCCAAGTGTCATTTAAAGGTTATTGCACTCATTTCATTGTATTGGCTTCATAAGTTATAAGAACATAATTAAGCCATTCTGCCCATCTATCCTCTATTTAATCATGGCTGATCTATCCTTCTCTCTCAACCCCATTTTCCTGCCTTCTCCCCACCCGTACTAATAAAGAATCTATCAATGTACGCCTTAAAAATATCTATTGAATAGGCCTCCACAGTTGCCTGTAGCAATGAATTCCACAGATTAACCACCCTCTGACTACAGAAATTCCACCTCACATCCAATCAAAAGGCACATCCTTATATTCTGAGGCTCTGGTCCTGGGCTCCCCCACTAGCGAAAACATCTTCTCCACATCCAGATCTGATGGGCTTCATCCCAGATTTGACAGAATTCTCAATCCCATGACATCCAAGACCTCAGGATGACACTAAGAATAGGTCCAATGTAGAGATACTTCAAGAGGATGCTTGATGATTTATTTTCATAGATTAATGTGCAAGGAAATGCTGAAGTCTAGTAAATTATTATAAATATTTAAATAATTGTTCTAAATATAACAGCCACAGAGCAAGAGATAATTGCAACCTTACATCTTCTATAGGACAGCTACGTATCTTCACAAGGCCATAAGATCATTCCAAGAAGTACTGGTAACTTCTGGTAGGCAAGTCAAATTGGTATCCAGGTTAGCACTATGCATTTAATTATTGGCATGTTTGGTGGGTCAGTCTAGTTAATTAAATGTAATGCGGAAGACAGATGAGTGAGCATCCCATTATTTTTTATCAGCTTCCTGGCATCCAATGAGTGCTGGTAGCAATAGTTTTAATAATTGGACTTTGAGGGCCACAGGAGTTCTTCCTTTGTGCTGCTACTACTTTATGAACCCAAAGAGATTTCAGTCCCAGTGAGTCCAATTAGTGCATGACTATAGGCGCATATTGCGCACATCAATGTCCAGTATGCAGGGACCTGACATTTCTCATTAATCCTTCAGCAGACGAGTGCCCTTTCAGGATCAAGGGCAATCTGAAGGTTGGCTTCTTGGAGATGTTCATTTCTACCTCCGTTGCTAAAAACAAATTGTGAAAGATCAGTGCATATTGGACGATGCCCCAACAAAGCTCACTTTGTCATGGTTCTTATTAAAAAAATTCTAATCAGGTTTAAGCATGGTGAAGCTCAACTTGGACCACAGGGCTCTACACATATAATGTGTAAGAAGGAACTGCAGATGCTGGTTTAAATCAACGATAGACACAAAATGCTTCAGACTGAAGAAGGGTCTCGACTCGAAACGTCACCCATTCCTTTTCTCCAGAGATGCTGCCCGTCCTGCTGAGTTACTCCAGCTTTTTGGGTCTATCTTCCATATATACCATGTACTGTTTAAACAGAACAAGATAAGGGAAACCTCATGACTTGCGATGGGATGGGGAGCCCATGATGAAGCTGAGCAAACATATTAGTTATATTGGAACTTGGCAGAGATGTATGTGTTCAGCATCAGATTACACAGGCTGACATTTGCTCAGACAAAAGCCCTTTAGGTGAATGCGGAAGATGACCTTGAGCAGCAAAAAAAAATCTATTTCCAGGTCATGCCTAGATGAAAATCTTGCTGTGTTACTGCTCGTCCTCCCCCAGGAAAGTGCAGCTTAACAAAATACCCCGTGGGTGTATATTTTACATCCTCAAAGGCATATTGTTGGAAAATAGTGTTTCCCCCTCTGCTCAAAAAGTCAAAATAGCTTTACAAAGACGAATGACGCAGTGTATTTTAGAAGGTATTAGTCACGCAATTATACATCTTCCCTGTTCCCTATTCTGGCAGAATTGCTGGAGGAACTTCAAGGGGGGTTGAAACCTGCAGATGGAACTAGCATTACAAGAGAAGATTAAAAATAGAATTCAGCAGTAGAAATTCAGGAGAACAAAATCATCAAAGGTATTTAAATATTTGCACGAACTGGATAAGATGACAGAATTGACAAAGTAGGTACTAAAACTGAGATAATATGCATATATCTCAACTTCGGTGGTATCACTAACAAGGCTGGCAAACTGCTGGAACAAATTGCACATGTGATTAAGATATAGTGTAAATTAAGAATGGATTCTTAATATTCTTAGTTTCCAAGTAGCAAAAGTGGAGGAGTGTGTTGATGCCAAGATGATTGTTGCAGTTCTAAAATAGAAAGAACAAACGACAATGGTCTTCAATTTTAACAATTCCATTTGTGTTCAGAAACAGATGGGAAGCTGCTACATTGTTCAGAGTTTTGTGTTCTTCCAAACAATGAGGAAATATCTGATCGTAAATCTGAAAGACATGAAGCTGGAGAAATTATCCTAATATAGAATCTAACAAATGCACTGCTAAGTGCAGAGGAAGGGAACGTACGATACATCTGTTTTCCAAAAGCTAAAGTGGTAAAAGGTAGTAATATAAATCAATAAAAGGGATATATGACAAATGTTGGAAATGACACTTGCTCTTTTATTTTCCTTATCGTGAAGTACTGGAAGCAATTCAGATAGCTAACTCGAGCGGCAAAAAGAGAAAGGACTAGTAGGCACCACCATAATCAGGCACTAAATAGCTCAACTAACAAATTTATCGAAAGAGCTCATTCACCAGCCTCTCCTGCAGATGACTGCTCTCGCACCTCCACTCCTCCGATACCAAGGACACCACACTGCTAGCAACCCTCATTCTCGACCACAGGCCCCAGTTAAACATTTAACCCCAAATCCTTATCCTGATCATACTTACAACTACAACATTGACCTCTTCTCGCTCATGAGAAAGCAACCCCTGTACCAACGCATCCAACCCCCCTACGCACACACACACACAAAATCCTCACTTCCTGGATCGAGCCGTTATTTTCTTTTGTATACTTTTTAATGTGCAAGAGCCATTCAGTAGCACTCGATGCTTGCAACTCAAGCAGTAATGAATTTTGCAATAGCAAGCCCATTCAATCATAATCAGACTGGTTACCATCACCTTCCTGGCAAAGATACACTTCTAGTTCACCATCATTTGTAAATAGCATGAATTTATAAAGACTCAAATGAGCAGAGAAATTCTGTTTGCCAGTTTAACAAAATCAGCAAAAGACACATCAAGTTGCTAATTTAGTCTTTCTTTAAATTTGCTTGACCTTTCATGAATAATGGATATCAAAGCTAAAATGATGCTTTGATTTTATGTTAGTGGTTAGATCTCAACATATTGTGGCAATTTTGAGCATCACATTCAAATAAGATGCAATGGTTCAGATGCAGAATTCTCAGTTCAATGAGGAAATGGAAATCAAGTTGAGGTCCAGAAAGTGGCAGCAATCATGTATATAGAATGCCTCAGATTTGAGCGAATAATCAGTCGGCTACTAATGGAATGCTGTATGATCAACGGCCTGTAACTTTTTCAGGTTAACACAAAGGGCTTGAGCCAAGTATGTGTTGTAGTCCAATAGTTTGTGCTAGCCTTGGAAACCAGATGTTATTACAGTCAATGCATTTTTGCAAATGCTCTACATCGGTGGATATACAGTGACTCTCAAATACAGAGTCACTGAGTCATAGACCCATAGTGTGAGGAAACAGGCCCTTCAGCCCAACATGCCCATGCTGACCAGCATACACTACACTAGTCCCACCTGCCTGTGTTATGCTCATATCCCTCCAAACATATCCTATCCATGTACTTGTCCAAAAGCATTTTTTTTTAAACATTGTTATAGTGCATGCTACAACCACCTCCTCTGGCAGCTTGTTCCATATACCCACCATGTTAAATTGTACCACTGGTTCTTGATTCCCCTACTCTGGGTAAAAGTGTATATACCCTACCTAATCTTCTGATGATGTTATAAACCTCTATAACATCACCCCTCACCCTCCTGTGCTCAAAGGATTAAACCTCTCGCCTGCTCAATCTCTCCCTATAGCTCAGGTCCTCGAGTCCTTGCAACACTCATGTAAATCTCTGCACCCATAGGCTACATTTGACAGAGGTACAATTATTCCTTAGAGGAATACAATATCGCCTGTTATATGATATTACGTTTGTTTGCAGAGGGGTATATATTTATTTAATGTTTATATAGTAGCTACATATTATACTTCTCCAAAATTGTTCTGTTCATTTTAAATGGAAACAACTTGTGAATAATAGAGTACAACATGCAACTTCTATCATATTGCTCCTTTAGCACAAGTCACCAAAATCAAATTGTTACCCCTTTAGATGTTATTGTTGTATTTGTATAACACTGCAGTAGTTTAACATTGAGACCAACAAAATGTTAGAAACACAAATCAGCTTCACTCAGCACATTTCAATTAGGTTCATTAATCCAGTCGTAGCTGAATAGTTTATGTATTTGGTTGACGATTATATTCTTAATTAAAGTTACCAAAAACATCGCTCTGTGTATTTCATGTGTTAAAATGTGCACAAGGGAAAGACACATATTTGTATTGATATATTGTGTATGAAATACAAAGAATTTTACATGTTTTTTTTCCAAGAATGGCATCCCATAATACATTGCATGATATATCACAATAGTATGCCATTTAAAAAATGTAACCATAAGATATAGAACAGCACAGGCTCTTCAGTCCACAAAGCTTGTGCCCAACAGGTCAGGTTGAGCTAATATCCTCTGCCTGCACATGATCCATTTAAATTGTGGTCATATGTGCAAAAGGACATCAGAGCAAAGATCAGGGAAAAATCATGGATAATAAAATCATTGAATTTTTGTGCCTGTGCCCGTCATAAAGGAACTACCCAACAGTGTTAACTTCCAACACTTTCAATACAATGATTGCTCTCTTTACCATCCCTTCAGGGAGCAGAGAGTTCCAGAACCCTCGCCCCTCCTGTGGAAAAAAAGTTTCCTTCTCTCTCCTTTAGTCTTTCTACCTATTACTTCAAACCTACACTTGATGTTTGATTTCTCCGATAAATGAAAAAAACTCCCATTTATTCTGTCCCTGTCCATGCCCTTCATAAGTTTATACTTGGATTGGCCTCCACTCATCTTTTCAGTTCCAAAAGATAACTATGCCAACCTGTCCAATATCTCCTCATGGATGCAAATTTTCCATTCCCTGCAACACCCTGGTACAGTTTCTCAGCAGTTGCATCTTTTCTGTAATGTGGTTATGGAAAGGTCCTGCTTCTTTTAAGGATATGTGGATTTACACCACAAAGGCCCTTCATTCCTCCACACCATTCAGCATTGTCCATCTTCAGTATAAACCAGCATCTACAGATCCTTCCTACACATGCTCTCTATTTATTATGTATTTCCTTGCCTTGTTACACCTCTGCACATACATGTCCTCACTTCAATAGATTAATTTGTTGTGCCACTATTCTGCAAAATTAACTGATGTATTGATATCCTATTGCACTCTAAAGATTAGTCGACTTTAGAGACAGTTTTTAAGAAATACTCTGCAATACACAACATCCCTGTACATTCTTAATCCATGTGGAGTCCCATAGCCAATAGCTATCCCATCACAAAATCCCCTCTTATTTCTTTCAATTTTATTTCTGGACTTGCTGATTTACTCATTTCAAAGACAAACACTTAAAGTTTCTGCTTTGACATGTTTATACTAATATATAACACTCTTCCTTAACTATAGCATTAGCATTAGCACAGCTTCCATCCAGAACACAGATTTTCATCAAACAATCTGGTTAGTTAAGTGAAGGACCTCAAAATGGACCACAATTGAACAGAAGATTTTTCTAACACCGACAGGTGTCCAGGGGTTTGCAAAAATATATTCTTCAATGGTTCCTTAAGGAGCACCTACTGCATGGACCATTGTGAATTAGAACTCCTTACGTGTGCACCAAGGAAACAGAAACATAGAAAATAGGTGCAGAAGGCCATTTGGCCCATTGAGCCAACACCGCCATTCAATATGATCATGGCTGATCATCCAAAATCAGTACCCCGTTCCTACTTTTTCCCCCATATCCCTTGATTCCCTTTGCCCTAAGAGCTAAATCTAACTCTCTCTTTAAACCACCCAGTGAATTAGCCTCCACTGCCTTCTGTGGCAGATAATTCCACAAAATCACAACTCTGGGTGAAAATGTTTTTCCTCATCTCGGTCCTAAATGGCCTACCTCTTATTCTTAAACTGTGACCCCTGGTTGTGGACTGCCCCAACATCGGGAACAATTTTCCTGCATCTAGCCTGTCCTATCCTTTAAGATTATTTTATCTTTTTGCAAGATCCCCTCTCATCCTTCTAAATGGAGGTGTCCATTTACAAATGTCAGTCAGTCAGTGAGTCGATTAGATGCAAGGCAAATGGTGATGTCAAATTTTCCTTAAGCAATTGCCCTGACAACTCTTGATTCCATCCCTTCACAGTGAAAACAATAAGCTATCAAAAGTAAACTTAACTCACACCCCCCAGGATTTGAACATCAGGTCACCAACTATATTTGAAATTGTTAAATACATCCAAGTAAACGGATTCTACACAATTATGCATCACACTATTAATGAGGCAGTTTGTTAATTGTTAAGATTGAAGGTGAATAGCATGGCCCATTGTTGCAGCTGGTCCATCACAGCACCAGACACCCAGGTTTGATCGTGACCTCGAGTCCTATCTAAGAGGAATTTGTGCATTCTCCCCGTGACTGCATGGGCTTGCTCTAGTTTCTTTCCACATCCCAAAGCCATGTAGATTTGTAGGTTAACTGGCCTCTAAATTGTCTTTAGTGTGTAAGGAGTAGAAGAGCAAAAAGGATACTGGTGCGAATGCGTGGTCGATAATCATCTTGGACTCAAAGGGCTCATTTCTATGCTGTATCTTTAACCTAATCAGTGCTGTGAACTTTTAGTTGACTCCCTTTGAGAACTCCATTCAGCAAATATTATGAACTGCCATATGTTATCATGTGCAAATAACATAATAAATGGAAGCAAAAGTATTCAGCATCTTACATTTATTAAAATCATTGCATGGAAAAATGATCAGTTCCCTCAAAATTACGTTCTTGTATTAACCCCAATAACTTACAATCTATTGATCTGTCTCGACTGAGCCTCTGCAGCCCTCTTGAAACATGAATTGCAAAGAGTCACTATGTTGCAGAAGACAACATTTCTTTTCACCTTTTTCCTGAGGTGCTGATCCCGTATTTTGAGATAATGATCCCCGAGTTCGCAAAACCCAGCCAAGGAAAAAAAAAACTTCACATGTACAATGTCAAGCTCAAGGGCATACCAAACTGAGCTACCATTAGACAACTGGTACTCATAGACATAAGCCTAGAAATGGATTGCCTTTATTTTTTTGCATCTTAAATTAACCTTGAATTTAGTGATCACATTCCATTCCGCACAACCTTGATCAAAAGTTTTAAACTATCAGGGTGTCGTAATCCCACAAAGCTTGAACAATCAAACTTCTGGTGCCTAAGGGACCTCACTCAATTCAGCACAGCTGCTGTCACCTTAGTGCACATTCCCAGACAGCTGTCAACCCAAGAAGTCACAATCCCCATGGCAGCCAAATATCCACAACACATGGTTGAAGCTGGGCTGAGTGCAAGACTGACACCTCCGCAGTGAGTCCTGATCCTGATTTGATGCAGCCCCACTTCAAAGACTAGCATTGCAAGGGGATGGGAAAAGTCACATAGGTACACAGAGACTCCAGTCAGGCACCAGGCATAAGAAATTTGGGACAGGGACATGCTGAAAGAAGACGTGCACATCTGCACTGTCTCGTAAGATTTAGATTAGAACCTCAAGAGAGGTCTGTGGCAGATGTACACCGTGATGATGAGTGCATTGTCATTTTCTACAAGGTTGTTGAAAGGAAATTACAAGTGTGGAGAACTCAATTTTCAGAGTTCCAACCATAAATTTGCAAACAACCACACCTTTGTTGGACAAATTCGGAATAATGAGAATCAGAGTAAAGGAGGGAGATTGATAGTCTGGTTGAATGGTACCAGAACACAACAACCTTGTTCTCAACGTCAGTAAAACCAAGAGCTGTTTGTTGATTAGAAGAGGAAGGTCAAGGATCTCCAAATCAGTCTTCATTGACAGGTCGGTGGTGGAGTCAACAACTTCCAATGGGCATGCACATCTCTGATCTCTCCTGGTCCCAGTGCATTCATGCAATCATAAAGACAGCCTATCAATTCCGCTACTTCCTTCGGAAAGTGAGGAGACTCAGTATGTCAACAAATAGTATGTCAACTTCTCCAGCAGTGATGAATGCAATCAATATGCTCTCTACCGTACCGTATATTATTTTTTTTTGCATTTGTGTGTTTGTAGTATCTATTGAGTACTGTGTTTACAAACCTGTTGTGCTGCTGCAAGAATTTCATTGTTACATTATTAACGCGGTTTACTCTTGAAGTCCGTATGCATGCTCTTGTACGTCGTGTGAAGCCAGGACATCAGAATGTCACTTCCTTTACAGGAGCACAGCAATATTCCATATAAGTAAGTTGCTCCTGTGCATCAGTAGAAAGGTGACACGAGTGAGATGATCATTCTCGAACACAGTTGAGAATGAGATACACCATGTGAACTTTTTCTTCTGCAGGAGCATATATGTGGTCACACCTCAACTCTTCACACATCGCTGCACTAGAGGGTTTTTGTGCTGATTGCACAGTAAACCAATTTCAAAGAGAGGCAAAGGCCCATAACACCCACGATACAAAGCTCATCAGTTGTGTTAGTCCCAACGCCGGTCTGGTTGCAGACAGACCAGTGCACCACAGTCTATGTAATCACCCCAATGGTCATCTGGCATGAAAGTTAGATCCCTGCTGTTCTTTCTTCACAGGCTATACAATCCCCTGTTCACCATGACTTCTCAGGCAGTGGCTCACCGGTGCTCGATATTCAGCCGTCACAGACAATGCCATCTAGTGGCTCTGAGCAGCAGTCTGAAAATTGCCAATCCAGGTCAAGAACTTCAAAGCAGATTCTGAAAAAGCATCAGGCAGATAGGACCCATGTATCCAACACTGCAACAAGTTACTAGGGCATCAACACCCCACCTTCCTTGCCACCACACTAGCAAGTACCATCTCCACTGGCAGTACTGCATTATTATTTACAGAGTCAGGTTATTTTCTCGAACACAGTTTGGTGAACTCACTGTGGTGGATGTTAATTTTGTGTTTATTGTGTGGTTTTGTTATTTTTATATATGTATGACTGCAGGCACAAAATTTCGTATAAGACTGGTAAACCTTTCCAACCAGGCGGCCAAGCGGTAGAGTTGCTGCCTCACAGCACCAGGGATCCAGTTTCGATTCGAAGCGCTGGCTGTTTGTACGTTCTCCCCATAACCCGCATGGGTTTTCTCCGGGTACTCCGATTTCCTCCCATACTCCAAAGATATACAGGTTTGTAGGCTAATTGGCTTAGTAAAATTGTAAATTGTTCCCAGTGTGTGTAAGATAGTGTTAGTGTGCAGGGATTGCTGATTGGCACAGATTCCATTGGCAGAAGGGCTTGTTTCTTTGCTGTATCTCTAAATTAAATCCATTAACAATCATCTTGAAATGGACAGACCTACAGTACGCAGTACACAGCATATTCCAGAGGTCATTTCACTCATGGACAAGCTAATTTAAGGATAACCTTGATTAACTTTTCTCAGCATTTCCAATAAATTACAGCACCTGTATACTGGCCTTTTGCAAATCCTGCATGAAGACATCCAGATCCCTCTCTATCTCAGAGCTCAATCTACCTCTACTCACAATAAGCGAGTTTGGTATTCCGAAAAACGCAAGGAATCATGGGATTTGTCATAGGTCATTCACCATTAAGAAAAAGCAAATGAAGCGCAGGCTGTATAAACTGTGTATAAATCCTTATTTTTATTCATAATTTACATGTAAAAATATATTTAATCTGAGGAACGGGGGTGCCAAGTAGTGGGAGAGCGGGGTGTAATGGCGTGAGAGAGACGGGGCAGCTGTGAATGGGAGACAAGGGAGAGACTGGACTGGCAGAAGGCATTCTTGGAAGAAGCGCCAACCCCAGCCCAAATCTGCCTGCCCCGCCAGGACAACCAACAGCCCCGGACCGAAGGATCACCGGTGGCCCCAGGCCCAGAGCCAGCGTGGAGAAGAAGTGCCAACTCCAGCCCAACTCTGCTCGAGCTCCGGAGGAACCTGCTCCCCGACAGTCCGGGGAACGCCAGCCACACCGCCCACCCCTCCCAGCGGCCATCAGCCAACCCCCTGACGCCGGCGAAAGCTGAGCACCAGCTTTCAACGGGGCCACAAACCGCTGCAGCAACTCAGCTGGACAGGCAGCATCAACCGGAGAAAAGGAATGGGTGATGTTACGGGTCGAGACGGTCCCCGGCCCGCCAGGCAATGGGACCCCCAGGAGCTGGGAGAGCCGAGCCGGAGCCAATGCCACCCCTCCACGCCGACAGAAAGTCTGGGGCTGCCAGCGCCCCGCCAGCCCAGAGCCACTGCGGACGCCTCCCCCCGACAGGGATGGGACATCCGGGAGGGGACTGGGACAGCACCTCAACAGTGTCTGCAGCGTCGGAGACCCGGGCCCGACCCCGAAAAGTTGTGAAGCTTTTCACAACTTTTTCAAGATGGCCGCGCCGTTACGTTTGGCTGCCCGTCGTGGCCTGTCATCGTCCGTGTGGCCTGCAGGCAATCTTGGTCTACAAACGCCAAACTCTCCTGGACAACCGAGGCTCTGTCGTTGATGTCTTCATCCGAGGCCCCAGACAAAGCCCCCTCTACCCTTCGCTCCTTGTTCGGCTCCCGGTGGGTGTGCAGGCTCGGCCTTGCGGCTGCCGCCACACGGGCTGAGCCAGGAGGCAGCGTAAATGCGCGGGCACCCTGGAAAGGCTGAAGAATCTCGCCTGTGCCTGCTCAACATCAGCCTACCTCGCCCAGCGCTGTGAAGTCGGCGTTCCCGCACCATCCATCGCCGGTCCCTCGAGCCAGGTATGCCTCTCTCCGGTCGATCTTTCCGTTCTCCCATCTGTCGGCCCACCGGCTCCCAGCCAGGCCATCTGTGAAACATAGCAGCGAGGTCTCCCCGAACCTCCGCCCGCTGGCGTGGCAGCCGTTAACGTACCACAGTCCGTGCTAAAATGGCCCTGATCAACGCAAGATCCTTACTGACAAAACCTTCATCCTCAATGACTTACTGGTCACAGAAACCTGGTTTAATCCTGTTGAGCTTGTTCTATTCGTGGAACTCTGTCCTGATAACTAACTTTGTCAGCTCGCCCAGGGTCTCCTGATGTAGTGGGGGCCTAGCCACTGTGTTTAAGAAACATTTCAACTGCCGCCTCCTGAACGCTGATCATTTCTCCAGCTTCAAACATCAACTAATTATAGTAGGTCTAGTCTGTCCCCTTTTCATTGTTCTTGTGTATCGCCCACCAAAAATGCATAAGGACTTTATCACCCAATTTGCTGATCTTATCTCCAGCTTGTTGCCCAAATTTGACCGGGTCCTGATTCTTGGTGATTTTAACATTCATGTCTGCTGTCCCACGAAGCCTCTTGCGAGTGAATTTATGAACCTGGTTAGTTCTTCAATCGGACTCTACTCACCACTGGACCCACGCACAAGCTTGGCCATAGACTAGACCTGGTGCTATCGTCTGGTCTCCTAATTTGTAATATAGAAATGATTGATGCTTGTCTGTCAGATCATAGCACAATTGTATTTGATGCATCGCTGCCTTTCTCTCCCTCAAAATCCCATCTCCCTGTTCGCTACTCCCGCTACATAAACTCTTCGATTGCCAGTAAGTTATCTGAGGCTCTCATAGCTGCTCCCGACATCTGCAGCATCGAGGCTTCTCCCCTCCATCTCAGCACTGACGACCTCATTTCTTTATTCAATACCACTTGCTCTTCCATCCTGGATTCTGTTGCTCCTCCTTAAAATGAAAAGGCCTAAGCCTAAACGATGGCCCTGGCTCAATGACACCACCAGGGCCCGAAGAAGAGAGGGCAGAAAATCAGAACGGAAGTATAAATCTCATAAGCTTCAAATTTCCTTCGAACGTCTGAGAAACAATTACCAGGAAGCAGTAAAGTCTGCGAGAACACAATACTTTTCTGGCCTTATTTCCAAAACCTCCCATAATTCCAAGGTCCTATTTAGTACCATTACCTCCTGCCTCCAGTACCAGCTTAGCTGGCTCCCCTGCTAAGTGCGAAGAATGTACTCCATTTTTCACCAGCAAAGTGGAGAACATTAGAACAAATATTTCCCCACCCATCCATGACCCAGCTGTCTCAGTGGTCTGTTCTTCTAAATTAGACTGTTTCCAACGTGTTACTCCTTTGTAAAGCTGGTCTCCACTATGAAAACCTGCAACCAGCCCTCGACGTTGTCCCCACTGCCCTTCTGAAAGATGCCATTGCAATAGCCAGTCCCAGCATCCTCTCCATCATCAACAGTTCTCTGGCCACTGGCACTGTTCCAACCTGTTTCAAGCACGCGGTGGTCCAGCCCCTCCTGAAAAAACCTAACCTCGACCCCACCTTGTCTAGCAACTACAGATCTATTTCCAAACTGCCTTTCCTTTCAAAAGTCCTTGAAAAGGTAATTCTAAATCAACTAATGCCTTGCCTACACCAAAATACCACCCTGGAAAGTTTCCAATCAGGATTCAGGGCCCACCACAGCACAGTCTGCCTTGAAGGTACATAACGACTCGCCCACTTGGCGATCTTTTTCGGCGACTGCGGCATCATTGACTGACATATCATGTCACTGAAAAATATGTGGCGGTGACGCGGCATGATGACGTATGACGCGGCGTGATGAGGTATGACGCGGCGTGATGAGGTATGACGCGGCGTGATGACGTATAATGCGCAGCGTTTTTTCAGGTCTCGCAACTACTTTTTTGTCGCCGCAAGACTTTGAAATGTTCAAAATCTTTTGGCGACACTGATATGACGCCGGCAAAATCGCCAAGTGGGACAGGCTCTTTAGTCCAAGTTTATCGATTGATTAAGGTTTATTTAATAGGGACAGATACAAAAGTATAGATACACTGAAACAGTCATCTGATGTATGTATCATAGTGTTTTTAGCCAAGGCTAATTCACAACACTGCGTCTCCTTTTTGAGAGCAGGCAGCTCTTGCCCCCACAAAGAATCCCAGGCTGCGGACGCCACTCCCCGCGGGAGCCCAGCAGACCGCGGCTTCAGGCTGCCGACTGCCGCGGGCCAGTGAAACGAAGCGCTCCTCTCCCGCGAGCCCACGCGAGGGCTCGCCGGCTCCCCGCCGAGTGTCCATGCTGCGACCGCCGCTGAAGTCCCGGGCGCGTCTCTGGGAAAGGCTGCGCCGATCCTTGTTATAGGCCATGGGGGAGGCGCCATGGAAAAGTCGCCACTCCATGGAAGAGGTGGCCAAAACGGGCCTACCATTTTGTCATTTTACAATGTGTTTCTTGGCTCTGAAAAAGATAAATACTTCATGGTTTCCTTATTTATTGAAAAAAAATGACAAAACATGTTTCAGCTTCAAATTGGCCGAGAACTTCAATAGCATGACATTATTTATGCATCACCCAATTGAAATGCAGCATAAAATCAATCACCAGCCACCAAATCTGGATAAATCCAATACAGCTAATTACTACCCAATCAAGCTACTTTCAGTCAGTGTCAAGATGATGGAAGGTGTCACCAGCAACTGATTCCCTAATAAACTATTGGGGATAGGATTTTGCATGGATCATTCAACTCTGGATCTCAGAGTATTTGTCCAGATATGTGTTGAAACTGACTATCTTTGATGTGAAGGTAGTATTTTCCCAAGTGACGCCATCAATGAGCCTTTGTGACCACCAGAAAAATCAATGGGCCTCCATAGGAGAGCACTTGAATAGTTAATGATATACCTTACACAAAGATAGATATGGTTTAGTTTAGTTTAGAGATACAGCACGGAAACAGGCCCTTCAGCCCACTGAGTCGGCACCGGCCAGCAATTCCCGCACACTAACACCATCCTACACACGAAAGGGTCACTTTTTAATTGATTCCAAGCCGATTGGCCTGCAAACCTGTATGTCTTTGGAGCTTGGGAGAGAACCACAGCATCCCAGAGAAAAGCCACACAGGTCATAGAAACATAGAAAAATAGGTGCAGGAGTAGGCCATTCGGCCCTTCGAGCTTGCACCATCATTCAATATGATCATGGCTGATCATCCAACTCAGTATCCCGTACCTCCCTTCTCTCCATACCCCCTGATCCCTTTAGTCACAAGAGCCACATCCAACTCCCTCTTGAATATAGCCAATGAACTGGCCTCAATGACCAAACAAGCACCCATAGTCAAGATCGAAGGTGGTGCCCCTTCTGGCACCCGCTGTCCAGCGGGAAGAATAATGCTGAAGCGGACTGCGAGCGAGTACGGTCGGAGCCAGGGCTGAGAGCCACTGAGCATACACACCCCACCACACCCTCCCTCCCCCCCACACCACCACTCCCACCCACAAGAACTTCTCCCACACCACCAGTCCCACAACACCCACTGTGTCCACAAGCCGTGAGTGACTGAACAGTGAGTCCGCAAGCCGTGAGTGACTGAACTGTGAGTCCGCAAGCCGTGAGTGACTGAACTGTGAGTCCGCAATCCATGAGTGACTGAACTGTGAGTCTGCAATCCGTGGCTGAGTGAACAGCGAGTCCTCAAGCCGTGGCTGAGTGAACTGTGAGTCCGCAAGGTGTGGCTGAGTGAACCATAAGTCCACAAGCCGTGAGTAACTGAACTGTGAGTCCACAACCTGTGCTGAGTCCGGAAGTTGCGCTGAGTCCGGAGGTCGAGCCCGGGGAGAGTCAAGAGTGTTTTACTGTCATATGTCCCGAGTGTGTGTGTGTGTGTGTGTGTGTGTGTGTGTGTGTGTGTGTGTGTGTGTGTGTGTGTGTGTGTGTGTGTGAAAGAGGGTGTGTGTGATGGAGGGTGTGTGTGCATGATGGACGGTGCGTGTGTGTGCGTACGATGGAGGATGTGTGCGTGCGCGGAGGGGGTGTGCGTGCGCGGAGGGGGTGTGCGCGTGCGGAGGGGGTGTGCGCGTGCGGAGGGGGTGTGCGCGCAATAACAAATATAGTGCATATAACAAGTGTGCCCACCAGCCACGAGTGAGTGAACTGCGAGTCCACCAACCATGAGTGAATGAACTGCGAGTCCAATAATCCATACTAGCCTTCTGGAAACCATTCCCTTTGGCCCACAACACCCATACTAGCCCTCCAGAAACTCCACCCCCCCACTGACCACCATCTGAAGCCGCCCCCCCCCTCCGACTGCACGACGCTCCCCCCACCGGCAGCCCCTGCCTGAAGCCAACCCCCTGCCCCAGCTGCAGAATACAACAAGAAATAATGGACTGAATAAATCTCCTATTTAACGTTGAAATTGTAGGTATATGTTAAGAGTTATTCACATTTTAAGCTTTAATAAATCTTTTTTCCACTTGCCATGCCCTGCAGCTGCACCTGCACAGTAATACCTGCATGCTCTATGTCACAATCGGAACCCAATGGGAGGGATGGCTCCGTTACTGAAGAGCCGTTGAGAGTGGATGGGGGTGAGGAGGGGGAAGGGCAAGGGGCAGAGTGGGGGTCGGGGGTGAGGGGAGGTGGGTGAATCAGGGGCGCCACAATGGGAACCCATCAGCCAGGGGCTATGCGTGACTGGTGGAATATTGGAATTGTTGGAGAGGTGGAATATTGCGTTGGGGAACCAGGCCTCCCACTCAGTCTATATCCATCTACATCTTTCCTATCCAAGTAGCTGTACAAGTATCACTTTAATGTTATAATGTTATCAGTCACTACCAATTTCTCTGGTCGTTCAGTCCACCACCCTCTATGAAAAAGTTGCCTCTCAAATTCCCTTCAAATCTTTCCCCTCTTACCTTAAAGCTATGCCATCTGGTTTTAGATTCCACTATACTTGGAAAAAGACTTTCACCATCCACCTTATCCATGCTTCACGAGGTTTTATACACATCTTAGAGTCGAAATCATGTCCATTCTGACCAACTTGAAATTCTGGACAAGTCCCCTTTGCCTGCATTTGCCGAAAATCCCTCTAAACACTTTCTATCCATATCGGTGTCCAAACGTTTTTAGCCGGCATAATCGGCTGTGTGTCTATTGCTTTCTCTGGTATCTCAATCCAGACAAACTCTTGTCCAAGTAGAACGGTTGTCCAAAGTCCCTTATACATGGTAAATGGTAGGGAATTGAGGAATGCTGTGGAACAGAGGGATCTAGGAATAATTGTGCATAGTTCCCTGAAGGTGGAATCGCATGTAGATGGTTGAACAAGTTAGGTCTTTATTCTTTGGAGCGCAGAAGGTAAAGGGGGAACTTGATTGAGGTCTTTAAAATGATGAAAGGGATAGACAGAGTTGACGTGGATAAGCTTTTCCCATTGAGGGTAGGGAAGATTCAAACAAGAGGGCATGACATGAGAATTAAGGGACAGAAGTTTAGGGGTAACATGAGGGGGAACTTCTTGACTCAGAGAGTGGTGGCTGTGTGGAATGATCTTCCTGCAGAAGTGGTGGAGGCAGGATCGATTTTAACATTTAAAAGTAAAGTGGATAGGTATATGGACGGGAAGGGAATTGAGGGGTATGGTCTGAGTGCAGGTAGATGGGACTAGGGGAAAATGAATGGTCGGCACGGAGTGGAAGGGCCGAGAAGGCCTGTTTCCGTGCTGTAATTGTTATATGGTTATAAATCTGTCCCCTCAAATTTATGTCCCCCAGTTTTAGAATGTTCTACTTTGGGAAAAAGACTAAGTGGTCACGTCATCCACACCCCTCATGATTCTGTACACTTCAATTAGACCACCCCTCAGCTCCCATGCTCCAAGGGAAGAAGTTCCAAACTATCCAGCCTCACTTTTAACACAAGCCCACAAGTTCAGGTAACATCCTGGCAAATATCTTCTGCCGCTTTTCCAACACAACAATATCCTTCCGATAACTGGGCTGACCAGAACTGCATACAGTACTTCCAAGTGCTGCCTCACCAACAAGCTCTGCAGCTATATCATGGCATCTTATCTTGACTACGCTTCTTCCCACCCTGCTTCCTGCAAAGACTCTATCCCCTCCTCCCAATTCTTCCGTCTACGCTGCATCTACGCCAAAGATGAGTTGTTCCATACCAGATCATCTGTGATGGCCTAATTCTTCAGGGAACAGAGGTTCCCCTGTCCCATCATAGATGAAGCCCTCATTTGTGTATCCTTGGCACCCTGCAACTCCACCCTTACTCCCCCTCCCCTAGTCACCGCAGAGACAGTCCACCTTTCACCCCATCAGCCGTCGTAGACAACACATAATCCTCCAAAATTTTTGCCACCCACAACAGGATCCCAGCATTAGTCACATCTTCCTATCTCAACCCCTTTTACACCTTCCGCAGAGACTGGCCCCACCTCAACTCCCCGATTAACTCATCCCTTACCACCCAAACCACTCTCTTCCCAAGCACCTTCACCTGCAACCGCAGAAGATGCAACACCTCTCCTATACCTCCATCCACCCTGTCCAGGGACCACAGTCCTTTCAGGTTAGGCAGAGGTTCACTTGCATCTCCTCCAACCTCATTTACTGTATCCGTAGTGTAAATAGGCAATTTACAAACTCTAAAAGTGTTCAACACATTTTAATGATAGCACAAGGTATCACATACATCCTCAAATACTGGCTACATTCTTCTAGTGAACCGTATCCAGGAAGGGGAAGGCGTTATGATTGATGTTAACTAGGCGGGGTTAATGGTACTGAGGTAACTATGTTATTGGTTGCATGCAAAACCATCTACATCCTTCCCCTTAGAAAATTTAAAAGAAACAGACCGTTGTCACTACAACAGAATTAAACAGAATTAAACAGAATCGCCATAACGAACAGGTGGCTTGCTGATCCGGCCCGAGCGCGTACGGATGCCTCCCCCTTCCCCCGGAGGAGCAGAAAAAACAGGGGGACCCGAGACAGCAGGGGAACCAGGGAAGGGCGGTGGGGTTGGAGGAACAGCGGAGGGAGAACCGCGACCGCCAACAGGTGACCCGCGCAGAGGGGAACCGGGCGCTCGATATGGGGACCGAGGCATGCAGGGAACGCTGGCTGGGACAGGAGCCGGCTGCTGGTATGAGAGCGGCGGGGCATAGGGGCCCGGGGCCTGCGGCTTCGGCTCATTAACCGCAAGCAGGTGTTGTCGGCTTCTACGGTAGATGGTTCCCTCATAGTCGACCAGATACGAACGAGGTGAGTCGGCCACCCCAACCACAGTAGCCAGACGGGAGTGACCACTGGCGGTTTGCAATCGAACAACCTGTCCAGGCAACAAAGGATCGAGTGGTCTGCACGACCGATCGTGGGAACGCCGCTGGCTGTCATGTTTCTCTTGAATGCGCCTCTGCACAGAGGCAGGCTCCAGCACCCGAGGTTTCAGCTGGCGCTGGGCAATCGGGATGGTAGATCTGGTTGTTCTGGACATCAGACGCTGAGCAGGGGACCCCATGGCCGGATCTCTGGAAACATTCCTGAGGTTCAGGAGATCCAAATACAAATCAGAGTTAGACAGTCTCGCTTGTTCCATCAGAAGCTTGGCGCTGCGGACGGCCCGTTCAGCAAGGCCGTTGCTCTGTGGGTACTCCGGGCTGCTGGTGAAATGCACAAAATTCCATTTGTCAGCAAAACTTTTGAACTCACGGCTGGTAAACTGCCTGCCATTGTCAGTCTGCAGCCTGACAGGGGACCCAAACGTGGAGAAGTGTTTCCGCAGCTTCCGGATCACCATCTCCGACGTGAGGGATGTCAGCAAATCCACCTCGAACCAGTTTGAGTACGAGTCGACCAGGACAAGGTAGTGGTTACCACGCCACTCGAAGATGTCGGCAGCCAGCGAGGACCAGGCCAAGGCAGGAGCGGGCTGTTGCAGCAGGGGCTGTCGCTGCTGATGTGGAGCAAGACTGTTGCACGTGGAGCAGGCAGAAACACGGTCTCGAATATATTTGGCCATTCCAGGCCAGTAGAATTGGCACTGAGCGTGGGCGAGTGTTGCATCGACCCCGGGGTGTCCGCTGTGGGCTGCGCAATAGTAAGAATCGAACAGGGAGGACGGGACCACCACTTTATGTCCCTTAACGATAACGCCATTCTGGAGCACCAGTTCGTCACGGACCAGGAAGAAGGGCTGTGTTTCAGGCGGTGCAGCGGAGCGCTTTGTTGGCCACCCTGATTCAAGCCGTTGCAAAACTGGATCGGCAGCGGTGTGCTCGGCCAAAAGCTGCAGCTGCTTGGTGGGAATAAAATTGACGCCCAGTACGAGCAAGTCCTCTGTTTCGTAGGGGTGGCGAGCACAGGAGGCCCGCGGGGCGCGCGATAACGTGTCCGCGATGTGCATCTCGGTGCCTTTCTTGTAGACGATGTCGAAATCAAAGCGCTGGAGCTGCAGCATCATACGCTGCAGCCTGGCAGGGGCAGCATGAATCGGCTTGTTCAGGATTGTCACCAGTGGCTGGTGGTCGGTTTCGACTGTAAATCTGCTGCCAAACAGGAAGTCTCTGAACTTGGAGCAGGCAAACACCACCGCAAGCAGCTCCTTCTCGATCTGAGCGTACCGCTGCTCGGTGTCCGTCATGGTGCGGGAGGCATAGGAGACAGGATGTAACGATCCATCGACAGATTGGAGGCATGCCGCGCCCAGGCCGAACTTAGAAGCGTCACATGTGACGGTGATGGGGCGACTCGCATCAAAAAATCGCAATGTCGGAGTGTTAATCAGCTTCGACTTGAGACAGTCAAACGCCTGCTGGTGCTGTGGGAGCCAGACCCAGGCGATATCCTTTTTTGTCAGCTGCCACAGGGGAGCACTCAGCTCACTGAGATTTGGTACAAACTTCCCAAGGTAGTTCACCATGCCCAAGAAACGTTGTAGACCTGGCACGTCGGTGGGGGCTGCCATCTCAGAGATGGCCGCTGCCTTCAAAGGGTCGGGTTTTAGTCCGTTAGAGGTGAAAACGTGTCCAACATACGTGACTTCTGAGACACGAAACCGGCACTTCTTTGGGTTCAGCTTCAGGTTGGCCTTTCGCGCCCGATCCAGGACGCGGCGGAGGTTCTGGTCATGTTCGGGAATGTCCTTCCCATAGACTAAGATGTCATCCACGATGATGGCACATGGCAGGCCCGAGAATATCTGCTCCATCGTTCGCTGGAACACCTCACTAGCGGAATTGATGCCGAATGGCATTCGCAGGAATTTGAATCTGCCGAATGGTGTGGCGAAGGTTGTCAGGTCGGAAGATGCTTTGTCCAACGGGATCTGCCAGAACGAGTTCTTAGCGTCTAGGACCGAAAAGACGGTGGCTTGCCCGACCTGAGCCGCCACGTCCTCAACAGACCGCATGGGGTAGTGTGGTCGCCTGATGGCAAGGTTTAAGTCCTTGGGGTTGATACACACACGTATTTCATTCTTGTCTTTCTTTATCGTGGCAACCATGGTGGAGACCCAATCGGTGGGCTCGCTGACCGCTTCTAGCACCCCCTTGTCGACCATGTTGTTAAGCATCGCCTCGACCCTGTCTTTCATGGCGTGGGACACCCTGTGAGGTGCGAGGACCACGGGTTGTACATTTGGGTCAATGGAAATATGGTATGTCAGTGGTAACTTTCCCAGGTCATCGTTGAACAGGTCCTGGTATTCTGCAATCGGGTTAAATGACAGTTGCACTTTGTGGACCGTGTGGTCGAAGGACACCAGGCCAAGATCTTGGCACGCACGGTTTCCCAGCAGGGTAACACAGTCAGAGTTCAAAACATAAAAAATCAAGTTTCTCGTGGCCTTCTGTAGCCTGCAAGTTAAAGTGGCCCTCCCCACAGGCCTGAGAATTTCTCCACCATAGGCATGCAGTGTAGCATTGTCAGCGACCAAGGCCTCATTAGTCCTTATCTTGTTGAAAAGATTTATTGACAAAACATTGACCTTTGCCCCAGTATCTAACTTCGCAAGGAAGGTTACATTGTTGACAGTCACAGACACGGAGGGATCAAGACGTTGGCCAGGTGCCTGGAGGAGGGTAAACACATTCGAATCCTCAGGAGAATTAATTGGATCTGCATCATAGGATTCAGCAACATCGGGCTGTGGGTTGGAACAGCTATCAGATTGTTTAAGCATGTTTAGACTGGGTCTGGAAATCTGTACCTGTCTCCCACGAGAACGGAATGAGCGGCAGGCAGAAGCAAAATGATTCAGTTTGTTACAAAAATTACAAGCCTTGCCATAGGCAGGGAACGTCGACCGTCTGTGGTGCATGTAGTTACAGTTAGGGCACCTTTTTGGGGGCACATCAGCAGGACCAGGGTTGGCACGCGGCAGAAAAGCATTGTTTCCCCTCTGAGGCAGGGCTCTACTAAATCCAGTCTGGTGAACAGACTTATCTCCCAAGTCCCGGTGATCATCTGGCAATACAACGACCTCAGACAATCTGCAGGCATGCATGGCTTTTTCTAACGTTAGATCCGGATCCCTAAGAAGCTCACATCGCAGCTTCTGGTCACGCATGCCAGTTACTAAAATGTCTCTAGTGAGCTGGTCTGTCATGTCACCGAAACGGCACCGCTGGGCGAGATAACGCAAATCGGCAATAAAACATTCAGCAGGTTCCTCCGGCAGCTGTCTCCTTGTAAAGAACCGTGCCCTCTCTAGAATGCGGTTCGAGGGCAGGTCACAAATCTCCCTGAACTTACGTAGCAGGCAAGCAGGGTCACTGGCAGATTCTGCAGGGGTAACCACCACGTTGTCGTCGTCCAGGACCACTGGAGCATAGACGAAAGTTCTGGCTCTCTTCATGGCATCAGTTCCGACAAGGTTGAGTAGGAGGGAGCCTTTGAGGGAGTCAGGATCATTGCGGTGAGCGACGTTGACAAAGTGGGTGAAATCAATTTCAAACGTAGCCCAGCGCTCAGAAATATCAGCATCAAAGACAAGCTGCGCGGGCTTTCTGCACGAGGATGCCATGGTCAGAGAGATAAAGCACAAAAGGCACAAATCAAATAAAAGAAATAAAACCCGATGGACAGGTAGGCGCAAGTATCCCACTTCTGACACCATGTAAATAGGCAATTTACAAACTCTAAAAGTGTTCAACACATTTTAATGATAGCACAAGGTATTACATACATCCTCAAATACTGGCTACATTCTTCTAGTGAACCGTATCCAGGAAGGGGAAGGCGTTATGATTGATGTTAACTAGGCGGGGTTAATGGTACTGAGGTAACTATGTTATTGGTTGCATGCAAAACCATCTACACGTAGTTTAAGACGCGGACTCTTATACATCAGCAAGACCAATCGCAGGCTGGGCAATCGTTTTGCTGAACACCTTCATTGGCCAAGATTGACTGGCAATCAATTCTAAAAGGATTGACGGTGGATACGCAATGGAAGACATTTAAAGACTGCATGGATGAACTACAAAAATTGTTCATCCCAATTTTGCAAAAGAATAGATCAGGGAAGGTAGTGCATCCGTGGATAACAAGGGAAATCAGGGATAGTATCAAAGCAAAGGATGATGCGTACAAAGTAGCCAGAAAAAGCAGCATACCAGAGGACTGGGAGAAATTCAGAGACCAGCAGAGAAGGACAAAGGGCTTGATTAGGAAAGGAAAAATAGATTATGAAAGAAAACTGGCAGGGAACATAAAAACTAACTGCAAAAGTTTTTATAGATATGTGAAGAGGAATAGATTAGTTAAAACAAATGTAGGTCCCTTGAAGTCAGAAACAGGTGAGTTGATCATGGGCAACAAGGATATGGCGGACCAATTGAATAACTACTTTGGTTCCGTATTCACTAAGGAAGACATAAATAATCTGCCGGAAATAGCAGGGGACAGCAGGTCAAAGGAGTACTTGAGTGAAATCCAGATTAGTCGGGAAGTGGCGTTGGGTAAATTGAATGGATTAAAGGCCGATAAATCCCCAGGGCCAGATAGGCTGCATCCCAGAGTACTTAAGGAAGTAGCTCCGGAAATAGTGGATGCATTAGTGATAATCTTTCAAAACTCTTTAGATTCTGGAGTAGTTCCTGAGGATTGGCGGGTAGCAAACGTAACCCCTCTTTTTAAGAAGGGGGGGAGAGAGAAAACGGGGAATTACAGACCAGTTTAACATCGGTAGTGGGGAAACTGCTAGAGTCAGTTATTAAAGATGGGATAGCAGCACATTTGGAAAGTGGTGAAATCATTGGACAAAGTCAGCATGGATTTACGAAAGGTAAATCATGTCTGACGAATCTTGAGGAATTTTTCGAGGATGTAACTAATAGCGTGGATGGGGGAGAACCAGTGGATGTGGTGTATCTGGACTTCCAGAAGGCTTTCGACAAGGTCCCACATAAGAGATTAGTATATAAACTTAAAGCATATGGCATTGGGGGTTCAGTATTGATGTGGATAGAGAACTGGCTGGCAAACAGGAAGCAAAGAGTAGGAGTAAACGGGTCGTTTTCACAATGGCAGGCAGTGACTAGTGGGGTACCGAAAGGCTCAGTGCTGGGACCCCAGCTATTTACAATATACATAAATGATCTGGATGAGGGAATTGAAGGCAATATCTCCAAGTTTGCGGATGACACTAAGCTGGGGGGCAGTGTTAGCTGTGAGGAGGATGCTAGGAGACTGCAAGGTGACTTGGATAGGCTGGGTGAGTGGGCAAATGTTTGGCAGATGCAGTATAATGTGGATAAATGTGAGGTTATCCACTTTGGTGGTAAAAATAGGAAAACAGACTATTATCTAAATGGAGGCCGATTAGGAAAAGGGGAGATGCAGCGCGACCTGGGTGTCATGGTACACCAGTCATTGAAAGTAGGCATGCAGGTACAGCAGGCAGTGAAGAAAGCGAATGGTATGTTAGCTTTCATAGCAAAAGGATTTGAGTATAGGAGCAGGGAGGTTCTACTTCAGTTGTATAGGGTCTTGGTGAGGCCACACCTGGAGTATTGCATACAGTTCTGGTCTCCAAATCTGAGGAAGGACATTATTGCCATAGAGGGAGTGCAGAGAAGGTTCACCAGACTGATTCCTGGGATGTCAGGACTGTCTTATGAACAAACACTGCATAGACTCGGTTTATACTCTCTAGAATATAGAAGATTGAGAGGGGATCTTATAGAAACTTACAAGATTCTTAAGGGGTTGGACAGGCTAGATGCAGGAAGATTGTTCCCGATGTTGGGGAGGTCCAGGACAAGGGGTCACAGCTTAAGGATAAGGGGGAAATCCTTTAGGACCGAGATGAGAAGGAATTTTTTCACACAGAGAGTGGTGGGTCTCTGGAACTCTCTGCCACAGAGGGTAGTTGAGGCCAGTTCATTGGCTATATTTAAGAGGGAGTTAGATGTGGCCCTTGTGGCTAAGGGGATCAGAGGGTATGGAGAGAAGGCAGGTACGGGATACTGAGTTGGATGATCAGCCATGATCATATTGAATGGCGGTGCAGGCTCGAAGGGCCGAATGGCCTACTCCTGCACCTAATTTCTATGTTTCTATGTTTCTATTCAGTCCACCTGAATCTACCAGATCTCCCGGTTGCTAAACACTTTAATTCTCCCTCCCTTTCCCACAAAGATGCAAATTGGAGGACTAGCATCTCATATTTTGCTTGGAAGCTTACAGCCCAATGTTATGAGTATTGATTTCTCTAACTTCAAGTAACCCCGGCATTCCCCCTCTCTATATCCCTCCCCCGCCCAAGTCGCACTAACTTCTCATTTTCACCCAATGCCTAACAATGGCGGGTTTCCTTTATCATTGTTACTTTTTTGCATATATTTCATTTGTGGTTCTTTAACCCTCTACATCATCTATATCTCTTGTTTGCCTTATCCCTAAGCAGTCTGAAGAAAGGTCTCAACCCAAAATGTCACCCATTCCTTCTCTTCGGAGATGCTGCCTATCCTGCTAAGTTACTCCAGCTTTTTGTCAATCGTGATATAACCATATAACCATATAACAATTACAGCACGGAAACAGGCCATCTCGGCCCTTCAAGTCCGTGCCGAACAACTTTTTTCCCTTAGTCCCACCTGCCTGCACTCATACCATAACCCTCCATACCCTTCTCATCCATATGCCTATCCAATTTATTTTTAAATGATACCAACGAACCTGCCGCCACCACTTCCACTGGAAGCTTATTCCACACCGCTACCACTCTCTGAGTAAAGAAGTTCCCCCTCATGTTACCCCTAAACCTCTGTCCCTTAATTCTAAAGTAATGTCCTCGTGTTTGAATCTTCCCTATTCTCAAAGGGAAAATCTTGTCCACATTAACTCTGTCTATCCCTCTCATCATTTTAAAGACCTCTATCAAGTCCCCCCTTAACCTTCTGCGCTCCAGAGAATAAAGACCTAACTTATTTAACCTATCTCTGTAACTTAGCTGTTGAAACCCAGGCAACATTCTAGTAAATCTCCTCTGTACCCTCTCTATTTTGTTGACATCCTTCCTATAATTGGGCGACCAAAATTGTACACCATACTCCAGATTTGGTCTCACCATCCTAATATGATATCCTAACTATAATAATGATATCCTAACTTTTGTACTCAATCCAATAAAAGGTAAGCATGCTAAAGGCCTTCACTACCCTGTCGATCTGAATCTGTAGGGATGTCCAAAACTAGAAGGTTTAAGTGAACCATGCATCAATCCCCCCTCAGAGGTCTGATCCAGCCTCAGTTTTTAATTCCCAGGATGGCGGGGCTGTCATATGCTGAGAGAATGGAGTAGCTGGGCTTGTACACTCTGGAGTTTAGAAGGATAAGAGGAGATCTCATTGAAACATATAAGATTGTTAAGGGTTTGGACATGCTAGAGGCAGGAAACATGTTCCCGATGTTGGGGGAGTCCAGAACCAAGGGCCACGATTTAAGAATAAAGAGTAAGCCATTTAGAACGGAGACAAGGAAACACTTTTTCCTCACAGAGAGTGGTGAGTCTGTGGAATTCTCTGCCTTAGAGGGCGGTGGAGGCGGGTTCTCTGGATGCTTTCAAGAGAGAGCTAGATAGGGCTCTTAAAAATAGCAGAATCAGGAGATATGGGGAGAAGGAAGGAACAGGATACTGATTGGGGATGATCAGCGATGATCACATTGAATGGCTGTGCTGGCTCAAAGGGCCTCCTGCACCTATTGTCTAAAGTGCAACACCTCACAACTGTTGGAGTTAACTTTCATTTGCAATTCCTAGGCCCACCTTCCCAACTGATCTAGATCCTGTTGTAAACTTGGATATCCTTCCTCACTGTTTACCACATCACCAACTTTGGTGTCAGCTGCGCAGCGGTAGAGTTGATGTCTTCAAGCGCAGGAGACCCTGTTTCGATCCAGACTACAGGTGCTATCTCTATGGAGTTTGTATGCTTTCCAGTGACTACGTGGGTGTTCCATGGGTGCTCCAATTTCCTCCCACACTCCAAAGATGTACAGGTTTGTAGGTTAATTCAATTGGCAACTTTGTAAATTGTCCCTAGTGTGTAGGATAGTGTTAGTGTGTGGGGATAGTTGGTCGGCGGCCACTCAGTGGGCTGAAGGGCATGTTTCTGCGCTGTATCACTAAACTAAATTAAAACTAAATAGTTAACTATTAACATTTTAAATGACAGATTTTAGGAGTACAATCTTAACCATAAGATAAAATGGACTTAATCTTGCACTAAACATTATTCCCTTTACATTGCATCTGTACACTGTGGATGGCACAATTATAATAATGGATTGTCTTTTGCTGACTGATTAGCACACATCAAAAGCTTTTCACTGTACCTCAGTGCATGTGACACAATACTCAACTAAAAATAAACAAAACATGAAGTATATCTCAAATGGTTTTAACAAAAACACATCCTTTTTTGCTACAGCCATAACATTCTTCTTCCTCAATAGGTTTGCAGATTCTGTGCTCGGTATAGCCAGTCACAGCACCCAAGAGCAGAATGCCCAGTCAATGCCGAGGAACTACAGCAAGGTCTTGCTCTGTGTGTGCAAAATCAAACAGTGAAGTGCAGTTGGAAAATGACCTGCAGGATGAATCCAGTAGGCTTGGGAACTGCATTTTCACAGGTGTCCAAAACCTATCAGCACATTGTGAAATGCCATCTGTTGCATGCAGATCAGCTACCATTTCCCATCAAAACCCTGGCCATGTTTTCCAAAGAAAGAACAGTGTAGAGGTGGCTCCCTTGTGAAAAAAGAGAGGCGTTCAAGTTGCCCATTAAAATCTACAGTGATAAATATTTGCTATATAGGAAATAACAATACAAGGCCGATGTAGGTCGATGGCATCTAAAGACAGATCAGACATTATCTCACTGTACATTTGCTCGTGGCATAATATTTAGAAAAAGTAAAATTTTCAAGTACCGGTATTCTAATTGAAGTGTGCAGCCCTGACCCGAGAAATGTCAGAAGCCTTCAATGCAGATTTGTTCAGTCTTGAAAAACTAAGAGATGGAATTATTTATTAATGGAATACAGATAAATACAAACGGATTAACAAAAGATAATTTGTTCAACAGCAGATGGAATGAGTGCACTTTGAAACTGAATAGACAGTTAGAAACATTTGCATACTGTGCCAAATCAATATGGTGCATGGCTTTGAATAAATTGAGGTCAATTTTCTTGGCAAGTCTCATCGGTGTACAATTCATTTAGTTTAAACATAGAGGATGGAAACAGGCCCTTCAGCCCATTGTGCCCACATTGACTATCAATCACTAATAGTAAGATTAAATGAGAATTTACCAGTTTGAAGTTTGATCTTTACTTTATGAGGAGTTACGATGAGGGATTACGTGAAGAAGACCCCTCCAGCACGCATGCGCGACATTCTTCAAAGCAGTGGTGTGAAATCACAGATAGCAACGTAGACTAATATAGTAAGATAAGAGAGAACTTTCATACCAGTTGAACTTTATAATAGAGGGTTTTGGGAGCGGAGGGCACGTAATCCCTCATCGTAACTCCTCATAAAATAAAGATCAAACTTCAAACTGGTAAGTTCTCATTTAATCTTACTATTTTACTTCGGAGTCATGTGAGTGACTACGTGAAGATTTCAAAGCTCTGTGATTTCATGCCCTGGAACGAGTCCATGCTCACACACTGCCATGCTGGGATAAGAGGATGAACGTATTTCAGACATGACACTATGCTGAAAAACAAAATAGGTATTTATTCATACCAAAATAATAATATATCCCACATTGGGTAATTATTTAGCAGAACTCAAAATTTTTCCTGCAAATGTGTCAGGAGAGGCCACGGGTTTATTATAGAAGCATTGGAAAGTCTTCTCATTGTTCCAACCCGCTGTGGCCAGGATGTGGTCCATGGGTACTTCCATCATCCTAGCCGCCGAAGTAGATGCAGCCCTGGTGGAGTGAGATTTGAAGACATTATTATCCACCCCCGCTGCATCTAACACCACCCTTAACCATCTTGATATGGTTTGCACCGTGACTTTGTGATGGGGCCATTTATGGCTAATAAGCAAAGCTTTCTCCGTGCCCCTTAGAGTCTTTGTGACTTTGATATATTGCAATATCAGTGTAATGATGCAGAGTCGAGTATCTGCAGGATAAGCTTGAAATTCTAATGTTTGTCCAGACGAATCGGGTCAGTCTTGTTTTAACAATCCCTGTATAAGAAAAGTTATTTTGCCATTAGTGATAGTCATGGCGTCCATACTTAACCTGTGTAGGGACTGGACCCGTTGTGCTGTAACAAGTGCCATAATCATTACCATCTTATAGGTGAGCTTGTCCAAGGTGAGCCCAGTATTGGGTGTCCATCCTCGTAACATAGTCAAGACTATGCTAATGTCCCACGTATGGTTGTATCTGGGCCTTGGGGGATTGGAATTAAATATTCCCCTCATTAGTTTAGACACTAATGGGTGTGATCCAATTGCCAGATGATCACTTCCTTTGCCCAGATAATTCGATAGAGCACTCCTTGCACAATTGATGGCACTGTAGCTTAATCCTTCATCATAGTGAAGGGTAGCCAGGAACTCCAGTACTTCCGTGATGGTGGCTGTTTCATAGGTAGTGTTCATCGTGGTACAGTACACTTCCCACTTCCTGATATACGTCAGGTACTGTTTTCTGGTGGACTCCCTGCACGACGCTGAGATGGCATTTATTGTTCTGTCGGTGAGTCCGTATCCCAGAAGTGGTTGTTTCAGAATCTGCAAATTAACAGGTCCATGCGGTCATGACATGGATAGCTATCCCCTGTAACGGGATGTACCAATAAACTAGGTCGTTTGTTGACCCGGATGCAGGGTTCAGTGGCCATCTTCTGTACTGCTGGGAACCATGGTTGGGTAGGCCAGTCGGGCACAACCAAAATACCCGATGCGGAGTCTTGTCTTATTTTTTGCAAGACCCGACTGATGAGGCAGAAGGGGGGAAATGCATAGCAGAACAAATCCCCCCAATGTAGCGAGAAAGCGTCCATCGCTACTGCCCCTGAATCTGGTTCCCAAGCAACATATGTTCGAAGTTGGTGATTAAGTCTGGATGCAAAAAGGTCGATATCTGGTGTCCCATAACATTCTATAATATCCGTAAACACTTTCCGATCCAATATCCATTCTATGTTGTCGTTGAATTTACGTGATCTGGTGTCTGCCACTGTGTTTAGCTTACCTGGAAGGTAAGTGGCTGAGATCCAAATTTCCCTTTGCAGACACCAGTGCCAGATATTATTAGCCAATTCATCACATGATATCGACTTTATTCCACCCATATGATTAATTTCGGCCACCACTGTGGTGTTGTCAATTTGTAACCTGACATGCAACTGGTGCATATCTGAGCAGTATGCCCTAAGTCCATGAAATGCTCCCAGCATTTCTGAATAATTAATCCCTAATGATTTGAATAGGGTTAGCTTTTGTGCACTCCATCTACCTCCACAACTTGCGGTGGTATTAGTTGCTCCCCAACCTTTAGCACTGGCATCAGTTTGTAAAATAACCGAGGGATTCGTGATAGTGATGGGGTTAGAACAAAGCTGTGCATTCTCTATCCACCAATTTAACTCAGATTTTGCCTTCTCTGATAGTTTCATAGGCCTGTCAAAATGGCCTGCATGATTTTTGGGAGCTATAATTTTTGCTCTTTGAAGGTTTTGATAATGGAGTGGCCCAAATTGTGCTGCGGGAAATGCAGCCACTATTTTCCCAATCACTCTGGCTACTTGCCGTATGGATGGATCCCTGATGCCAGTGAGGCTTCTGCATGCTTCTATCAAGTCCACCACCTTGTTAGGTGGTAAGGTGATAGACATTAGCTCAGAATTAATAGTGAACCCTAAATAATCCATGGTAGTGGAGGGTTCCAATTTCGATTTATCTGGATGTATGATAAATCCCAGCTTTTGAAAAAGGTGTTTTGTGGCTAGAACTGCCAATGTAGCCATCTCCAAATTCTCCCCAACAATGAGGATATCATCAAGGTAGGCCATGACAATATGGTTTTGTTTCCTTAAATAGGCTAAAGCTGGTTTCAATATTTTAGTAAACAGTCTGGGTGCTGATGATAACCCATTGGGTAAGGCTTTGTACTGCCATAATTGTCCCATCCAGATAAATTTCAGGTATTTCCTATGATCCTTGTGTATAGGTACTGAATAGTATGCATCGTTAAGGTCAATGCAAGCCATGTAGTACCTTTCAGATATTAGCTGTTGAGCCGTGACAAATGTGTCCATTTTAAAATGAGCATACTGAACGGAAGTATTTAGTTTGGTCAGATCTATAATGATGCGGCACCCGCCATCTTTTTTATTTTTAGTAAATATATTCGATACGAACTCTTGAGATTCTCTGATAATCTTCTCAATTACCCCTTTATTGATTAGTCTTAATAGTTCAGCATGGCCTGCCGTTCTTTCTTTTTGTGAAAGTATAAACTTCCAGCTAAGCGAATGCTGAACTGGGGTAGGGAGTTTGTGTATAAACTCAATTTTGTAACCCTGAATACTTCCGAGTATGTAAGGATCAGAGGTAAAGGTGCGCCATACATCATGAAACAAGTGCAACCGTCCCCCCACATTAGATGAATTTAGACATGCAATGTTCCTGAGGGAACCAGACCCACCTATCTCCATGGTTACTGCCGGTTTTGCGGTCTCTGCCCGTGCTTCTTTTGTTGCTGTGTTGCTGTGTTGTAGGGATGGCGCATTTTCCAAGAAGGCCGGGCTGGGCCATGGCCTAAAAAAGACCGGTGTGCAGGTGGGCCGGCCTTCGAGCTTTCACCACCGGACGGTCTGTTATAGTATCGCTGTCCGGTGGGTGTGTAGGGGTGCTGCCGCTGCTGATAATGGGATTTGGAGGTACTAGGTACCTTAATCAGGCCTATAGCCTTGGCCTCCTCATCCAGGAATTTCACCTGTTTTGGATGGTGATCCCCAAACAGCAGATTAGGTGGTTGCAAGTTACCTGACCTGCATAATCCCGCGAATTTGGGATTAAGTGCAGGTTTTATAATGCTCTTCCGATAGCTGTTTATTTCAAACTGTGTATTGCGCAGCAAAGCCAGAGCATCTTGCAATTCTTCTGGTAACTCCACCCCTACAGCAGTCCTGGCCACTGCTGTAATCCCGGCGGACAATAGTTTCAGAATCCTCTGAAGCTTGATCTCCTGCCCTCTTATTGTAGGGCTCATGTTCCCCCATATAGGGTTATTCACCGCAGGAACATTAAGAGAGTTACAATTTTCAGGAGCGAGATACTTCTCAGCCATTGCGTTAATGGCTTGCTCCTGAAGCTGGTTAGTAGCCATATAGTTAATGCTGGCTGCCAGCGTCTGGTGAATAGGCAGTCCTTTCTGAGTAGGAACGGCATGTTTGTTCACCATGTTCAGTAACTCTTCTTGCACCCCCAACACTGCTGGCTGTTCAGCCAAGTCCCCCTCTTCAGGATCAGCCCAGTTCTGACCCCTAATGCTCCCCTGCGAAGAGGGTGAGACATTTGGCAGTCCATGATAGGATTCTGCCGTGGGTCTGCGAAGAGACCCACTGTGACTCTGCCCCTGCAAAAGCAGGTCACGCTGGAGCAACTGCTCCATCATCCGCTCCATGCGGGAGAGACGCCCGCCGTCGCTATCAGCGAACGGGGTGTCTTCGGGTCCGGACCCAGCTGAGTCAATGGTCCCGTCCGACTTCCGGGTGGTTTTGCCGCCCGACCGCGGCGTACCTGCGTCCTCATTGGCGAAAAGTCGGGAGCTGCCGGTAACACCTGCAGCTCTGGAGTAGCGGCACGCTGCTGGCTGCTTCCCACTGCAGCGGATTTTGCCGCTGCTCTCTTTGATTTCCGCGACTCCATGATGGGTTTCTCATGTAAGCAAGAACACCGAGTTGCCACGCTCACCACTACAGGTGAGACTTACCTTTCGTAAGTTTTTAAACTTACGCTGGAGGAGCGACGCTCCTCCCGGCTGTCGTTTCCACAATGTGTTCGACGATATATGTCGCGCATGCGTACTGGCGGGGTCTTCTTCACGTAGTCACTCACGTGACTCCAAAGTAAAATTATACCTAGCTTCCATCAAGTGAGAACTCTGGTAAATTAAACAAATCCTGTGAAACATGAATGCATAAATGCAAATATGACAGTATGCTAGAGTTTAGTTTAATTCATAAGGGAAGAATTAAACCATTCGGTGCCATCATCCACCATCCTCGACCCGAAACGTCGCCTATCTCCTTCGCTCCTTAGATGCTGCTGCACCCGCTGAGTTTCTCCAGCCTTTTGTGTACCCTCCACCATTCAATCATGGCTGATCTATTTTTCCCCTCTCAACCCCATTCTCCTGTCTTCTCCTCATAACCCCTCTGGAAATTAAGTACCAATATTGTTCCATTAATATTTGAACTTCTGAACCTCTTTGGAACAATCTACTTAAAACATTCTGGGACACCTGGACATCAAAAGCACTACGTTAAAATAACATTTTAACTGAAGAACCTCTGCCTTTGAAATGTTTCATTGAATTAAAACTAAATACTATGCATCACCAACAGCACAGCCCTACGACAAATGTCATCACCTACAGTATGAAATACTGAATTTGTCACAATAAGGCATCTCATAAATGGCTTTCCCTACTTTATCAGCAAATTTGACTCAATGTTTTGTAACTTAACATATTTCTCACACTGTGTTCCATGTCCATATAAAATTGTATGGTTGAATTAACTTGTCAGTCAGTGAAGGAAGGAAAGTCAGCATTAAATATCTGTGATGTGTAGTCTTAAACGTGTGTGATGGAAGGTCGCAGAAATGGTCCGAGATTAAATCACAGAAGAAAAACTCCCTACTGCCAGATAACAGCATACCATCATAAACTAATTATAGATACATCACAACTCGACAAGATATATTATATAGATCTAACAAAAGAATGCACTGCAAAAGCAAACTGGCAGGAATCATCTTGCAAAAGCATGTAGACATTTTAAAATGTTTTCTTCCCTAATTAACATTAAAAAAACACACATTCTATCAATATGAACCATTTTCACAAAATCCTAAGTCACCATCAGAAGTGGGTGACTGGAGAATATCAAGCTCAAGTTTTAACTTAACCCATTAAGATTCCCAAATAAATTATGCTTCCATAATAGTCCCCTTGACTGCTTGTCTATTTATGTTTAATTCATTACTGGATTGCCTGGTGCTTCTCATGAAACTAGTCTTGATGTTTTCTAGTAGAAAAAAACTATTTTCACAGATGGTAATTATGGTAGGCCATAAAACAGTCCAGGTATTTACAGTTGTTTGGGAACAATTAATCTATTCACAGATCCTCATAAAATATCTTGACAACACAATGCTTCATATTCCTTAGGGCTTTGAGTAGGAAGCTTCATTGGCCTAGCTGTGGTACTAACAGTAGTTCTCAATGACCTGGAATTAGTGGGGTTTTTGTGCATGAGATTTAATTCGGCCAATTTTGCCAAGTTATCAACTTGGATCATGGCATCAACGATTAGGTTGTACCCAGCAGTCCACTGAAAATGCCCCAGATCTGGCCAAACTTCATAGGTCTGGCCAAACTGTATTGAACAGATTTTGAAAAAACAAAAAAAAAAAAAACTAGAGATCTGAAAAGTAGAAAATGCAAAATATTCAGCAGGTCGTGATGCATTTGTAGAGAGTGAAGCATTGCAGCACAGCGATCTGTTCATTAACACAAACTTTGTGAGATATTTTCCAGAGTTGGAGAATAAGAGAAGGCAGAGTGGCTTGAAACATAGAAACATAGAAATTAGGTGCAGGAGTAGGCCATTCGGCCCTTCGAGCCTGCACCGCCATTCAATATGATCATGGCTGATCATCCAACTCAGTATCCCGTACCTGCCTTCTCTCCATACCCTCTGATCCCCTTAGCCACAAGGCCACATCTAACTCCCTCTTAAATATAGCCAATGAACTGGCCTCAAATACCCTCTGTGGCAGAGAGTTCCAGAGAGTCACCACTCTCTGTGTGAAAAAATTCCTCTCATCTTGGTCGTAAAGGATTTCCCCCTTATCCTTAAGCTGTGACCCCTTGTCCTGGACCTCCCCAACATCGGGAACAATCTTCCTGCATCTAGCCTGTCCAACCCCTTAAGAATTTTGGAAGTTTCTATAAGATCCCCTCTCAATCTCCTAAATTATAGAGAGTATAAACCGAGTCTATGCAGTCTTTGTTCATAAGACAGTCCTGACATCCCAGGAATCAGTCTGGTGAACCTTCTCTGCACTCCCTCTATGGCAATAATGTCCTTCCTCAGATTTGGAGACCAGAACTGTACGCAATACTCCAGGTGTGGTCTCACCAAGACCCTATACAACTGAAGTAGAACCTCCCTGCTCCTATACTCAAATCCTTTCGCTATGAATGCTCCTATACTCAAATGCTTTTGCTATGAAAGGATTGTGGTGAGGATGGTGATAAGCCATTAATGCTCCACATTCTGCGCATGACAATTGCTCTCTGCTTCATTCAACAGACCAGACCACAGGTTGAAAAGGCCCATGACATTTTAAAGCAAGGCCTCATGAGCAGATGTTAACTCTACTGAAATTCTTAAATATGACAGAGGGGATCTTGAACACAAATTTACTATCTCATATCCCACATCTCGAAAGTAGAAGAAATACCAGGAAACATTGGTAAACCAGAATGGTGGCAATCTTCAAGTTGGAATAGAAGTAAGAATTCAAATCTTATTATTATTTTTATTTCATTGATTGAAACTTTCACTTGCCACATGTCTTCTTCTAATCACCATGCCATCGATATTCCATACTATACCCTCAAATTCATGGCTGCCCCCATTGCCAGGCTTGAAATCTGTTGCAATCCTAATGTGCAAGCTCATCATTATTGCTAATTATGATTAAAAGGTAATCTATCGAGGACATTTTGCTTCACCACAAATTATGATGTCCAGCCTAACTATTTTGGTGTTCCCTATTGCAACTGCATTGTTGATTAATTCTGATACACGAGTCATTAATATTTTTCTATTATAAAGCCAGCTGCAAAGACCTGTTTGGGATTCCTGCAAGCAATCATGATTCATCAAGTTGAAGACCCAACTAAAAATAAATGATTTTCTTTGAGGAATTGCCCTTAGGAAATTCACCGGTAAGACCCATAGCACAGCGTTCCAGAATGGAAAGCCTTTCCTCTCCCATTTCACTGATGTAGAAGGCCCCAAGGAAACCAACGGTCTAAGAGATTACGGACATAAGGTCCAAGGCTGATCAGTACAATGCAGGTTGGACTGAGAACTATTTAAGCAAGTACTTCAAACTATTGAGCAGCTTCAGAATAAGGTATTAGCCTTTTTATGTTTGAGAGGCAAAATTCCTTCTCATCTATAAAACTTTGGTATACTTTACCCCTCTGAGCTGTGGCAGTGGAGTTAATACATTAAAAGCAGAGGACAACAAATGAGGGAGCCAAGAGGAATGAGGAGAGTGGAGAAAAGTCACTAATAAGGCCTGGAACAGCTATGTGTGAATGACAGCGCAGGCTTGAGGGCCTAACTGCCTACTTTATTCCTCAGTGGCTGTAAGGCCTTTGCAAGTGAAAACCTCAGAAGGAATGTCCAGGTATGACATTATACACAAACCCATACATGAGTTAGTCACCAGATGTCCAAAGAACGCAAAGGAAAATTGAAGACCTTGTACAACTCAATGCACATCCATGATTTTCATTACCTTTTATCTTGCAATGGTATTTGAATTTAAAAAAAAACACAAAATGCCATTTGAACAAAATTTCTTAAAGGAACTGAAACAGAATATATTTTATCCTAATTTGCTTTTGAAGATTCTGAAAACCAGACATAAGTTTCCAAAAATAAATGCTATAAATATGTCATAAGCAATAAAGGAATCCTGAAAATAATTAAGGCTATAAATGGTTGAACTGATGGCCTGTCCCTAATGTTGATGGATGCAAATATAGTCTTGATATGATAAAGCTATTTTCCAACTCCCAATAAAACTAAGAATAATGAGAAAAGGTTTGTTTTGCACACTTACTCATTGTGAAAGGTCAAGATATTAAACCGTTCGCACTAGATACCGAGCAAGATACGAGGTGCAAATCCAATTATAAGAGAACAGTCAAAGACAATCCATCGAAGAGAAAATATTAAGTGCTTCCACTCCATAAAATCACAAGCTTTTTCGATAGGCGATGATGCTAATGCACACGATTCGTTCCACTTGGTCGCAGTTCTGATCCATATCATCAGCATCTGACAGAATTTCCAAAACAAAATGGATCATTACTGAATAACGAGGGAATAAGCGAGCCTTCCACTCGATGCTTGCCTGACAATTGTACTGCTGTTTGCAAAGAAGCAGGGAGATAACCGTTTTATTAGACAACAGATAACTATCTCTCCTGCAATATTGTATTTACAAACACTATTATTCAATCTCAATTTCATGCTAAAAGTCATGAAGTGTTTCGTCTTAAGAAAATCTCATTTGAGAAACATTTATATTCTCTTGTACCCTTAGAATCTTTTCATTAATCAGTATAATTTTCTCTAGTTCCCTCAATAGAGCTCATTCAGCTTGTTTTGTATAAAGTAATCGAAGGTCTGAAAACATTTAAACTAAACATGAGATGCCAGATAGCAACATTTATTCTCTATACACTGATACAGGGATACATCACATAATAGCTTTTTTTTTACATCAGTAGGATATTACTTACAATTTTTTTTAATTTAATTTAAAATGTTATCATCTATTCTATCTCCTGCCCAATGGTAACAGTGAGAAGACACAGCAGTGTGGAGCAGTGGTTGAGTTGCTGCCTTACAGCGCCAGACACACAAATTTGATTCTTATTACAGGTGCTGTCTGTATGGAGTTTGTATGTTCTCCGTGACCTGCGTGGGTTTTTTCCAGATGCTCTGGTTTCCTTCCTCACTTCCATGACGTACAGGTTTGCAGATTATTTGGCTTCCGTAAAATTTTTAATTGTCCCTACTGCGTTGAATAATGTAAGTGTACGAGGATCGTTGGTCATCACGGACTCAGTGGGCCAAAGGGCCTGCTTCTGTGCTATATAACTAAATTAATCTATACATTTCTATTGTATGCTTTTCACTGTTGTGAATGCTAGTTGTACTTTTAAGCACGTAGTGCTGATACAATGCCAACCTATTTCTGATCAACCAATATCAAGACATGTTTGTAGCCATATGCACAAGCACATTGAGTTACATGGTGTTACTGGTCGAATGAGAATTGTGCTTGCAACAGCATCACAGTCACAGACTCAAGCAACAGACACACAGAAATTATACATAAATTCTGCAAGACAATTAAATGAGAAAAGACTGCAAAAATCAAGATATTAGGGCAAAACATTTCAAAAAAAAGTACATGCTGTTGCAGGCAAAATGTCCGTAGTATACTCGGGTGGAATTAGGGCAATGCAGGTTGATTCAACAACCTGACAATTCTAGAAAAGCAGCTCTTCCTGAACCTGGTGGTGCGACATATCATGCGTCTGTACCTCCTGCTCAATGTTAGCAACGAGAAAAGAAAATTACAGAGGATTAAGGGGGGACTTGATAGAGGTCTTTAAAATGATGAGAGGGATAGACAGAGTTGATGTGGACAAGCTTTTCCCTATGAGAATAGGGAAGATTCAAACAAGAGGACATGACTTTAGAATTAAGGGACAGAGGTTTAGGGGTAACATGAGGGGGAACTTCTTTACTCAGAGAGTGGTAGCGGTGTGGAATGAGCTTCCAGTGGAAGTGGTGGCGGCAGGTTCGTTGGTATCATTTAAAAATAAATTGGATAGGCATATGGATGAGAAGGGTATGGAGGGTTATGGTATGAGTGCAGGCAGGTGGGACTAAGGGAAAAAAGTTGTTTGGCATGGACTTGAAGGGCCGAGATGGCCTGTTTCCGTGCTGTAATTGGTATATGGTTATATGGTTAGGATGGTTGTAATCCTTGATGATAGATGCCACCTTTTCAGGCAGCGGCTCATATAGAGGCTTACCATAGTGGAAAGTGCAATGCAAGTACAACACTTTCTGCAGGCTCTTGCTATCTTGAGCATTGGATTTGGCGAACAGGTCATGCCAATTCAGAATTAAACTGCGTTGATTCCCAAGGAGGTAGATCCTTTTGTAAAAACCAAAACGGCACACAATATTCTCAGTAAGGCCTCAACAAAACTCTTTGAATCTCAGCATGACTTCCTGACTTTGTACACTGATTCCAATGTGATAAAGAATGTAGAAGTTTAATTTACAATTGCTTGCCAGACTTGCATTGTTTTCTCAGTGGGACAGGTAGCAAAGGAGACCAATTCTCAAAGACTTGGTCTCCTTTTTATCAACTTTTTACAAGCATATGGTGCAACATAACATAACCTTAGAAATTAAATGGTTTAGAGCCGGGTGACGGATGGGCAAAAATACGAAATAGGTAGATCTCTCCTAATCTCTCTATTAAAGAATAGAGAGATTAGGAGAGATCTACCTATTTCTCCTTCTATTTTAATCTTTTCAGCTTCTCTATGTCCTTTATTTATTTTGCTATCTGTTTCTATTCGCTTGTTTAAACAAAAAATAAAAAAAATAATGTAGAATTTTAATTTACAATTGCTTGCCAGACTTGCATTGTTTTCTCAGTAGGACAGGCAGCATCTCTGGAGAGAAGGAATAGTGTCTCGAACCAAAACGTCATCCATTCCTTCTCTCCAGGAATGCTGTCTGAACCGCTGAGTTACTCCAGCATTTTCCGTCTATCTTCCGTTTAAACCAGAATCTTCAGTTCCTTCCTACACATTACATTGTTTTCTTTTTGGTGGACACCAAGGAACATGGGTTGTGGAGATCAAATGTGAAGGTGGATCATATATGGATGTATGGGACCGACCACAATCTTGCTGAATGTCACTTCAGGTTCAAAGATCCATGAAGGCCCACTCTGCTTCATGTTTTTATAACAGCAACTACAAAATCTGTTTTGTCCACCAACATCTGACAGTTTCTCATGAATTATATCAGCAATTTATTTATTCTTCTATCAATGTAAACTACCTCACATTTCTCAAATGATACTCCATCAACCACCTTCATGCTCAATAATTAAACTGAGTGAACAAGAGAGCAGCTTAAATGAGTAGCTG
The DNA here is from genome assembly GCA_963514005.1 of Raja brachyura. The sequence continues at coordinate 23,122,133 of OY740791.1, forward strand.
TTGAAGACCCCTGTATATTTTCCTACTGTGCTACATGATTAAACGAATCATTCCTTAATGACAGCATGATGTCTCAGAGCATTCGGTGGCATGCTGAATCTGTTCAAACTTCTAAGTGGTGCACCACTTTTCAAGATATATAATTTCTCACCCAAAATCAAATTATCTGTGGGTTGGCAAGGAGATCATTTGATTAATGTTGTATCATATAACCAAAGGATATTAAATATAGAATATCAAATAAAATTGAAATGTTAGTGTAAGTGTGCAGATTTAATATCTTTAAACTACTTCGTACTTTAATATATTCAAAGTATAACAATTTTGTATGCAATTGGATTGATTTGTTGCTTTGAAATGAGGGGTCAGCTTTAATAAGTCTTTCGCCATTAATTCAGTAACTGGTTCTTAGTAACTCTTTATCTTGTAACCATTGACTTAAGTGTTCAGTGTTGCCGATTGTGTGGATAGAATGTCTTTTAGAAACATAGAAATTAGGTGCAGGAGTAGGCCATTTGGCCCTTCGAGCCTGCACCGCCATTCAATATGATCATGGCTGATCATCCAACTCAGTATCCCGTACCTGCCTTCTCTCCATACCCTCTGATCCCCTTACTGACAAAGGCCACATCTAACTCCCTCTTAAATATAGCCAATGAACTGGCCTCAACTACCCTCTGTGGCAGAGAGTTCCAGAGACCCACCACTCTCTGTGTGGACAAAATCTCATTTTGATCTCATTTTTTTTGTGTAAAACTGACTTACTTGCAGGTGGTATCTCCCAAGCATGTCTGACTCGCATACCAAAATTTGAATATCACTGTAGCACAAGCAACTGCACAACCCAATGCGACAAAATACATTTTCAACAATTCAATTATTATCCATTGATGCTAACATCTGAAAATGCCACAGTCCAATACCAAAAAGCATTAAAACAACCGCTATGCATTATTAATGAAATTGGCGAGGCCAGGAAATTTATTCAGGAATGCAACTTGCAGACTTTTCTCTCATCTGTGGATATCTAATAATCCCTACATCTGAATATAGATGTATTTTATTAATACCATGAGCTTCAAATATAATAGCTTTTCATAGTTGGGATTACCATGATCTATGAAAAATATTCAAGCATATAGTGCAAGAGGCTCAAACGCTGGAAATCTGGCCTGGTGTGTAGCATGTACCAGTTTCATGGAATTTGAACTGTTAGTTTATCACAGCATTATGAAATGAAAGCATATAGAGAGGCTATTTGGTGTACCCTATCAGTGCCAACTCGAATCAATCCCACCTTTGTGCCCTTTCACCACAGTCAGTCAGAGAGCATGGAAACAGGCCCTATGACCCAATCTGTTCACGTCAACCAACATAACCCATCTACACTAGTCCCACCTATCTACGTCTGGCCCATATCCCTCTTTTGCCTGTCTCAACTACCTCGTCCAGCAGTTCGTTCCATATACCTACCACGGGTGTTTGGTCCTCTGATGCAGCAGGAGACTTGTTGGTGGAAGTTAGGGAGTGATTTCTTTAGGTTTGCCTTATTGAGGTCCCCAGCAATGGTGGTAAATGCCTCGGGGTAAGACGTCTGGAGTTTGTTGACCATGGCGTGCAGCTCCTCCAGTGCCAGACGGACGTCTGCCTGGGGTGGGATGTAGACCGCGGTCAGGCTGATGTAGGTGAATTTCCTCAGTAGGTAGAAGGGATGGTACTTCACCGCCAGATGTTCGAGCTGTGGAGAGCAGGAGTTGGACAGGACTGCCACGTCTGAGCACCATGCAGAGTTGACCATGAGGCAGGCATCCCCTCCTCTCCCTTTCCCAGATGCCAGTGTACGGTCCATGCGGTGGATGGACAACACTTCAGGCTGGACCGCTGAGTCTGGGGAGCTGGGGGTGAGCCATGTCTCTGTGAAACAGAACACAGAGCATTCCCTCAGCTCCCTTTCATAAAGCAGCCTTGCCCTTAAGTCCTCCACTTTATTTTCAAGGGACTGTACATTTTCCAGTAGGATAGTAGGGAGAGGGGGCCAAAGTCCCCTGCACTTCAGTCTGACCTGAAGTCCTGCCCGTCGACCACGTTTCCGGACAGAATGGAGGCTTCCCTTTTGTTTCCAGGTACTGTGTTGACTGTACCTGTTGTTTCTGCGGACCTGTGCTGGAACGGGGATTCCCTTACAGACGGCTCCAGCTCCATAACGAACGGGGGTACCTTCAAAGTCGGAAGCTCCAGCTCCGTTGTTCCTGCAAGACCCAGCCCGTCGGTTCTAGAGGTCATCCCGGGGTCTCCAGGTGCAGTAACTGCGTTCCTCAGTCGGGTCGGGTGATTCCCGGCCAGCGTGGGAAAGTTTAAATACCGGGGCTCCCGCAGCTGCAGGAGATCGCGAAATTGCGAGAGCCTTGAGGTGCTCAAGCAGCTTGACTGAAACGGTACCGTTTTTGCCATTTTCCTGATCCAGGTAAGTTGTTGGAAGTTGTAGTTGAGCCTTTTATGTTCCGGAGCTCCGCAAAAGTCGCGCCGGCAGGCGTCATCTTGAGTTGCCCTCCACCGTTGAGTTATTGATCAACAGTGGATGCAATCTTGCTGGCCCTCCACTCCGCTCTGGACCACTTGGACAACAAAAACTCATATGTCAGGCTGTTATTCATCGATTACAGCTCGGCATTTAACACAATCATCCCCTCCAAGCTGGTTACCAAACTCGCAGAACTGGGTCTCTGCGCATCCCTCTGCAATTGGATCCTCGACTTCCTCATTCACAGACCACAGCTTGTTCGTATTGGTGGTAATGTGTCAGACTCGATAACAATCAGCACGGGAGCACCTCAAGGCAGCGTGCTCAGCCCCCTGCTGTACTCACTCTATATTCATGACTGCGTAGCCGGTCATAGTGTGAACTCCATCATCAAGTTCGCTGACGACGCCACTGTTGTGGGACGTATTAATGATGGGGATGAGTCAGAGTATAGAAGCGAGATCGAGTGACTGTCCATATGGTGCCAGCACAATAACCTGGCCCTCAACACCAGCAAAACCAAGGAACTGATTGTGGACTTTGGAAGGAGTAGGATGTGGACCCACAGCCCTGTTTATATCAATGGCTCTATGGTTGAAAGGGTCAAGAGCTTCATATTCCTGGGCATGCACATCTCTGAAGATCTTTCCTGGTCCACAAACACTGATGCAATTATTAAGAAAGCTCATCAGCGCCTCTACTTCCTGGGAAGATTACGGAGAGTCGGTCTGTCAAGGAGGACTCTCTCTAACTTCTACAGGTGCACAGTCGCTGCCTCGAAAAGGCTGGCAGCATCATCAAGGACCCACACTATCCTGGCCACACACTAATCTCCCTGCTGCCTTCAGGTACAGGAGCCTGAGGGCTGCAATGACCAGATTCAGGAAAAGCTACTTCCCCACAGCCATCAGGCTATTAAACTTGGCTCGGCCAAAACTCTGAACATTAATACCCCTTTATCTGTTATTTGCACTTTATCAATTTATTTATTCATGTGTGTATTTACGTATATAATGGCATATGGACACACTGATCTGTTCTGTAGTCAATGCCTACTATGTTCTGTTATGCTAAGCAAAGAAAGAGTTTCATTGTCCTGTCAGGGACACATAACATTAAATATTTTGACTTGGACCCCCCCCCCCCCCCCGACCTTAACGGGAGATGGGAGGTCATTTTCCCACACAAGACCGCCCGGGGCGGGAGGGTGACTGGGCACTCTGAACCCTAGCACCAAGGTGTAAGCTGCCGAGGGATGCGCTCCCGCGGGTCCAGAGTATATACACACATACATACATATATATATCTATCACACACATATATATACACACACACATCTTATATTACTAAAAGTCTGATCTTGATGGCTTTTGGCCCGCTGTGCTGCGATTTCCGAGAGAACGCCGCCACATACGGCTGTCATTTTTGGCCACCTCGCTCAGTGAAAAGGCACTTAAATGGTGGCTTGGGTGCTTTGGGGTGAAGTGAAAAGGCACTACTGCAGATGGTGGCTTGGGTGCTTTGGCTTGAAGTGAAAAGGCACTACTGCAAATGGTGGCTTGGGTGCTTTGGCTTGAAGTGACAAGGCACTACTGCAAATGGTGGCTTTGGTGCTTTGCCTCGAAGTGAAAAGGCACTACTGCAAATGGCGGCTTCGGTGCTTTGGCTTGAAGTGAAAAGGCACTACTGCAAATGGTGGCTTGGGTGCTTTGGCTTGAAGTGAAAAGGCACTACTGCCAATGGTGCCGGGTGTTTTGGGTAACTTCCTATTTGCACTGTATATTGATTTAGATTAAATGCTACCACTTACAGCTGTGATTTTAGGCCATCTTACTCAGTCCCCCTCCGCTCAGCAGGTGCAGAGGATTCTTCCCATCAATGAAAAATAAAAGTGTTATTAGTGTTTAAAAAATGTTGAGAATCTCTCCTGTCATGAAGGCCACATCTTTTCCGGTGGGAGGTCGAGGGGTTTTAAAACCCATAAGTGTGGGTGTGGCTAAGCCTCTGCCTGATGGGGGAGGGAGAGGTCACGACTCTGTCTGAGCTGTGAATCAACTGAACACACCGAATGTCTGCTGAAGTGCGAGTTTGGTGTTTTGTGTGGTTTCATGTTGGTTTCACCCTGCATGAAATGGTAGGAAACTGCATTCGAATGCAGTGGCATTGCACCCTGCATGAAATGTTATGAAGCTGCATTTGAATTTGGTGGCCTTGCACCCTGCTTGAAGTGGTAGGAAACTGCACTTGAATTTGGTGGCCTTGCACCCTGCTTGAAGTCGTAGGAAATTGCACTTGAATTTGGTGGCCTTGCACCCTGCTGGAAGTGGTAAGAAACTGCACTTGAATTTGGTGGCCTTGCACCCTGCTTGAAATGGTGGGAAAATGGATTTGAATTTGCTGGCCTTGCACCCTGCTTGAAAAGGAATTTCAAGGAATAGCCACGAGTCAACTGCCAGCCCACCAGCCGTGAGTGAGCTGCCAGCACATCAGGGTTGGGGGACTGAGCTGCCACCCGAAGAACCCATACCAGCACTCCAGAAAGCCCCCCCCCCCCCCCCCCCCACTGGCCACCAATATTGGAATTGGTGGAGAGGTGGAATATTGCGTCGGGGGACCAGCCCTCCCAAGTGAACATGGAACCCAACGGGTCCCACTTAGTCATGCGTGTGCGTGTGTGTGTATAAATACACACACACATATACACATACATAGATACATACATATACTACCTCTTTTATGCATATACGGGAAAAAGGTTAAACATGTGGCAAATATGTTATTGCTGCCTTTGTATTGGGGAAGGGGGAAAGTTGCAGTTGGGTAATTTGCAATTTCCATTTCATTCTTTTCCACTCTGGGCTGATCGATACTCCGTCGCTCAGCTATCTTTCACTCGCACTCATGAGATTGCTTTCAAGATGCTCAGATGATCTTCTAATGTGGTCATTGTTCCGAGCTCCAAATCCCTTCAGCTGTTCCTGCAACTGAAGCCATGGGTGGATTAATAGACCTTGAAGAGGCATTGACACTTTGTTTTTTATATAGTGGGTAATAAAGGTAAGGTATGTGATTTGAGAGTAATGTATTGGCTGCGGGAGGGGAAAAAAAAGATTTACTCGACACCGCTGCGAAAATGGCACTGTTAAGTTCAAAAATACAAACGAACTCCAAATAAACTGAAAAAATACAGATTAACTGGGGTTTTGTTCGAGGGAGCTTGTTGTGTGCATTACACAAACAACCAGATGGTATTACTGTGTTTAAACAATAAATAAAATGTGCTTCTAGTTGTCAAGGGGGGGGGGGTGGGGGAGAAATGGGAGGAGATAAAATTGTTTGTTGTCATGTACACTTGTCATCGGCCTGCCAGGGAATATTGGCCCGCAGTGCCCCGGGCCGTCTGTCCCTGCGGCTGGTGGGGGGGGGGAAATAAATCACTCCATGGGTGGGTCGGGGTCCGGGGAGGGGGGGGGGATGAATCACGGTCAGTTACTCTGGGTGGGTGAAGGGACCAGACTGTTCCCAACTCTGCTGCAGCTGACGGGGATGTTGACGGACGGATGTGTGTGTGCGCGTGTGCCCGATGTGTGGTGAGACGAGAGAAGACCCATGGGGGATATGAGGCGGAGGGCGGACAGCGCTGGCGCCGAAGGGGCATATCCTTCGCTCCTTCGGCCGCTTGCACCTTGGTGCTCGGGTTCAGAGTGCCCAATCACCCTCCAGGGTCTGGACCAATCGCTGATAAGTCGCGCACCCCTGCAACATCACGTCCGTTATTTGGCTTTTTGGCGTTGCGTCCGTTCGGTTAGTTGGCTTTTCGGCATCCTTTCCATTCGGTTATTTGGATTTTCGGCATCCTTTCCATTCGGTTATTTGGCTTCCACTTCTTCGCTTCGGCTTCTCGTCCTTCAACGCCACATCCGCGCACGGAACACTATATTCTAAATGTGACTTCACCAATGCCTTGTACAACTGTAACATGACCTCCCAACTTCTATACTCAATACCCTGACTGAATGCCAATGTGCCGGAAGCCTTCTTGACCATCCTATCCACCTGTGACACCACATTCAAGGAACTATGTACCTTCACTCCTAGATCCCTTTGCTCTACAACTCCACAGAGCCCTGTCATTCACTGTGTAGATCCTGCTCTGGTTAGACTTCCCAAAATGCAACACCTCATACTTCTCTCCGTATTAAACTACATAAACCATTCCTCAGCCCACCTATCCAAGCGATCAAGATCCTGTCCCGAGTTTGGACAACCATCTTCACTATCGACAATACCATCCACAATAGTGTCATCTGCCATCATTGATATAGATGACAAACAGCAATGGTCTAAGCACCAAAGCCGAAGGCACACCACCAGTCACAGGCCTCCATTTTGAAAAACAATCTTCCACCATCACCCTCTGCTTCCATCCATTAAGCCATTTTTTTAAAATCCAGTCAGCTTGCTGGCTCGAGCTGACCGAGCTACTCCAACACTATTTTATCAAGATTCCAACATCTGCTGTTACTTATGCCACAATTAAAAAAGGTTTTCTGCTGTAGGCAATGCAGCTTGTGTCTTTCCGTGTAACTGAAATCCATGTCCATGCTACTATTCTAGCAAATAGTACCAGCTACTGTACATCCATGAGACCTGTAATTTGCTCAGTTAGGTTTTAAACTCAGTCATTTGCAATGAATATATACAGAGATGGTAACAAAACACACTCATGAAAAATTTAGAATAAACCTATTTTTGATTAATTTGCAAAGATATTAATTCTAGGAAAAAGCGATGTCACATTATATGGGTTCTAATGATTTTGTATTCATTTTTCAAAGCACGTTTGCACAGAAATACTACTGATTGAAACCAATTCAATTTGCCAAATACAAAACAATTAGAAATTGGACACAACTATCTTCTAAGTCTCGTGACAAAAACACATTCATATTCATTAATTTCCTAGTCTAAAAACACAATTTAATGAAGTCTTCCATTGACATAATATTCCCTTTCACCTTGTGTGGTGCTTTGCAGTTGTATATGAAGATGTTATTGTGCTTTAGAAGCACTACATTGTGTTTTTGATCTCCTTCCTGGAATTGATACAATGTCTTGCTCTGTTGGAAAGTATTATGGTGATACAGCTTTCGATTCTTTAACACTGGAAATTACATTTATTATCAGGTGTCCTTGATAAAAAAAAACTCTCAATAAACCTTGCACATTAAATTTAGCCTTGATGGTTACAATTTTATGAAGCATACAACCTATATGGGGCATATCTCTCCAAACTTTCCTAGCCATGTACTTGTCTAAATGTTTTTTAAACATTACAATAGTACCTGCTTTAGCTACCTCCTCTGGCAGCTCATTCCATAAAAGGGTTCAAAGAATAAACCTAGCAATTATAGAACTGTTAGTTTGACGTCAGTGGTGGGCATATTAACGGAAAGGATACTTAGAGATAATATATATAAGCATCTGGATAAACAGGGTCTGATCAAGAACAGTCACCATGGATTTGTGCATGGAAGGTCATGTTTGACAAACCTTCTTGAATTTTTTGAAGAGGTTACTAGGGAAATTGATGAGGGTAAAGCAGTGGATGTTGTCTATATGGATTTCAGTAAGACCTTTGACAAGGTTCCCCTTGGAAGGTTGGTTAAGAAGGTTCAATCTTTGGGTGTTAATGGCGGAGTAGCAAGCTGGATTCAACAGTGGCTGAATGGGAGATGCCAGAGAGTAATGGTGGATGGCTGTTTGTCAGGTTGGAAGCCGGTGACCAGTGGGGTGCCTCAGGGATCTGTGTTGGGTCCACTGTTGTTTGTCATGTACATCAATGATCTACAATGATGGGGTGGGAAATTGGATAAGTAAGTATGCAGATGATACTAAGATAGGGGGTGCTGTGGATAATGAAGTAGATTTTCAAAGTCTACAGAGAGATTTGGGCCATTTGGAAGAGTGGGCTGAAAGATGGTAGATGGAGTTTAATGCTGATAAGTGTGAGGTGCTACATCTTGGCAGGACAAATCAAAATAGGATGTACATGGTAAATGGTAGGGAATTGAGGAATGCTGTGGAACAGAAGGATCTAGGAATAACTGTGCGTAGTTCCCTGAAGGTGGAATCGCATGTAGATAGGGTGGTAAAGAAAGCTTTTGGTGTGCTGGCCTTTATAAATCAGAGCATTGAATATAGGAGTAGGGAAGTAATGTTAAAATTGTACAAGGCATTGGTAAGACCAATTCTGGAGTATGGTGTACAAATTTGGTCGCCTAATTATAGGAAGGATGTCAACAAAATAGAGAGTGTACAGAGGAGATTTACTAGAATGTTGCCTGGGTTCCAGCAACTAAGTTACAGAGAAAGGTTGAACAAGTTAGGTCTTTATTCTTTGGAGTGCAGAAGGTTAAGGGGGGACTTGATTGAGGTCTTTAAAATGATGAAAGGGATAGACAGAGTTGACGTGGATAAGGTTTTCCCATTGAGGGTAGGAAAGATTCAAACAAGAGGGCATGACATGAGAGTTAAGGGACAGAAGTTTAGGGGTAACATGAGGGGGAACTTCTTAACTCAGAGAGTGGTGGCTGTGTGGAATGATCTTCCTGCAGAAGTGGTGGAGGCAGGATCGATTTTAACATTTAAAAGTAAAGTGGATAGGTATATGGACGGGAAGGGAATGGAGGGGTATGGTCTGAGTGCAAGTAGATGGGACTAGGGGAAAATAAATGGTCGCCACGGACTGGAAGGGCCAAGAAGGCCTGTTTCCGTGCTGTAATTGTCGTATGTCATGTGTCATACTTCAACGTTAATTTACATTTTTATTTCAAAGTAACTGTTCAGGCAATTGCTCAATTTCACATTCAAAATGCTATCATTGAGTATTCAGTAGCTTCTAGTTATTTTTATTACACTATTCCTTCCAGTTACCTGCAACAACCAAAAACATTTTGCATCTAATTTTATTTTTACTGCTTCACTGCTAATTTTTCTGCTTTTTTCTCCCTAGATTTATCTGCCACTACAAATGTTGTCTGAAGAAGGATTTGCCTATTTCCTTCGCTCCATAGATGCTGCCTCACCCGCTGAGTTTCTCCAGCATTTTTGTCTGCCCACAAATTTTATACACTCCCCTTGAGCTCATCAATTCATGAATGTAGTATATTGGCATAAAAATGCAGATGAAATCAAGAAAAAAGTTATATCCACAGTAAGTAAAACATAAATTGGATCAATCATAATTGTTTGTTTGATTTGATTTTGTAGCATGCAGTTCTGGTCACCCCATTATAGGCATGACGTGGAGGCTTTGGATAGAGTGCAGAAGATATTTACCAGATAAGACAGCAGGCCAGGCAGCATAGATGGGACCAGGTCCAAACAGTACCTATCTTCAGATGGACTGAGATGGTGGTGTTGTGGGGGGGAGAAAGCTCGAGGAGGGGCAGAACAAAGCCTGACAATAGCTGGACGCAGACAAGTGGGGGGGGGGGGGGGGGGGGGTTGACAGCAGATGGCTGGACAAAAGGTCAGAGATGAAAAGGCAGTGGGCGTGAGACAAAAGGTTTGAAGAGTTACAAATTGTGAAGCTAGAGAAAGGAATGTAGGTGGGAGGAGAGAAATAGGAGGAGAGTCCAGGTGGGTTACAGGAGAGGGCAGGGGTTGGTTAAATCCCCAACTTAAAATTGGGGAATTCAGTGTTCATACTGTTGGGTTGCAATCTACCCAAGTAGAGGTCCTCCAGTTTGCATGTGGCCTCACTCTGGCAATGGAGGACGCCCACCACAGAAAGGTCAGTACGGGAATGAGGAGATGGATTAAAATGGTTAGCAAATGCGAGATCCAGTAGGCCTCGACAGACAGAGCAAGTCGTCGGTGAAATGGTCGGTGAGTCTACACTTGGTCTTACCAATGTAGAGGAGGCCACAATGGGAAATCCAAATACAGTATATGCCTAATAATAACCCTCGGTTATCTGTATCCACCTATTATCTACAATAATCCACCTATTATTCCACCTGTCCCTCTTCTTTCTTCCCCCCCACCCCAATCAGTCTGCAAAAATGGACCCAACCTGAAAAGTAAACAACCCATGTTCTCCAGACCTGCTGGGTTACTCTAGCACTTTGTCTTTCTTTGTAAACCAGCATCTACAGTTCCTGTATATTTACCAAGATGTTACCTGGGTTGGGGGCACTAGCTATGAGGAAGTTAAACTAATTTATATTGTTTTCTCTAGAGTATCAGAGGCTCGAGGGATGAATTGATAGAAGTTCATAAAACTATGGGGCATAGATAGGGTAGATAGGAACTTTGCGCAGAGTGGAAATATCAAATACGAGAGGGCATAGCTTCAGCCAACAATGTCTGTGCTGAACAGGATGCTAAACAAAATGAATCCTTTCTGCCTGCATTGATTTATATCCCCCCTTTCCCTGCATATCCGAGTGCCAATTCAAAAGCTTCTTCAGAGGCAACATTCAGAGGAGATGCGTGGGACAAGCATTTTTTTAAAAATAAATAGAGAAAATGGTACTTGCCTGGAACTTAACAGGTTGGTGGTAGAATAAAAAAACAATAGTGTGGAATAAGGTTCTGGACTGGAACGTATTCAATACTAGGAAAGGAAAGATATAGATCATTGCAAGCAGAAAGGATTAGTTTAATTTGACATGTCTGCCACAGTTGTTCTATGTAACTGCCTTCTTCCTTGCCTATCCATGTGATCTTACTCAGTGTATCCGATCTGAAGAAAACTTTGAATGCTAGAAATATGAAATAACAATTCCTTTGTTTTGCCACTCCTATTATTTCTTTTTGGGTTTTAATCCATCCCTTTCCTAGTTCTGACCCAAAACTCAATTCTGTTTCTCTTTCCACTGATTCTGCCTGACCCGCTGAGTGTTCAAGCCGTTTCTATTCAACATCAAAGATGTAGCTATGGGCACTCATACAGCCTGTCTGTGAGATGTGTGAACGAGCCTTTGGTTCAGTCCTACTCAGACACACTCCTTCAGCTATATATTCTTTCCCTGTACATCAATGAGTGTATTGATGCTGCCACCCAGATCAGGCTGTACGAATAATGTGAGGAAAACAAGCTAAAATAATAAATTACACATGAGCGACAGGCTGATATATCTAGTTATGCAGCAGACAGAAAGAGAAAGTTAACCAAAGAGTGGAGTATACAATAGTCCAGAAGGCTGCAAATGTGCTTGGATCAATGAGAAGCAATTCCTGATGCTTGCACTGCTGAAGCCTCATTGTAATGGTGCAGACAATTAGAGAGAGGTAGGTTAGTTGGAGCCGGGTGGGGAACGAATGGCTGGCGACCAGATTTTGAAGAGTCATTTCTGCAGAAGGAGGACAAGTGCCTACTACATTTACATAGTTTTTTTTTTAATATTTGCATATTGCCAATGATATAACAGTTTTTCAAATACACATTTAACTTGTTTCAAAAGTTATACAAATATTACGGAATGATTTATATAAGCTTCTATTTCTTTTTTTTTAGAAAGTGAAGTGAAAGAATAGGTGTATAATCAATGAAGATGGTGATTAAATAATATTGATTATGATTATATAAGGAAAAAAAATAAAATAAAAAAATTAAAAAATACAAGCAAACAATTATTATATAATTTAAAAAAATTGAAGTATACATCTTAACAATGAATGGAACAATTTCACATAACAATATCTATAGAGACGTGTATACAAATCTCAGAATAGATCTTTCCATCTAATCCTACAACTGGGTACTTAGAGTTACAATGCTGAGCTCAGCTCCCCCTTCAAATAGTCAGTGAATGGAGAGCATATTTGTTCAAAAAGCTCATATTTGTCCATTAGGACAAACCCGATTCTCTCCAAATGCGGCGTCTCCAACATTTCCACTGTCCACATTTTAATTGTGGGGAATAATGTTCCCTTCCAGAATTTTAATATTATTTTTTTCCAATTATCAAACAGTAATCAAGAAAATTTATTTGATTTACTGTTAATATTAGGTTTGAATCAGAAACTCCTAATATTATTAGGTTTGGGTCAGGGTCCAATTTAATACATTTACATAGAGTTTCAAGTTGATTGTTTATGCTGACAATTTCTGCCTATGCCCAACATCATGTTTCAGGAATTTTTCCATCTCAGGGCAGAAACATTCATTACAAATCCACATTCTTCCATGGTATATTTTGATTACGATTCCTCTCTTCAATCCGCCTCGACAGGAACTCCATTCTGTTCTCCCAACTCCTCATTCCCCATCACATTTGTTCTGATGCAAATTTCCACAGGTCCCTCTGAAATGTCTTCCTTCTTCTTAACCGTGGATTCCCTTCCACTGCATCTCATCCATTCCTTACACCTCTGTTCCAGGGTGGAGTAACAACAGAGTTCCCCAGCTCCTCGTCTTCCTCCCCACCAGTTATTGCATTCGATAGATGTTTTGCAATTTCATCAGCTCCATCGTGACACCACTGTCAGATACTTATTTCCTTCCCAGCATTTGGAATGGAGATGAGGAGGAATTTCACCGGCCAGAGGGTGGTGAATCTGTGGAATTCATTGCCATAGAAGGCAGTGGAAGCCAAGACATTGGATATTTTAAAGTGGAAATTAATTGGTTCTTGATCAATTTAAGGACATAAAAGGTTGCGGGGAGAAGGCAGGAGAATGGGGTTGTGGGGGCAAAATAGAACTAGAACTAGAATTGATGGGCTGAATGGCATTATTCTGCTCCTATGGTCTGATGGGTCACTCCCTTCATAGCTTCCAGTCCACCCTTCCATTGCACCCTACTGTTCCTCATCTTAAACACCACCCCTTACCACTATCCACAAATTTAGACAGTCCTTCCAAGTGAAGCAGCAATTGACGCCCATGTTTCATTCTTGTGCATCACATTTGGTGCCCACTGGGGGGACTTGGCCCCCACCCGCTCGGTGCACTCCAAGCAGCATCTCATGAAGATGCTTTTGATAATGGAGTTGGCTGTGTCTGGGCTGAATTGGGCTGGGTCATCAAATCATTGCAGCCTCATGTCCCTGTGTGTTGACTTTCCATTTGCTGGAATATTTATCCATCGTATCTAACTACATATATAATCAGTGATCCCTTAATCCAAGGACAAATTATATACAGGTTCACTGATGCTGGAGCATGTTATTGAAGTAAACACAGATCCAGAGATGAATCCAACAAAATTGCAAACATTTCCTTAAGAAAACTAACAACAACCTGTCTGTTTCTTTTCTTTCCAGTTCTGAAACCTGCTGCAGTTTGAACGTTTTGATGGCGTTGTCTTTATTTTTCAGCTATTAGTGCTTATTTGTTACATTAAAGTATGCGTTTGAAGCATTTTCTTTGAGCACTAGGCTGCAGGATTTCAGATCTAATTAAGCTGGGAAACAAAGTCAACCAGAGTGTTGAATCTATCTTAGTGGATGGCCAAGGATCATCATCACCAGTGACATTAGGCCTAGTAAGAGCACAGAGTCTTGAAATCAGCCAATTGATTTTCTCACTTGATGTGACAAGGCGGTATATTTTTCCAGAAAATGCTAAAAAGCCACCCGGGCTTTGCATCCACGAAGGCCAAGTTTGGTAATCAAGGCCAATACCTGGAATACACTGCCATTCCATTCCTCTGCAATAGGAAATTACTTTTCATTGAATCCATCTCGAAATTAGTACATTATTCTGAGAGCATCATGCGTTTTGGCAATACTGTTGTGATGCACCCCTCTACATGGTCAGGGCCTCGTACCACATTCCTCACTGCTGTCAGTCATAACAACATAACTAGGTTAAAGATTTGACCGACAGAGGTTCACCTGCACCTCCACCAACCTCACCTATTGCAACCACTGATCTAGATGCCAGCTGATCTATATCGGTTAGACCAAGCGGAGTTTTGGCGATCGTTTTTGCCGAACACCTCCGCTCGGTCCGCAATAACCAACCCGACCTCCCGGTAGCTCAGCACTTCAATTCCTCCTCCCATTCCATATCCCACCTCTCCTGTCCTGGACCTCCTCCATGGCCAGAGTGAGCAACACCGCAAATTGGAGGAACAGCACCTCGTATTCCGCTTGGGGAGTCTGCATCCACTTGGCATGAACATTGAATTCTCTCAATTCTGTTGACCGTTGCTTTCTCCTCCCCTTCCCACCTCTCCCCCAGCCTTCTGTCTGAAGAAGGGTTTCGGCACGAAAACTATCTCCTTCGCTCCATAGATGCTGCTGCACCCGTTGAGTTTCTCCAGCAGTTTGTGTACCCACTAAGGTTTTGACTATTTGGGCAAGAAAGCACACTAACATCTCTATTTCCTTAGAAGGCTTAGGAAGATCAGCATGCTCCCAACAACTCTCGCCAACTTCTACAGATGCACCGTTGAAAGGATTTTTATCAGGATGCATCACAGCATGGTTTGGGAAAAAGTTCCATCCAAGACCACAAGAAATTGCAGAGAATTGTGCACGCAGCCCAGACCATCACACAAACCGACCTAATTCCATTTACACCTCAAACTGCCTTGGCAAGGCCACCAGCATAATCAAGGACGAGTCCTACCACAGCCACTCTCTCGCCCATCAGGCAAGAGGTACAGAAGTATGAAAACACACACGTCCACCTTATCAGGCAACTGAACCATCCTACCAACGACAAGAGCAGTCCTGAGCTACTATCTATCTCATTGGAAACTCTTGGACTATCTTTGATCGGACTTTACCTTGCACTAAACATTATTCACGATATCCCCTTTTTCATGTATCTGGCTCAATTTTAATCGTGCATTGCCTTTCCGCTGACTGGTTAGCACATAACAAAAGCTTTTCACTGTACCTGGATACAATAACTAAACTAAAATTTAACAAGAGATGACCTGTTGGTGATGAATGGAAGCCAAGCCTGACAGTGAAGCCACAGGCTAAATGGACACATTACTATTGCTGGATTTCCTTGACATTACTAATCTTTTACCAAATTCTGCATTCCCAGTACTGATAGTATTTATGTTGACGCTCCAGGTCTTGAACCTCTAAACATCCTTTTATGTTCTGTGAGGTTTTATTCCAGCTGCTTTGACATTTCTATATTTGAGGCCACATTCATTATGAAAAAAAATTGCTTGACTGTACAACATCTAATTAAATTTGGAGGCATACCGAGTATTATTTAGAACATTTCTGTGATTATAATTTAGTTTAGTGGTTATATCATGATCTCCTTTGACCTTTAAGTTCTGGCCAAGTAAATAGTCTGTTAAACTGCGATTTAACCAATTGCCAGGGATTTTAATAAAAAGTAAATGGATAAATCAAGTTTCATTGATTTACATTTATTAAAGACTTAACTATCTCATTTTAAGTAAGTGAGTGACAGGCAAGCACATGTTTACCGAGTATCACTGTTAAACTAACATAGGAATCTCATATATAGTTTCTTCGTTTTGACCCTGATGGCCTAACTACACAGTTATGAGAAAATATGGAAAACAAATATAATAAAATCAGATCAATGCTTGGCTGGGATTTAGGTTGGAGTGAGCAGCTAGCTCACATGCTGCATCCTCACGAGATGCAATGTATTTCATGTCAGGAGTTTGACTGTCACCTGAGCTAGCCAGGAATTCACATCTGATTGGCAGCTGAAGACTGACCTTCAAGCAGTTTTAAAATAATTTATTTTTGACAGAATAATGCTCATTATTAAAAGCAAGTTTGCCAGAGTATTTCAGGAAAGAAAATAGTCAACATAAAGGGAATTGAGCTTGGGCTGGAGAGGACCAAGCTTTCAATCCAGGTCATTTTAAACCACAAATATTTGAAAATACAACTCTTCTGGGATTCTTCTGATAAGGATCAACGACACAAATGGCCGTCGCTTGCACTATAATAATTGTATCATAGCTTAGCTTCAGGAAATCCCCACCACACTTCACCAAACTCAAACATTGCCGATCCAGAAATGCCAAGCCCCCATTTTGTTTCCTTCTACCACCGGAAAAAGTGTTAAAATCCTTTATGCAAGAACATTTCAGAATCTTATTGAAAAATCTTTTTAACCACCCTCCACTGATGCGGAAAAACGTTAATTCTAATCTGCTGTAACACACCAAATGACCATTAAACATCGAATAATCTAAAATTGTTTTGTGGGACAAATAAGCAAACTCTAACCAATATAATTAATTGCAAGGTCCAACCAATATAATACTTGAAACAATGTTGTCAGTCAGCAAATTATCTCATCACAGTGAAAAACAGACTGCTGATTACACATTAGCAAGTACACATACTGGATTAGTTACAAATTTAGAATAATCTGAGTAGTTACTTGTTTATCATCTATTTAATGAAACATCTGAGGTCCACAAATTAAACAACTGAACCCAAAGTGAAGGCAGACAATTGCTTCTAACAATGAGACTATGTAGCATTTAAGATTTAGTTAATTGGAACAGAATGAGCAATTGTTAGATAAATGATAAAATATTCCCGTCTTCTCAATAAGCACGTCACCATTGTGTAAAGCATCAATTACCCATTTTTTAATTAACAATTAAAAAGCTTAATTGAAAGTGCTTTGGGATATTCATAAGAGCTCAAAAGAAATACATCTTTCATTCAAAAGAGCTACAATTAAATACTCATCTTTATATTATTTTAGGACCTGGGCCAAATCTGAAAGATAATATTGTAAATACCTACTTGGAAGCATCCAAAAACAGCAATATAGGTTTTTATAATTGTTCTTTACATCAAGAAAAACTAGATAAAAAGTCAGGAAATAAATGTAAAGCAATGTTGTTGTCAACAACAGCATTAAAGATATGAACCTGCTCGGACTAAATTTGCTGAATGCATTCTCTCAGATTCCTCTCGATTCAAAATCAAACTTAAAAATCAACCAAAGAATGAAAACCATTGCCAGAATTTTAGGTTGACAAATGATTTCAACTTCGAGGCACATCTAGAAATTTCAATTCTGATTTACCACTGAGGTATCATCTTAGTTAGTGACCAGGTCCTCCTTGGAAATTTTATATGCTAGAATGCATTTTACTCAAGGCAACTCATTTTGCTGCAAATGCGATAAAAGTTTGTTTGCAAGTTCACAACTGAAATGTTATATTGTGGCGTTAGCCTAAGCATGGGCCACTTATGCTCGAACCCTCGTCAGGAGATACGAGGGCGGGCACGTGACATCATGGACTAGAGGGAGTGCCCTGGTACTTAAGGTCTCACCTCGAGACCCAGGAGGAGTCAACAGGTAGCTGAGCCCGAGAGTACAACCTCGCTCAGCTACAGCAACATTGTAGTTATGGTTAGCGCACCAACTTAACGTGTCACCACAGAATAAACAACAGTTTCAACCGGCCTGACGTCTCGCCTTTATTCACCACGTTTGGTGCCGCTACATTACTATATCTTATTTCTGTAACAATAGAATTTGCAGGCATATATTTTAAATAGAAGATAACACCTTCAAGCAGATCGATGCCGGAGGCACAGCGGTGGAGTTGCTGTCTTACAGATACAGATACATTTTATTTGTCACGTTTGCCAATTGGCACAGTGAAATGAGGTCACCATACAGCCATACAGGAAAAAAAAATCAAGAGCACAACACAGAGTAGATAGAAATTCAACATACAACATCCCCTCACAACAGGATCAAAATTTCCCACCGTGAGGGAAGGCACCAAAGTCAGTCTCTTCCCGATGTTCCCCAATGTTCACCCATGGTCGGGGCCTCTCTCAGCCCTCCGCTGTCGCCGCTCCGGGCGGCCCGATGTTCAGGTCCACTCCCCGGGGTGATGTAAGACCGACGTCGGGGCTGGGGGACGTCCTCAGCGGCCTGGACCCCGAGTCGGCCCCCTCCTACCGGAGTCCGCAGCTCCCAAAGTCCACAGGGTGCGCATTCAACGCTGGAGGCCCTTGGCAAAGGGCCCCAGGACTCCATGGAGTTCAGGGCCGCCCGCGTTGGGAGCTCCCCCAACCAGAGCTCCACGATGTTGGAGCAGCGGCCCAACGCTCCGGAGCTCCAACGACGACCCAGGTAGGCATCGCCCGCTAAGCGGTGACTCCAGCGCCGCCACTGTTGCAACTCTGGTCCGGTTCCCGGCAGGAAAGGCCGCTCTGATCCAGGAGGTAGGCCGCGAGGTGGGGGAGCGAGGACGCGACTCAGGGAAATAGTCGCGTCCCCACCAGGAAGCGACTGGGAAACAGTTTCCCCCTTGCCCTGCCCCCCTCCCCCACATAGAAAAGTTAGTTTCCCCCGAAAACACACTTTTAACGGACTAAAAATTAAAAAAAAGATGTAAAAACAAACGGGCTGCAGGCAGAGGCTGCTGTCAGTGCACACTTGCAGTGCCGGAGATGCGGGTTCGATCCCGACTATGGGTGCTGTCTGTACAACGTTTGTACATTCTCCTCGTGACCGTGTGAGTTTTCTCCGAGATCTTCAGTTTCCTCTCGCACTCCAAAGATGTGCAGGTTTGTAGGTTAATTGGCTTGGCACAAGTGTAAATTGTTCTAAGTGTGTGTAGGATAGTGTAAAAGTGCAGGGATGGCTGGACGGTGCGGACTCAGTGGACCAAAGGGCCCCGTTTTCTCTCTGTATCTCTAAACTAAAATAAAAGTCTATAACTACAAGCAGATCAGCAAGTCACTGGAAGACCATTTTGTTCATTGTTTGTCAGCTGGGGATTATAGCCTAGGGCTATGTGTGGCCAGATCTTTGGGCTATGAAATCTGAAGAAATGGAAATTTGCCCTTTTAAAAAAATGCCGGAGTGGAGTGCACAGTGCAAAGCAGAAATTAAATGCATCCAAAATTATCCCAGTCCTGCCTTTCCCAGTGATATCAGATGGGGGAACGAAATGGGGACAGGAAGAAGAGGGAGAGGTGACCCCTCTAATTCCCTCCCTAATGTTTGTGAGATAGATTGCAGCAAATTCTATCACTACATGCCAGTATACAATGAATAAACCAAACTAGAACTCGGCATGTAACAATGGATAACAAGGTCAATAGTTTAATCTCCCATACCTCAACACAAGGGTAATATTTCAAGATACCCCCAAAAAACAAATCGTGCTAATCAGGGGTTCTTACTGTGACACCATGCATATAATCTGCAATTTGCATGCTTCAACTTGAACAGGAACAATTTTATGGCTTGCATTACTGATAGGCAAAACCCTGTGCTGGGAATCACCAACAGGAAATAAATAAAAGTGAGGAATAAATCAAAGATAACAATTTCAAGGAGCAAGGTCTGTCCTGTTGTTAATTGTGTCAGGACTTTATATTGCTCTTATATAGAACTGTGCCTCAAAAAAGAGAAATAACCGAATCATTTTTCAAACTGATAGGTTGAAGTGAAGGTTGCCTGCTCTCTGCATGGAGTCAGCATCCGAACCAGAATGTAAGGCAAGTTGCACAATGTGATAACTGAAAAAAATCATATGCACTTTCCAATGGGTTATACATTGGCATGTGCAACATTCCCTTTTCTAAAGCACCACAAGTTCTCATTATGGTAGAAACATCTTCCCTTGATATTTTCTTACTGCCAGTCATTAAATATGAAATTTTCTTGATTGGTTTCAGAGCTTTGTTGCATGAATGTTATATTGTAGTAATGCAAGCTACCAAGGTTGATGGTGTATGTTTTAATAGAAAGTTCAAAGGCTGATTTTTTAAAATTGGTTTCTGGTGATACTATGAAGGAGAGGGGTGTGTTCTCATTTTCACTTGGTAATTTATGCTTCATATTTTACTTTTTAAATCAAACAATGGTAGCCTATACTACTAGGTCTGTTAACATATACAGATTAGGTTATAGAGGATAAGGGGATTCATTGCTAACCATGTGGCCTGCAACCTAAATATTTAAAGTGCAAAATCTTCTAAATAGCATAACTTTGATGGAAATTGATAATTATACGAGTGAAATATATTAACCACAACCAAATTTAAACATCTGTGACACTTTAAAATAAGCATTCTTCATGATCCGATTATCAATATCCACTTCATAATAAACAGTTTAACATAGTGTTATTTACATGATCAAGATGGATGGCACATCCAGTTAACCATTTTACAAGTCAATGTAAAGTGTTCTGAATTCCAAAGTATCATAAATGAAACTTGTTACATAATAGAAATACACACACCAATGTGCAGAATGGAACTTGCTGCCGAATAACAATTGATTATACATTTAATTTCCACTCATAGTGTTCAACTGAAGTTAGACTTAAAAAGATGTCAAGAGCCAAGAATGTTTTTTTCCATATCCCCGAAACAAAACAATGAAATATGTAAACGTGGTACTTGGGAAATGCAACAAAAAGTTAAATACACTGAAAAAAAATAATTGCAAAAACAAAAAAGCATAATCAAAGCAGTTTGTCATGTAGATGGAGTTTGTAACGTTCATTAGCCTGACTGTTGTTGGGACGAAGTTGTTCTCGAACCTGGACATTACAGTTTACAGGCTCCTATACATTCTTTACAATTGCAAGAGTGAAATGAGAGCGTAGCCAGGGTGCGGTGTGCCCTTGATGATGCTAGCTGCCATTTTGAGGCAGTGCCTTCCATAGATTCCTTTGCTGGCGAAATGGTCAGTACTCATCATGGACTGGGCAGAGTTCACCACTTTTTGTAATTTCCTTCATTCCTGGGTGTTCGAGGTGTTAAACTAAGCCGTGATTAAACCAGTCAACGTCTTCCCTAATGTATACAGGGCCTGTCCTACCTGCATCCGACCATGCGATGAGCGTGATCAAACTAAAAGTGGGGGCCGCGCGGAGGTCGGGTGATCCCCTGTACAGGGCCGTTCCCACCAGCATGCGCCTGCATGCGGCAAGCGCGACCAAACCGGCAGTGAGGGCCGCGCGGAAGTCGGATGAGTGGCGCAACGCTGCGCAAAGTGAGACGAACTTGGAGCGAAGTCTTAAAGGTAAGTTCGCCAGGACAGAGAGGGGGCACACAGAGAGGGGGCACACAGAGAGGGGGCACACAGAGAGGGGGCACACAGAGAGGGGGCACACAGAGAGGGGGCACACAGAGAGGGGGCACACAGAGAGGGGGCACACAGAGAGGGGGCACACAGAGAGGGGGCACACAGAGAGGGGGCACACAGAGAGGGGGCACACAGAGAGGGGGCACACAGAGAGGGGGCACACAGAGAGGGGGCACACAGAGAGGGGGCACACAGAGAGGGGGCACACAGAGAGGGGGCACACAGAGAGGGGGCACACAGAGAGGGGGCACACAGAGAGGGGGCACACAGAGAGGGGGCACACAGAGAGGGGGCACACAGAGAGGGGGCACACAGAGAGGGGGCACACAGAGAGGGGGCACACAGAGAGGGGGCACACAGAGAGGGGGCACACAGAGAGGGGGCACACAGAGAGGGGGCACACAGAGAGGGGGCACACAGAGAGGGGGCACACAGAGAGGGGGCACACAGAGAGGGGGCACACAGAGAGGGGGCACACAGAGAGGGGGCACACAGAGAGGGGGCACACAGAGAGGGGGCACACAGAGAGGGGGCACACAGAGAGGGGGCACACAGAGAGGGGGCACACAGAGAGGGGGCACACAGAGAGGGGGCACACAGAGAGGGGGCACACAGAGAGGGGGCACACAGAGAGGGGGCACACAGAGAGGGGGCACACAGAGAGGGGGCACACAGAGAGGGGGCACACAGAGAGGGGGCACACAGAGAGGGGGCACACAGAGAGGGGGCACACAGAGAGGGGGCACACAGAGAGGGGGCACACAGAGAGGGGGCACACAGAGAGGGGGCACACAGAGAGGGGGCACACAGAGAGGGGGCACACAGAGAGGGGGCACACAGAGAGGGGGCACACAGAGAGGGGGCACACAGAGAGGGGGCACACAGAGAGGGGGCACACAGAGAGGGGGCACACAGAGAGGGGGCACACAGAGAGGGGGCACACAGAGAGGGGGCACACAGAGAGGGGGCACACAGAGAGGGGGCACACAGAGAGGGGGCACACAGAGAGGGGGCACACAGAGAGGGGGCACACAGAGAGGGGGCACACAGAGAGGGGGCACACAGAGAGGGGGCACACAGAGAGGGGGCACACAGAGAGGGGGCACACAGAGAGGGGGCACACAGAGAGGGGGCACACAGAGAGGGGGCACACAGAGAGGGGGCACACAGAGAGGGGGCACACAGAGAGGGGGCACACAGAGAGGGGGCACACAGAGAGGGGGCACACAGAGAGGGGGCACACAGAGAGGGGGCACACAGAGAGGGGGCACACAGAGAGGGGGCACACAGAGAGGGGGCACACAGAGAGGGGGCACACAGAGAGGGGGCACACAGAGAGGGGGCACACAGAGAGGGGGCACACAGAGAGGGGGCACACAGAGAGGGGGCACACAGAGAGGGGGCACACAGAGAGGGGGCACACAGAGAGGGGGCACACAGAGAGGGGGCACACAGAGAGGGGGCACACAGAGAGGGGGCACACAGAGAGGGGGCACACAGAGAGGGGGCACACAGAGAGGGGGCACACAGAGAGGGGGCACACAGAGAGGGGGCACACAGAGAGGGGGCACACAGAGAGGGGGCACACAGAGAGGGGGCACACAGAGAGGGGGCACACAGAGAGGGGGCACACAGAGAGGGGGCACACAGAGAGGGGGCACACAGAGAGGGGGCACACAGAGAGGGGGCACACAGAGAGGGGGCACACAGAGAGGGGGCACACAGAGAGGGGGCACACAGAGAGGGGGCACACAGAGAGGGGGCACACAGAGAGGGGGCACACAGAGAGGGGGCACACAGAGAGGGGGCACACAGAGAGGGGGCACACAGAGAGGGGGCACACAGAGAGGGGGCACACAGAGAGGGGGCACACAGAGAGGGGGCACACAGAGAGGGGGCACACAGAGAGGGGGCACACAGAGAGGGGGCACACAGAGAGGGGGCACACAGAGAGGGGGCACACAGAGAGGGGGCACACAGAGAGGGGGCACACAGAGAGGGTCACGGAGGCACCTACAGAGAGGGTCACGGAGGCACCTACAGAGAGGGTCACGGAGGCACGACGTCGAGACGGTGTGTAATGCCTCGAGGCGACTGCGAGCTGACAAGCCGTTGCCGCGCGGAATTTTTGAACTGTCAGTTTTTCTGAACTCCGCGCGATGTCGGGACGAATTCCGCACGGCTCCAGCAATCGAAGTGGGACCGGCCCCGCGAGTTGCATGCTGGTGGGACAGGCCCTTAACTGTGCAAGTTCAAGAGTGTGTTTGTCAACATACCAAATCTCCTCAATCTTCTAAAGAAGTAGAGGTGTTGATGGCTTTCTTTCCGATTGCATCAACATGCTGTGTCCAGGACAGATCTTCAGAGATATGCACACCCACGAACTTGAAATTATGTACGTGCTTCTAAAGTGCGGTTCTAAAGCTACAATACAATTTTGCTCTGATCAGAAGAGCAATCACTGTTGGAACAAAAAAAACTACCAAGTTATTGCTATTTATCAATTTTCTATACACTTTCTTTATTGGCAAGAGTCCTTTTACACCACACAAGTAATTACAATAAGCTACAATTTTACAATAACCAGAGAATCAAAAAAGGAGCTAAAGGAAAAAATAATAATCAATGTGCCTGGTAACCTATTCTGGAGCCTATATCTTGTGTCGCAGAATGGTAGCATACTATTTATGCCTCCAATTCTCCACACAGTAATTCTGACATTCAGTTATAGCATCCCAGGAGGACACAGAATAAGAATTCATGGCTTTCAGGAGGAGGTAACAAGGAAAATAATAAAGTGGATCATATCAGGATGCTTTCAGATATTAGTCAGATGATGGGTATATAAAACTGGCAGAAACTCTCCATGCATTACCAAGCAGGTCATGATGAATGGAATATAAAAATACAACAGATGGAAATAATAAAAAAATAAGCAGCCTGCAAGAATAATTTGTAGCGTGTTTTATGCAAGAGCTCCAGATTTTAAATTATGGGCGCATTACTGGTTATTTTCCAATCATGTAGGGGTCCAGAAAGCATTTTTTTTTTTTTAAACCTCTTTTTTTTAATTCTCTGAAGGGTTAGAAGCAGCATGAATGGGATGGCATTCTACATGTGAAGACAGCTGGAGGAATTTAAATGATGTTCAATAGGCAAAATGGGAAGCTTCTCACTTTGAGATGAAAACACGATGTTTTTAGCACCTCGTGTCCTTTCCTGAACGTCCCAAGGCACTTTACCCTTCAAAATCTAAATTGGCTGTAATCGTTGTTCTAAAGATAATTAGTGCAACCACAACTTGCATTTAGCCAGCACAGAGCAACAAAAACGTAAAAAACAGCAGTTAATACATTCTTAGACATAAACATCAGACAGGGGATATCTGCCTTGCAATTTTATTCCCACCGTAGCATCATTAGATATTTTCCGTTCACCCAAGTGTGTACAAAAGACAGGTCCACTCTTATTTGAGAAGTAGCATCTTTAAATGGGTCTGAAGAAGGGTTTTGGCCTGAAACGTTGCCCATTTCCTTCGCTCCATAGATGCTGCCTCACCCGCTGAGTTTCTCCAGCATTTTTGTCTACCTTAAATGTGTAATACCTGTTCTCACCATCCCAGGGTTGCAACCAATAGTTAATTTAAGTTTGTGATGAGAGTCTGTGTAAGGGCTTGAACCAAAAAGCTTTAAATCGGCTGTTTGATCAGAAAGGGTCTTCAACTGCAAACATCAGGTCTGCTTTTCTTTCTACAGATGCTGCCCGACCTTCTGAGTGTTTCCAGCCCCTGCATCTTTTTTTAATTTTACATTTGAAAGCAAAGGCAGCTCACAATTGAAAGACAACTTAGAATGTTCATTTAGAAATTGCAATGGACATTGTCAAATTATTTTAGTGCAGATATAATATATGGGATTTAAGAACGAACAGCATCAGGCTCAGGATGCTGGACATGTAATCTGGGCCAGCTCAGATGTAACAAAGCATGAACCTAGTATGTGGGGATTAGAGTCAGAGTCATACAGCGTGGAAACAGGACCCTCGGCCGATCTTGCCCAAACTGATCAACATGCCCCATCTACACCAGTCCCACCTCCCTGTAAACCCATCTTATCCATGTACCTGTCTAAATGTATCTTAAACATTGCGATAGTGCCTGCCTCAACTATCTCCTCCGGCAGCTCATTCCATGCCCCCAACACTTTCTCGGGGGATTTGGAGGTTCTATATGTACCCTGGGTGGGAGACTGCATCAGTTAACGTAAAGACAGTGCTGTTGCAGCATCATTAACAGAGTTGACTGAAGCCAGGATCAAATAATTGCCAGGCCAACATGAGAACCAACAAAAAAAATCATATGGTTACTTAAATCGCATCCTAACCAAACTATCCATTGTAGACACAACTATTACTGAAACCAGGAACTATTACCATAGATTCTTAACAGACACAGGAATAAGACAAGGTTTCCTTCAACATTGTGGCACCACTGTTGTACTCGATAATACAAGACATTTCGCTGGGATCAAAATGCCACAAGTCCCAGAGACTTGCATCCATGTTTATCTAGAAGCTTTGCGGGGATAATTCATGTCAGCTTCAATTTGACTTTTCCCACCACTGCTAAAGTTAGATTTCAGTCAATTTGATTCACTCCATACAATATCAAAACATTATTGAATGTGCTGTATACAGCAAAAATCTACAAGGTGTCTTGACAGCATCCTGACTGTGTTGATAAAATAAGTTCACTGTAGGTCCTTCATTATGCTACACATAATTCAATGGATTTATTGCTGAAGCTTGCAGTTCACTTAGCAGGTAGAAATGACATGGACTGACATTTGAGGCAGCAAGATATGCATTAGCATACATAAATTCACAGGGAATGAAATTGAAATTCTAAAATAACATCAAATGATTGAGTGAGAATTTTGATTTTGTGCACAATATTTATTAAATTTGATGTCAAAGATCTGGCCTTGCTAATTTGTTCTTCTCTGAGAAAATGTTGGGCTGCATGAACCATCAAATATACCTATATCGAAAGGCTTTTCTGCAAAGATTACTGTGCAAAGATTAATTTAGTTATGGTGACACTAACGCAAAATGTGACAGAGTATCCGCAAATAAAATGACTGTTGCCCTGTCTGTGCAGCAGAATTATATTTTGTTTTGCCCCAAGTCCAGCAACCAGTTGCAAATTTTAATCATAGAAACATAGAACATAGAAAATAGATGCACGAGTTAGGCCATTCGGCCCTTCGAGCCTACACCACCATTCAATATGATCATGGCTGATCATTCAACTCCGTATCCTGTACCTGCCTTCTCTCCATACCCACTGATCCCTTTAGCCACAAGGGCCACATCTAACTCCCTCTTAAATATAGAGAATGAACTGGCCTCAACTACCTTCTGTGGCAGAGAATTCCAGAGACTCACCACTCTCGGTGTGAAAAATGTTTTCCTCATCTCGGTCCTAAAGGAATTCCCACTTATCCTTAGACTGTGACCCCTTGTTCTGGACCTCCCCAACATCGGGAACAATCTTCCTGCATCTAGCCTGTCCAACCCCTTAAGAATGTTGTAAGTTTCTATAAGATCCCCCCTCAGTCTTCTAAATTCTACAAGCCGAGTCTATCCAGTCTTTCCTCATATGAAATTCTTGACATCCCAGGAATCAGTCTGGTGAACCTTCTCTGTACCCCCTCGATGACAAGAATGTCTTTCCTCAGATTTGGTGACCAAAACTGTACGCAATACTCCAGGTGTGGTCTCACCAAAACCCTGTACAACTGCAGTGGAACCTCCCTGTTCCTATACTCAAATCCCAAGCACAAAACCATGCCAATCACATTGCTTTTAATTCAAGTCAAAACATTGCAGAAAATGTCAGAGGTAATTAGCAAATTCAGGCAACAAATATGGGGAGAGAAATAAAATTAACATTTCAGGTTGATAGCCTTTATTATGGGATATTCTTCCCAGCTGTTATCAGGTAACAGAAACATCTCACCAACAACCAGTTAGAGGCCTAAGTTAGCATCTACCTCACTGGAGACCCTCAGACTATCTTCACTTGAATTTAAGGTAGACAAAAGTTATGGAGAAACTCAGCGGGTGCAGCAGCATCTATGGAGCGAAGGAAATACGCAATGTTTCGGGCCGAAACCCTTCTTCAGACTTTCACTTGAATTTATCTTGCACTAAACATTATTCACATTGTTCCCTTTATCGTCTATTTGTACACTGTCAATTGCTCAATTCTAATCATATATTACCTTTCCACCGACTGGTTAGCATGCAACAAAAGCTTTTCACTGTGCCTCAGTACACGTGACAAACTAAACACAAACTCATTGGAACTTAGAAAGCAAAAAGATGTTTTAATTTGCCAGCACAATGGAGAGTTAAGGGCCTGTCCTACCAGCATCCGACTCCATGCAATGAGCGCGATCAAACTAGAAGCGGGGGCCGCGCGGAGGTCGGGTGATCCCCTGTACAGGGCCGTTCCCACCAGCATCCGCCTGCATGCGGCAAGCGCAACTAAACCGGCAGCGAGGGCTGCGCGGAGGTCGGGTGAGTGGCGCAACGCGGCGCAAAGCGAGGCGAACTTGGAGCGAAGTCTTAAGGTAAGTTCGCCAGGACAGAGAGGGGGCACACAGAGAGAGGCACAGAGGCACACACACAGAGGGCCACGGAGCCACACGCATAGAGGGTCACGGGGGCACCTACAGATAGGTTCACGGAGGCATGACGTTGAGGCGGTGTGTCATGCGTCGAGGCGACTGCAAGCCAACAAGCCGTTGTCGCGCGGAATCTTTGAACATAGTCAGTTTCTTGGAGCGCCGCGCGATGTCGGGACGAACTCCGCACAATTCCACACGGCTCCGGCGATTGAAGTGGGTCCGGCCCTGCGACGCCGGAGGGCTCAAGCGACCACGTTAGGTCGCGCTCATCGCATAGAATTGCATGCTGGCAGGACAGGCCCTTTAGCAAAGCTAATGTCTTTGTTAGGACGGAGACCAAGTTGAATGACACAAAGGGTGTTGGTACTGGTTCGGAACTGGCAGTGAAAGCTCATTAACTGCAACCACCTTGTGGAGAGAGATAATGGAAGTTACAGGAGAGAGGTGCAAAACAAAAATCACTGGAAAACTGGGATGTGCAAGAATATACTTGCTGAAAATCTGTAATGAAAGAAAATTGAATATAGCTAGCAGGTCAAGCAGAATCTGGAGAAAGATAAACAGAAAGTCTTTCCTCAACTTAAACAGGTCCGACTCAAATTGAAGGTTAGTTGACTGGAAATTTAAGTCAGCATCAAGTCGAGTGGACAACTATATGCCCAGATGAAGGTGAGGAGATAATACACTGACAATATTTAAAAGCCATTTATTGGAAAGGTTTAGAGCAAGATGCCGGCAAATGGGAATAGTTCATGCTGTAAAATTTAGCTGGCATGGATGAGTTGGGCTGAAGAGTCCACAGACCTAAGGGAGGCTGCTCCTCCAGTTTACCAAGCATTACCTGGGTCTAGCACAAGAAGCCAAAGTCACATTTGGAAAGGTAAAAGGATTTAAAGCAACAGACAACCAGAACCTTGCCTGCTGAATGGAGATGTTCTGCAAATTGGATTAGGTTTTTCTGTAGTAGAGGTCACATTGTGAATGCAATGCACTAAATTGTAAGTTGAACAACTGAATTATTAATTTACATGGAAGAATTGCTTGGGGCCCCATCACCTCCTACAGATGTTTCTCCTCCTGCAGCATCGAGAGAAGGCATATGAATATCAATGAAGAGTGAAGCAAGGAATTATGGAAAGAATGAGCCTAATGAAATGCCGAAAGGGCAGAAGAGGGGAAAATGGGTCTGATGTCATCATGAGTGGGAGAAATTATAGATGATACATATAGACAGCTGTGGTGTGGAACACAGACTCTATTCTCGTTCTGAATGAGGGGAGAGCAGAATTCCAGGAAATTAAGCAGATATGGCTGAGAGCCCTATAAACTATGGTGGAGGGAAAACCATGATTGCAGAGAAAGACAACTCCTCAATATGTGGAAAGTGTCTTCTGAATAGAAGCAACAAGCCAAGAAAAAAAAGAGAAAGGACTTGGATCCTTGCATTAAGGCGAGAAGTGTTGCAGTCAAAATATCTGAGGGGCTTATAATGGATATTGGTCACTAACAAATCTACTAAGATGGCGAGGGGGTCATGAAAAGGGAGATAGACCATGTTAGAGCAAATGGTGAAAACAGGAAATAACAATTATGATATTTCCAAGTTCTGTGTTTTAGAGCATGATACGGCACAAATATTGTCATCAAATTAATCTGAAACAAGGACTGTTCCATGCACCCTCAAAATGCAAGTGCAGTTTTGACCCATGCAAGTTCCCTTGACAACACATTGAAGTTGAATTTGCAGAAACTATTACTACTGGGATTAAATGGAATGGAAAAGTTGGGGGGGGGGGGGGGGGGGGGACACTTGTTCGGCCTTCGTTCAAGGAGGTTCTGCAGCTGTTGGTTTCTAGTGCCCTCCAACCCTCTTGTCGTGGGACAGATGTGAAGGGATTGCACGCCTGTAAATGACTCCCAGACTCAGTATACGATACAAACACATCTTTAATCAGCACTAAAACTTAACAGCATGAAGGATGGTTAGTTATTAACACCTCCTGGCTGCCCCAACTGTTGGTGCAGAGCAATAGTATTAGTATCAGTATTACAGTGGGGTGGAGTTAGAGATGCTGGCTGGTGTGTGATTGGTTAACATGCAACATCAATCTACATCCTTCCCCCCAAAGGTTAAGTGTGAAAGGGCACTCATGCCATGGGGTTAAACATACTGCCATATCTGTCTGGAGTTCTACTAACACGGCCCGAGCGCGTGCGGACCAAACCCTCCCCTCCCTCACTTGAAAGATGAGCCTGGAGGCGAGAATGACGTGATGGAGGCCTGTGGTGACCGAAAGGGGAAACATGCAGTGGGGGAGGCCCCATGGTTCGTGGAGACCGCGAGACGTGGAGGGGTGCAAGGCATGCGGGGATGGGTGGGAGACATTGCAAAAGGCAGCTGGAACTGGAGCGGTGGAGCATAGGGACCAGCAGGCGGTGGTCGAGGCTCCCTCACAGCAAGCAGGTGTTGTCGACTTCTCCGGTACACCGCTCCCTCACAGTCTACCAGGTAAGACCGTGGCTCGTCAGTCGGGTTGATGCAATGCCCAGACGAAGTTCGTAGACGGACGACCCGACCCGGAAGTAAAGGCCTGAGTGGTCTGCTGGAACTGTCGTATGACCGTTTCTGAATATCGTGCTTCTCTTGTACGTCTTGTAGACATTTCTGGATAATGGCAGGCTTCAGCACCTGAGGAACCAGTTGCTGTTGTGCGATGGGTACGGAGGCCTCGTCAATCTCGACATCAGTCGCTGTGCTGGCGATCCCAAGGTTCCGACCCTGGCAACATTTCTGAGATTCAGGAGATCGAGATAAACGTCTGACTTTGAAATCTGTGCTCGCTCCAGCAAATGTTTGGGGCTTCTGACAGCGCATTCAGCGAGACCATTACTCTGTGGATACTCGGGACTGCTCGTAATGTGCTGGAAGTTGCATCGGTTTGCGAAAAGCTTGAACATGTGGCTGGTGAACTGCCGACCGTTGTCGGTTCTCAGGCTGACGGGAGCGCCAAAGGTAGAGAAGTGTCTTTTCAGATTCTGGATGACCAACTCCGATGTGAGGGAGGTCAGTTGGTCTAGTTCAAACCAGTTAGAAAAGGAGTCGACTAGAACGAGGTAGTGCTTCCCGCACCATTCAAAAATGTCCGCCGCCAGCGATGTCCAGGGCAGAGCTGGTGGAGGTTGTTGCAGAAGGGGCTGCCGCTGCTGATGAGGCGCAAGGCTGTTGCAAGCGGGGCAGGAGGCTACGCGGTCCCGGATGTAGCTGGCCATTCCCGGCCAGTAGAACAGGCTACGGGCGCGTGCCAGTGTGGCATTGGCTCCTGGGTGACTGCTGTGTGCCTCTTTGAAGTATATGTCTTGTAGCGATGAGGGTATCACCACCTTGTGACCCTTGACGACAACCCCATCCTGAACTACCAGTTCATCACGAACCAGGAAGAAAGGCTGCACCTCTGTGGGCGTGTTGGATTGTCTGTCTGGCCAGCCTGTTTTGATGATGGAGGGGATTTGAAGCATATCGTCAGTGGCGGTGTGCGCGGCCAAGGTGTGCAGTTGCTTGCTGGAGACGAAGTAGACACCGAGAACCGTGAAATGTTCCTGTTCATAGGGATGGTGTTCGCAAGATGCCCGAGGTGCACGGGAGAGAGTGTCAGCAACGTGCATGCCCTTACCCTTAGTGTAGGTAATAGAGAAATCGTACCGCTGCAGCTGCATCATCATACGCTGCAAACGAGCTGGCGCGGCGGGGATGGGCTTGTTCAGGATTGTCACCAGTGGTTGGTGGTCCGTCTCGACCGTGCAGGTGTTGCCAAAGATGAAGTTGTGGCATTTGGAGCAAGCAAAAACGACGGCCAACAGTTCCTGTTCGATTTGCGCGTAGTGCTGCTCCGTGTCGGTCATGGTGCGAGAGGCATACGAGACAGGTAGTAGAGTGCCCTCGGCAGATGGTTGCAATCAGGTTGCGTCGAGCCCGAATTTCGAAGCATCGCAGGTGATCGTCACCGGACGTTTCAGGTCGAAAAACATTAGTGTCGGTGCACTGGTCAGTTTGGACTTTAAGATATTGAGATCAATCTGATGTTGCTGGAACCATGACCATGCTGTGTCCTCTTTTGACAGCTCCCGCAGTGTGGAGCTTAGTTCGCTGAGGTTCGGTATGAACTTGCCGAGATAGTTTACCATGCCCAGAAAACGCTGCAGGCCTTTCACGTCTGTGGGGGCAGGCATTTCTGTGATGGCAGTAGCCTTCTTCGGATCGGGTTTGAGACCCTTAGGAGTGAAGATGTGGCCGATGTAGGAAACCTCTGGAACCCGGAACTTGCACTTGTCAGGATTTAGCCCGAGGTTGATCTCGCCCGCGCGATCCAGGATGAGCCTGAGATTGTGGTCGTGCTCCGTCGCATCTTTGCCATACACTAGGATATCATCGACAATGATGGCACAAGGTAGGTCCTCAAATAATAGCTCCATAGTTCTTTGGAAGACTTCACTGGCAGAGTTGATTCCGAATGGCATTCTCAGAAACTTGTATCTGCCGAATGGGGTGGCAAATGTGGTGAGGGTTGATGACTCCTTGTCCATCGGTATCTGCCAGAAAGAGTTCTTTGCATCGAGGACAGAAAATAAGGTGACCGTTCCGAACTTTGCCGCAACATCCTCGACAGTCTTCATGGGATGGTGTGGGTGCTTAATGGCTGTATTCAGTTCTTTCAAGTTGATGCACAAATGGATTTCATTTTTTCCCCCTTCTTGACTGTGGCAATCATAGTTGACACCCAGTCGATGGGGTCGCTGACTGCTTCAATTATGCCTGTGGAGGCCATGTCCTTCAGCGCAGAGTGAACCCTGTCAGTCATGGCAAATGACAATCGATGTAGAGGTCAGATGACGGTGTCACTTTGGGGTCAATAATAATCTTGTAAGTCACAGGCAACTTGCCCAGGTTGTTGTCAAAAAGATCAGGGAATTCACTCAGCGGGTCCAGGGAAATTTGCAGCTTGTAGACCGTTTTGTCAAAGGAGATCAGCCCCATTTCCTGACAGGCCCGGTTGCCAAGCAGAGTAACTGAATTAAAGTTCAAGACATAGAAGGTCAAATTCCTCGTGGTTTTCAGCACACATTTCAAGTTGGTTTTGCCCAGAGGCACCAGCACCTCCCCTCCGAAAGCATGGAGAGTGGATTTGTCCTTGATCAATGGCTCATTAGTTCTTATCTTGTTGAAGAGGTTGATTGACATAGTATTTACTTTCGCTCCCGTGTCTAATTTCGCGCCAGAATAAAAATTGTTTACAGTTACTGTCACGGTCGGATCATAATTCTTACCAGCAGCAAGCTGTAATGAGTAAACAGTTGGGTCCTCTTGTGAGTTAATTGGAGTCTGTTCGTGGGCAGGTTCGAGCTGAAATTGGGGAGTGAGATTGTTGCTGTCTCGTAGCAAGAAGTTGAGATTGGACCTGGAGCTAGGCAAATTCTTCCCACGGGCCCGACCCGCTGCCCGACATGCAGAGGCAAACCAATTTAACTTTTTACAGTAATTGCATGATTTACCAAAAGCGGGGCAAGCTGATTGTCTGCTGTGTGAGTAGTTGCAATTTGGGCATTTCTTCTGAGGATCACCAAGAGCCGCCTGACTTGGGTCATAAATTGCCTGTTATCTGTGTTGGTTTGCTGCCTAGTGTAGCCCGTCAGATTGTTGGTTTTGGTTTCATGCGAACTGTCTATAGGGTCAATGAATTCCGCTGTCCTGCATGCATGTGCTGCTTCCTCCAGTGTCAAATCTGGTCGTCTCAGAAGCTCTGATCTGAGCTTTAGGTCAGTAATGCCATTGACTAAAATGTCCCTTGTTAACTGATCAGTCAGCTGATCGACCGGCATATTTTGGAATCAGCTGCGCTGGGCTAAATACATTAAGTCTGAGATAAACGAGTCTACTCATTCACCAGGGAGTTGACGGTGAGAGAAAAACCTAGCCCTGTCCAAAATGTGATTTGAGGGCAGGTCACAGATCTGGCTAAATTTACGCATCAGAACATTGGGGTCCTCAGGAGATTCAGCTGAGGTTATTACCTGATCGTTGGCATCGAGGACTGCTGGAGCATAACAGAATGTTCTGGATCGCCGAAGGGCATCTGGGCCGCAAGGTTGAGTAGGAGAGAGGCCTTGACAGCATCTGGTTCATTTCGGCATTCAACGTTCATGTAGTGTCGGTAATCAATTTCAAACGTGGCCCAGCGTTCGCTGATATCCGCATCAAAGACGAGAGGGTCGGGCTTTCGACAGGAAGAGGCCATCATAAAGCAAAATAAAAACTCACAAAAGGGTAAAACAAAAAAAACATTATGCAGAAGGAGTGGATCCCGCTTCTGACGCCATGTAAATGACTTCCAGACTCAGTATACGATTCAAACACATCTTTAATCAGCACTAAAACTTAACAGCATGAAGGATGGTTAGTTATCAACACATCCTGGCTGCCCCCACTGTTGGTGCAGAGCAATAGCAATAGTATCAGTATGACAGTGGGGTGGAGTTAGAGATGCTGGCTGGTGTGTGATTGGTTAACATGCAACATCAATCTACAATGCCCTTGAGCAAACATTAGTTCATTAGGGACAGGGAACTGGAAACTATCAAAGTGTACAGGGCATCAGAGCGGTTGTGGATGTACATGGGAAGTAATTCTGTATCAGAAGAAATTGAATCGAAGTGGAAAAGCTAACTTCTGTAAGCCTAGAACAGGCTGAAACAATGGATCAATTGGGATTATCCTACTTGAAGATCTGGAGGACAAGTTAAGGAGTCTGCACATGCTCGGGTATCGAGGTCAAGTCAACTTTGTCACATACACATACAAGATGTGCAGTGAAATCAAAGTGACAATGCCTGCGGATTGTGCAAAAACTACAGAACAGAACAGAATCAGTATTTACATGTTAGAAAATAATGTTTTACGAAAGACACAACAGCAAATTAGTACAGTAAATGAGTCCCTGGTGAGATAAGAGTTTACAGTCCTGATGGCCTGTGGGAAGAAACCGTCTCATCCTCTCTGTTTTTACAGCATGACCGCAGAGCCGTTTGCCTGACCGTAGCAGCTGGAACAGACCGTAGCTGGGGTGGTAGGGGTCCCCCATAATGTTGCTGGCTCTGGATCTGCACCCTCTGGTGTATAGGTCCTGCAGGGGGGCGAGTGTAGTTCCCATAGTGCCTTCAGCCGAACGCACTGCTCTCTGCAGAGCCTTCCTGTCCTGGGCAGAGCTGTTCCCAAACCAGTTTGTGATGCTTTCTACAGCCCCAGAGTAGAAGCACTGAAGGATCCTCAGAGAGACTGAATTTCCTCAGCTGCCTGAGGTGGTAAAGGCGCTGCCTTGCCTTACTCACCAGTGCGGCAGTGTGTGATGTCCATGTCAGATCCTCTGTGATGTGGACTCCCAGGTATTTAAGGCAGCTCACTCTATCCACAGTAGTCCCATTTATCTCCAGTGGCGTGTACGTCCTCGGATGTTGTGCAGAAGTTCAAGAATCCCCGAGGGATCCCACATGTACACTTCCGATTCGGAAAGAGGCAGTGGCCTGGTGTTGCATAATTGGAGACATGAATATGTGACCGACAGCTGGTATCAGCCTCTGCCAGATAGAGATTGGTTTACAAACCACCACCCTTATCATCAGGTCTAGCAATAATGTTCCGATTGGCCCTTAGGGAGGAGAGGTACAAATTCAAAATGGGATGAGGCTGGAGTTAGTGAGAATGGTGATAAAAATGTCATGGTGAATCAATGTCACGTGGAATTAGTGTTGAATAAATTTAGAGAATGCGAGGTGTCAGCACAAGGGCCTGGATCAGGATTTTTGGAGTGAAACAAAAAAAAAATCTGACATGAAGATACCTAGCTATAAAATATGAGCCTGGAGGGAGAGTCTACAAAAGGAGGAGCTTAATATCATGTCAAGTTTTGAATTTAAAGAGAGGACATGTCCTCAAAACTTGACATGATATAAATGGGATGTATATATATCAAACCATGTATGGGATGAATGGAGCTGATATCCGATAGATCAGAATGGGGAGCATGCAAGAGGAGACAGTAAAATGAAGGGGAAATAAGTTCCAGAGGTAGAACTGGAATTCAGGTGTCACGTGGATTTGTAAACTCAAGTTCAAAATGAAAATGTATATAGTTGAAGCAGGAGATGTGGAGTGAAAGGAGGAGAAATTGTGGATTGGTATAGCTTTGGGGTTGAGCAAATTGGTGTTGGTTTGTAGTTTGCATCGATCCTCACGCAGCTGACACTTACACCAAATTATTTCCATGACCACCACAGATTTAATAGATATTATATAATCCTCCAGTAATGATACTGTTAAAGATTTGAGCCGAGCCTTTAAGTTATCATCCAATCGAAAAAAGTACACCCACATACAAAATGAGAAAGTGGGAAGTGATTTACTGGAGAAAGGCTCCAGAAAAGGAAATTCCTTCAAAACAAAGTATTTATTTGGCCATCTTTCCATAATAATGAATCTTTTAACTTAAACTATTTTTAACATTTCAGTGCACCATGAAAAGGATTACATTATATAATTAACTAAAGTTTTCATGGTGTTTTCTGGTTTTTGTCACCTGGGATTTTCCCTACAGCCCTAAACTGGCATGGGGTTTACACAAAAGGCTGGAGAAACTCAGTGGGTGCAGCAGCATCTAAGGAGCGAAGGAGATAGGCGACGTTTCGGGTCGAGACCGTTCTTCAGCCCTAAACTGGCATGCATTGCCTTAGTAAGCTGACAGTTGACTATTTTGAGACTTATTAGAGAACTTGTGGCAATGGAAATCTGCTATTTCTTAATATAATTCAGTACAGACTCGTCTTGTTCCCAAATATGAATAATAGGTTAAAACACAATGATATCATCATTTTGAAGTTGTATCCAATAACCAAGAACTTAAAAGTTATTTAAGAATCTCAAGTTAATAATTCATGTCCTTAACGGTCTTGAATTTCTATCCTCTCCAACTTTCCTTTCAAGTAGGCTCGATTCTATTGTGGAACCTTAGCCATCTCTGTGCCTCCACAGATGTTGCCTGCCTCAGAGTTCCACCAACAACTCCAAGTCAGTGTGGGATTACTTTAAGAAACAGCAGAATTTCCATTGCCACAAGGTTCGCATTGCCAGAGGTCTCAAAATATTTTATTGTCAGCAAAATAGCAGTTTAGAGGTTGAGGAAAATCGCTGGTAAGGAATGACATTAGGATAGCCAACATTTTGTGATGAGCAAGAGAATGCAGATTTTAGGATCTGGAGCAAAAAGCAAGTTGCTGGATGAACTTGGCAGGTTAATGAATATCCCTTCAAATCCACAGATGCTGCCCGACGTTCACGTTCGCATGTTATAGGAGAAAAATTAGACCATTCAGCTCATCGTGTCTACTCCGCCATTCAATCATGACTGATCCCCTCTTCCTAATCCCATTTTCCTGCCTTCTCCCCATAACCCTTGACATCCATTCTAATCAAGAATTTGTTTAACTCCACCTTAAAAATATCCACTGACTTGGCCTCCTCAGATTAACTATCCTCTGACTAAAGAAGATCTCCTCACTTCCTTTCTAAATGAGTGCCCTTTAATACTGTGGCTATAACCTCTGGTCCTAGACTCTCCCACCAGTAGAAACATCCTTTCCACATCCACTCTATCTATGCCTTTCATTATTCTGTAATGTTCCTCCAGCAACATTGTTCTTGCTCCAGATCCAAGCATCTGCAGTCTTCTACCTAGCCATTTGATCTTTTCCAACCCAAAGATTCAGTTTCATCAAGTGGAGTTTGAAAGCCAACATTCTTTCTTTCAAGAGACTGCTCGCATCCATTTTAGGAACATTAATCTCTGATGTTACTTCAGCCCTTGAAATCTTAAATTATGGCTCACGTCACACCACCACTCCAAAACTCATTATGTATTTCAAGGATAAACACAAACCATTTTAACCTTAAAATATGATGAATTCACAAAAGGCTGTACAGTTATAATTGTATTGTAATCTGGTCTCCAAATCTGAGGAAGGACATTATTGCCATAGAGAGAGTGCAGAGAAGGTTCACCAGATTGATTCCTGGGATGTCAGGACAGTCTTATGAAGAAAGACTGGATAGACTCGGTTTATACTCTTTAGAATTTAGGAGATTGAGAGGGGATCTTATAGAAACGTACAAAATTCTTAAGGGGTTGGACAGGCTAGATGCAGGAAGATTGTTCCCGATGTTGGGAAGGTCCAGGACAATGGGTCACAGCTTAAGGATAAGGGGGAAATCCTTTAGGACCGAGATGAGAAGGACTTTTTTCACACAGAGAGTGGTGGGTCTATGGAACTCTCTGCCACAGAGGGTAGTTGAGGCCAGTTAATTGGCTATATTTAAGAGGGAGTTAGATGTGGCCCTTGTGGCTAAGGGGATAAGAGGGTATGGAGAGAAGGCAGGTACGGGATACTGAGTTGATAATCAGCCATGATCATATTGAATGGCGGTGCAGGCTCAAAGGGCCGAATGGCCTACTCCTGCACCTAATTTCTATGTTTCTATGTAATTTAAGGGAACAAACAATTCAATGCTCTCATTAACAAATGATAATTCAAATGTCACACATCAGTACTATTATCCCCAGTATAACAGAACAGGTTGAAGGGAATATGTATATAGTTCTATTTCCACTTTTATCAATGGAAGTTCTTTGCAGAAATCATGGAAATCATGATGTAATGATTACTGTGGGCCCACTCTGCATGA
The DNA here is from genome assembly GCA_963514005.1 of Raja brachyura. The sequence continues at coordinate 23,161,185 of OY740791.1, forward strand.
TGCTTTAGATGGGGGCAGTTGGTTACAGACTTGTTGTGGAAGTTGGTAGGTAATAAAATATAGTTTTATAAATGAGTGCAAACTTGGAATTTCTCCAATAGTCTAATTTTATTTTCCCCCGAATTAAAATCCTGGTTTGCTAGTTACCATCTTACGAAATTCCAATATTTATCTGCATTGTCTGTTAGTGGTCAAAAAGCATTCACCACAAATTCCTTGAATTCAAGATGTATACTTGGAAGTTGAGATTTTCAGAATGATTTTATCCAAAATAAAAAGGGGAAGAATTCTAGTCACTCAAGCAGAATGCTCCTCATGCTTTCATAAACATCCCCACTTAGCCAAAAGCCCAACATCTTTAATTATGAATGACTGAATTTTTCATTATATAATCCCGTTTTATAAAGCTGAATTGATATTTTTGCCTTTCATTTCTAGAGGTCAACAAATAGCTTAAATAGACAATAAAGGCTGCAGAAACCCTGTTCAAGATGTGTTCTGAAAGACTGCTCTAATGTTTCTAAAGAGTTTTTTTTCGTGGGCTGTCACTAAAAACATGATTATTGAACTGTTCTATTATTCATTGAAGTTATTGATTTGTCATTCTGCAATTGCCTGCACGGAGTTCTAACTGAAGTCAATGGGTCATGGGTCACTTCCATTGAAGTTCACATGTCGTCTGGATAAAATTGCCTCAGTACAATTATGTTAGAAATAATCTTGGTAAAAGGGTTCAGTTTTAATTCAAAGAGCTCTCTGGTAACGGTGTTAAAAGATCCTGAAACAGGTAGGTGACCTTGTATTATGGGGTTTGTTTTTTAATATATTTTCATAGCAGTCCCTCTTCTGGCACATTTGTCTCCGCTCAGATCTGTTTATTATTTCTAGCAGATGACTGTTGAGCAGCCAAACCTCTGCTATATTTTGAAGTAGTATTCATTTAATCTAATTCGAGGCATGTAATAGGCATTTCAATAATATTGTGGAACATTCTAAATTCATCATAATGCAAGACATTCACTGTAAGATACCTCAGTGCCTGCCTCATTTCTCAGTTTAAAAAAAGGTTACTCAGATTGATGGTTTCCTCCTTGTGAAATGGTTTCATGCTCATTGACAGTTAGTTACCCACAAATGCTCCAATGTCAGCTGCCATATTGTCAATCACAATTCTCATTTAGTGGGATCATTATGCAGATCAGGCATGAAAGATTAGCAGATTGTCAGTGAAATTATTCTTCTGATCGATTGCAGCTCGTTTTCTTTCAAAATGATGGAGCTGACAACTTAAAGATTGTTGGCTGCCGAGACAAGTTTAGCTGTTCTAATCTGATCTGGTTTCCGAATGGTGTTTTTGTCATTTTGACAATCCATGATGGTTAAGAAGGTAGACAAACCAAGGCATATTCGTACAGGTTTATAGGCTTGGTAAAATTGTAAATTGTCCCTTACTGTGTGTGTAGGTTAGTGTTAGTGTGTGGGGATCGTTGCTGCTGTTTTCACAATAACATGTATTGTGTTATCAAGTGGCTTTCATTGCACTATTCAAAATTCATCTTTCACGCCACATAACTAAGCCAGTCGGAAACCAGCACCACTGCGTCACTAATGTTTTCAACGATTTCATACTAAATAATAATAATATTAAGCCATCAGTTGAGGCAATTCATATCATTATATAAAAATGTGAGCAGTAATATCGTTATAATCAGCATTATTAAAGTGAAAGTTTCATTTCTCTTCTGAAATTAAGCTCTCTTGAACACCAAAAGTGGAATCTGGGAAACAGAATCAAATGCATAGCTCTTGCAAAAGAAATGTCCTGGTAGTAAAATATTTGAACACAATTTTTACAGTGTACTCTAATGTTACCAGATTTTCTAAACATCCAAAAGTTCTCCACATTTGTTACTCTGTATCACATCTTTGCAACCCATTATTTTGAAGAACACGTTCTTTTATCACTAATCCATCTAACTCAGAATTTCATGCACAAGGTTGGATCTCAGTCTAAACCTTCTCCAATAAAAGGCCTCATCTCCTTCCAACATATCACATTCAAAGGTTCAGGCGACTTCAACTTGCATAAAGTTAATGGATTTTTGCCAACATTTCCGTGCCACAATGGTTTGCATTTTCACATCTAGCTGATAACCTTGCTGACAAGTTAACTATTTTTGCTACTTTCACAAAATCGTTATTCATAAGCCCTGCAAACACAAAAGTAGGCAGTGACCAAGTATGTCAGGTACCCATGTCCAGGCTAACAATTAGTTTACTCAATCTGCTTTGACAGCGCACACAGACTTTGATATCAGGCTTTAACTCTTCCAGCATGTATTATTCAATCAAATTGCATACGTCACAAATCAAATATTAATCTAAATTCAGTGCGGCATGTTGGCGCAGCGGTAGAGTTGCTGCCTTGCAGTGCCGGAGATCCAGGTTCAATCCCGACTACGGGTGCTGTCTGTACGAAGTTTGTACGTTCTCCCTGTGACCTGCGTGGGTTTTCTCTGAGATCTCCACTTTCCTCCCACACTTCAAAGATGTACAGGTTTGTAGGTTAATTGACTTAGTAAATGTAAAAATTGCCCCTAGTGCGTGTAGGATAGTGTTAATGAGCGGGAATCGCTGGCCGGCGTGGTAAGGGCCTGTTTCCGCACTATCTCTAAACTAAACTGAAAAAGGCAAAAATAATTTCAATAATTGGGGAAAATAAATGGTCGGCACGGACTGGAAGGGCCGAGAAGGCCTGTTTCCGTGCTGTAATTGTTATATGGTTATATGGTTAATTCAGCAAAAGATTTGCACAACATACAATCCCATATGAAACGGAGGCAACTAATCCTGTTATTATTGTATACGAATACAAAAATGTCCCCGAATGAAATGTTATTTCAGTGTGCAATTTCCGACATATACTCGTCACATACTCTTTAAGATTAATTTCACAAGTAACTTTAGGTACATACCAGACTTCAATACTTCAGGAAAAACAAGAGAGCTGGGAGCTAATGCCTTCTAACTGCAGATCTCAAGCCAAGTCAAGTTAATTCGTCACATACACATACGGGATGTGCAGCGAAATGAAAAGTGGCAATGCCTGCGGACTTTGTGCAAAACAACCAAACAAACCACCAACAAACTACAAACAGAATCACATTTTCTTTTCCATATTAAATATTGTGGGTGGTATTGTGGTACAGTAAGTTAGTCCCTGGTGAGATTCTATTTATATTATAGTGCTCGTGTTATTGGTATCATCTTCAAGTTAGCATTTACAATGGAATTTTCACAAATCAACTCTGTATTTGTGGAAAATATTCTCTTATTCTCCTTAACTAATATAATTGTTGAAACGATATCAGAAGACATAGGAACAGAATTAGGCCATTCAGCCTATCGAGTCTGCTCATAACAGTTAATAAAAACACTTCATAACAGCTAATAAAAATACTTCATCAAGTGTGAAACATTTCAATTTAATACTTGCAGGCAAACTCTTAGAATCCATCTCTGGAGTTAACACAAGTGAACATTTGAAAATGTATTGGGTTGAAAATAGCCAGTAAGTATTTGTTAAAGGCAAGTTCCATTGAGCAAAATAGTCATTTCTAAAGTTTGGAGACTACCTTGATAAAACATGATAGGCAAAGCATTAATAGATTTTCAGGTTTTCAGAGATTTTGTCAACTACATTGAGATGTGGTGTACAAGTTGACGGAGCAATGCACCTTCTATTCCACTTGCACAACCATCAATCCATTCTCCAAACCCTTTGTCGTGGTCTCATTCCTTTCTCAGACCACAACATCTTCTCTGCTTTGTTTTCAAGAGTGAGCTCAATTTAGCGCGAGGCTAAATGAATCAAGGGATATGGGGGGGAAAAAAAAGCAGGAAGGGTATACTGATTTTAGATGATCAGCCATGGTAATTTTGAATGGTGGTGCTGGCTTGAAGGGTCGAATGGCCTACTCCTGCACCTAATTTTCTACGTTTTCTATGTTATGTTTCATCCCATCACTGAATCCTCACTCAGTTCTTTGCAATCTCTTGTGATCTTTACCAAGTGCAAAATGGAAGATTGCAGGGGAAATTCTACCATTCTAGATACTGCAGAATTCTTCCGTAGTAGAATACAAGTTGCACTTTAGTGAGCAGGCCAACCAAGAATTGTTGCAAGGAGGAATTTGGCCAGAAAACAGTCCTATCATTCACGCCAAACGGTGATTAGTTCTATCACATTACAAATGAAGAATTTATGATCTGCAATATTTCCTTGGGAAGCATAGCTTTTTCAATTATTTGACTTAAACTGTAGGAAAGCTAAAAATCAGAATAGAATCAGAAGCCTGGAATATTAAATTATAGAGCAGAGTTTTATAATTTATTGTCCTATGCATTAACATCAGCAGAAATATGTAATGTGATATATTTGAGACTTATGTTTATCTTATTAAGTATGCAATATAAAAGCCAGAAAGTTAGAATTAATTTACCATGTATTTTGGACATCGCTCAACTATAATCGATCATTTAGAATCCAAGATGTTGCCCATGACTAGATTTTTGAGACTTAACTCAGTTCTTTTAACTGGTAACCAAACATTGGATTGCAGTCTGGATGTTTCACATATATCGAAGATAATATGATATAATTTAATAGTGGTTACTACAAAGATTAAATATTTGTTGGAGCATTGAATAACTCGTGACCTGAATTAACTACCTTTTATACCCAAAATACTCTAAGACTTTTGCCTTCCATCACAGTGAGGAGGTGCCTGGTGAACTCACTGTGGTGGATGTTAAATATGTGTTTATTGTGCGATTTGTTTTTTATTATATGTTATGACTGCAAGGTAACGAAATTTCCTTCAGACAAAAAGGTCTGAATGACAATAAAGGATAATCTAATCTAATCATAACACTACTTGTTGCACGATATCGATCAAGGTAATGCTTCTTATTTTATAAATGTAAATCTGTATCCATAAATTTCAGGAAAAAACATGGTTAATTATTTTTAAATAAGGGTTAATATTTTTTAAATATAAGATGATGATAAGGTTTCAAAGAAATTGCACAAACAGTTGCAATATACGCACAATTTTGGGGTTAAGGGTCTGTATGTTAACTGCAAAAACCCATAGAATGCAGAGACATTATTAATTCCTTAAGCAGCAAAATATGTATTGAAACAAAATAGCAGAACACGTCATAACATACAGCATTTGTATTAATTCGTCAACCCCCCTTATGTAGCAGAAATTGAACAGCACTCAGAACAGTCTCAAGTAATTATATTCTTGAACGCAGTTAGCTTTTTTTGCAATTGATTTTTGAATACTATCCTAATGGCTTGCTCCTGACATTACACTTTAAGTATTTCTCTGTACAGATCACTGACGTGTCAAGAGAAAATTATATGAGTATTAACAAACCTTAACATGCAATCATGTCAAAACCAATTTATGCCACATTCCAGTGGAACTACCTTCTCAACCACTTAAGATACACCAGCATCTCTGGTTTTAAAAAAACTTGAATATGCAAGCTGGTACAGAGAGGAAAAAAGAAATCCTAATAAATGCATTAACAAACCTAATCTATCAGCATTCATTATCTAGGAACAGGAATACGAGGGCCAGGGAGGGAAAAAACACAAGCTGGAGTCCCATTATCTTACACCGGATGAATTTATTCGTACAGAACTGGTTAACATCAATCTGCTATTTATATTCTTAGATCTTCCTATTATTGTTCCTGTTAATCCGATGTAAGCATCATATTGCATTACACCATATTTGGAAGCAAAATAAAACATGGCATAGTTAAATATTTCCAGATCTGTTTACTGTTCTTGGCTTTGACTTGATTTATTTCCCTACATCTTGCTGAAATGATGCCATTGTCAGCTTATAATTGCAAACATGTTTTATGTGATTACAGCTGAGGGTGCACCTAATAAGATAGCTGTTTAATGTACTGTGTTAACTGCTTCCTTCTCCAACTGCATTTCACCTGTTGAATGATTTACATGCCATCACCAAATAATTTGTAGCATTATTATCAAAGATGCTATATTGCCTTGTTTTAAAAATTGTGATTTGATACAAAATTGCTTATAATCTTAATTCTGTTGCAAGATTCATATGGCAAACTCAGCATTTTCAGATATTCTCTTTCCCCTTTAATTTGTGGGCCCTGGATACGAACAGAAGCCTTTCACAACATCCTGGTTTACCTAGAGCTGCTGTAGAATAATATTGCATTGCCAGCCACATATTGGATGCATAGTCTTCCATGTCAAGTCTGCAAAATGGTTGCTAGGTTTATAGATTCCAGACCAACAATATTATACAAATTAAATGGTGAAGCTGTGCAAAAGGTGACTAAAACCCATAAATCAGAACCACACAGAATTTAAAATCACAAACAATAACTATTTTTCTCCTAAAAATTGCTGCCTTACCCATTTAACAGTTCTAACTTGAAGAAGGGTCCTGAACAAAAACTTCACCTATCCATTCCCTCCCCAGATACTGACTGAACCGCCAAATTCCTTCAGCACTGTGTGTTTTGCTTAAGCATAAAGTCATAAGTTATAGGAACAAAGTTATACCATTTGGCCCATCAAGTCTACTCCACCATTCATTCTTGGCTGTTCCTGTAAAAATAGTTATTGTTTGTGATATCGAAAAGACAGACAGGTGGGCAAAGGGGACGGGGTAGCACTGTTGGTGAGGAATTAAATTCAGTCCATTGCAAGGGGTGACATTGAAACAGGAGATGTGGAGTCAGTATGGATAGAACTAAGGAATTGTAAGGGTAAAAAGACTAATGGGACTTATTTACAGGCCCCCAAACAGTAGCCTGGATATAGAGTGCAAGTTGAATCAGGAGTTAAAATTAACACGTAGTAAAGGTAATGCTACGGTTGTTATGGGAGATATCAACATGCAGGTAGACTGGGAAAATCAATCATAAAAATTAAATAGCGGCAAATTTGGTTGGCAGTAACAGGATCAGTCCAAGTCAGCATGGATTTACAAAGGGGAAATCATGCTCGACTAATGTGGAATTTTTTGAGGATGTAACTAGGAAAATGGACAAGGGAGAACCATTGGATGCAGTGTACCTGGACTTTCAGAAAGCATTTGATAAGGTCCCACATAGGAGATTAGTGGGCAAAATTAGGGCACATGGTATTGAGGGTAGAATGCTGACATGGATAGAAAATTGGTTGGCAGACTGGAAACAAAGGGTAGGGATTAACGGGTCCCTTTCAGAATGGCAGACAGTAACATGTAGGGTACAAGGCTCGGTGCTGGGACCACAGCTATTTATAATATACATCAATGATGAAGGGATTCGAAGTAAGATTAGCAAATTTGCAGATGACACAAAGCTGGGTGGCAGTGTGAACTGTGAGGAAGATTCTATGAGAATGCAGGGTTACTGGGACAGGTTGGGCGAGTAGGCAGATGCATGGCAAATGCAGTTTAATGTGGATAAATGTGAGGTTATCCACTTTAGTAGCAAATACACAAAGGCAGATTATTATTTAAATGGTGTCAAGTTGGGAAAAGAGGAAGTACAACAGGATCTGCGGATCCTTGTTCATCAGTTAACGAAGGTAAGCATGCAGGTACAGCAGGCAGTGAACAAAGCGAATGGCATGTTGGCCTTCATAACAAGAGTCGAGTATAGGAGCAAAGAGGTCCTTGTGCAATTGTATAGGGCCTTAGTGAGACCACACCTGGAGTATTGTGTGCAGTTTTGGTCCCCTAATTTGAGGAAGGACATTTTTGCTATTGGGGGAATGCAGCATAGGTGTACAAGGTTAATTGATGGGATGGCAGGTTTATCATATGCTGAGAGAATGGAGCAGCTGCGCTTGTACACTCTGGAGTTTAGAAGGATGAGAGGGGATCTTATTGAAACATATAAAATTGTTAAGGGTTTGGACACGCTAGAGGCAGGAAACATGTTCCCGATGTTGGGGGAGTCCAGAACCAGGGGCCACAGATTAATAAGGGGTAAGCCATTTAGAACAGAGATGAGGAAACACTTTTTCACATAGAGAGTTGTGAGTCTGTGGAATTCTCTGCCTCAGAGTGCGGTGGAGGCCGGTTCTCTGGATACTTTCAAGAGAACTAGATAGGGCTCTTACAGATAGCGGAGTCAGGGTATATGGGGATGAGGCAGGAATGGGATACTGATTGGAGATGGTCAGCCATGATTACATTGAATGGTCATGCTGGCTTGAAGGTCTGAATGGCCTACTCCTGCACCTATTGTCTATTGACTCTACTTCACCACTCAATCATGGATGATCTATCTTTCTCTCTCAACCCCATTCTCCTGGCTTCTCCCCATAACCTTTGAAACCCCTACTAACAATGAATCCATATTATCATAGGCCTCCAAGGACATCCTCAAAGTGTTCCCTCGTGGACAGGGATGGGGTAAAATGTGTATTGCTTACTAAAGGATGGAAACCCCCATTCCCTCAATATGAAATAGCATTCAGAATGCCAGAGAGCATTTACAGTCTACATGATACAAATGGAGACCTTATGAAGGATGATCCCGATCATCTACCCCAGCCACTACAAGTCAAGTGGTAGAATTTACAGATTCCACCTAGGACTCTTCAGACAGAACAGAACCCACAAAGCCAAAGGGAACCAGGTTATACCACGGAACATTTTAAAAGGCAGCAATGACCATTTTAGAGAACATATTGCTTCTTTCTGGATATAATTTCCTTTGATTCATTTGGATCTGCAAATTGTCACAGGTTGGGCTGTTGGGCTTACAGTGTGGATGATTTAGTTGATCAAGATGTTCCTAGTCTGGGAGAGACAACAGAACATATGAGGACAATCTTTTACCTCAGCAACACTTTACGCAAATCTGATAATAAATGTCCACTCTAGTTCAGTTTAGAGATACAGTGCAGAAACAGGCCCTTCGTTCCAGTGAGTCCACGCAGACCAGGGGTTCCTTGCACACTAATACTATCCGACACACTGGGGACAATTTCCAATTTTACCAAGAAAATTAGCCTACAAACCTGTACATCTTTGGACTTTGGGAGGAAACTGGAAATGCCGGAGAATATCCATGCAGGTCACGGGGAAAACGTACAAACCCCATACAAACAGCACCCGTAGTCATGATCGAACCCGAGTCTCTGGCACTTTAAGGCAGCAACTCTGTTGCACCAACACACCGCCACTCTACTGGAAGTGAAAACATTAAGTAGCTGCATTGCAGTCTGCGATTCCACACGTTACCATAGGCATGTGGGAAATTGCTTTGAACTCTCCCACTAAAGTCAGTATTTTCATTGACTTCAGTTTGCCTGATGAATGATTATGTTGGGAGAAGATTTGAAAATACAGTGGATCAATTCTACTCTTTACTCACGTACATTAATGAGCCACATAACAAAATGTTTTCTAAAGTAGCATGCACAGCAGGTTGTTGGACCACATGATATCAGAGGATTACATTGCTCCGCAGAAATTGATGCTGGACCCGATAATAATCCCAGAGCAGCCACAGAGACAATTGCTTGTTCTGCAATGCATCATGTCTGGCCAAGTTATAGACTAATTGACAGAGATTCATTGCTACGATTAGTCAACAACTCCATTATAACCAAAAAGGCCAAGTAATTGAACAATTGCTGGGATTGATAAAGTTCCACATAATAGAAAGTTGAAGCAACTTTAAGAACACAGTACAATAACACAAATATGATCATCTCCATTTTTATTCATATTTTAATATAGAGATCAGAGCTAGATAAAGGGCCAGATCAGGGCCAGGTAGTCTGCATCCCAGAGTACTCAAGGAGGTAGCCACAGAAATAGTGGATGCATTAGTGATAATTTTTCAAAATTCCTTAGATTCTGGAGTAGTTCCTGAGGATTGGAGGGTAGCTAATGCTTTAAAAAAGGAGGGAGAGAGAAAGCGGGGAATTACAGACCAGTTAGTCTAACATCGGTAGTGGGGAAACTGCTAGAGTCAGTTATTAAAGATGGGATAGCAGCGCATTTGGAAAGTGGTGAAATCATTGGACAAAGTCAGCATGGATTTATGAAAGGTAAATCATGTCTGACAAATCTGATAGAATTTTTCGAGGATGTAACTAGTAGAGTGGATAAGGGAGAACCAGTGGATGTGTTATATCTAGACTTTCAGAAGGCTTTCGACAAGGTCCCGCATAAGAGATTAGCATACAAACTTAAAGCACATGGTATTGGGGGTTCAGTATTGATGTGGATAGAGAACTGGCCAGCAGACAGGAGGCAAAGGGTAGGAGTAAACGGGTCCTTTTCAGAATGGCAGGCAGTGACTAGTGGGGTACCGCAAGGCTCAGTGCTGGGACCCTAGCTATTTACAATATATATTAATGATTTGGACGAGGGAATTAAATGCAACATCTCCAAATTTGCAGATGACACCAAGCTGGGGGGTATAGTTAGGTGTGAGGAGGATGCTTGGAGGCTGCAGGGTGATTTGGATAGGCTGAGTGAATGGGCAGATGCATGGCAGATGCAGTATAATGTAGATAAATGTGAGGTTATCCACTTTGGTGGCAAAAACATGAGGGTAGACTATTATCTGAATGGTGGCCGATTAGGAAAAGGAGAGATGCAACGAGACCTGGGTGTCATGGTACACCAGTCATTGAAAGTAGGCATGCAGGTGCAGCAGGCAGTGAAGAAAGCAAATGGTATGTTAGCATTCATAGTGAAAGGATTTGAGTACAGGAGCAGGGAGGTTCTACTGCAGTTGTACAGGGTTTTGGTGAGGCCACACCTGGAGTATTGCGTACAGTTTTGGTCTCCAAATCTGAGGAAAGACATCCTTGCCATAGAGGGGGTACAGAGAAGATTCACCAGACTGATTCCTGGGATGTCAGGACTTTCATATGAGGAAAGATTGGATAGACTGGGCTTGTACTCGCTGGAATTTAGAAGATTGAGGGGGGATCTTTTAGAAACTTACAAAATTCTTAACGGGTTGGACAAGCTAGATGCTGGAAGATTGTTCCCGATGTTGGGGGAGTCCAGAACAAAGGGTCACAGTCTAAGGATAAGGGGGAATTCCTTTAGGACCGAGATGAGGAAAACATTCTTTACATAGAGAGTGGTGAGTCTCTGGAATTCTCTGCCACAGAAGGCAGTTGAGGCCAGTTCATTGGCTATATTTAAGAGGGAGTTAGATGTGGCCCTTGTGGCTAAAGGGATCAGGGGGTATGGAGAGAAGGCAGGTACGGAATACTGAGTTGGATGATCAGCCATGATCACATTGAATGGCAGTGCAGGCTCGAAGGGCCGAATGGCCTACTCCTGCACCTATTTTTCCATGTTTCTATAAACAATTATAGTTTTTTTTCTCAGTGGTTATTTTCTTCCCAATATGATTGCCTTTTGGCTATATTCAATTTTAAACCACAAATTCTACCAACTATTAGAATACTAATAGGATGTTACAATCCACAATAAAAGTAAATGTTTAAAACAAAACCTTATCCAACCATCAGTTGCAGAAAAAGGTAATTCATCCGAAAATCCTCCAGAGATATTGCCCAATCTGCTGAACCACAGCACCACAGTACAAACTCACCATCATAGCCCATGAAAGGAGCAACTGAGAACGAGTGGTGCAGAGATCATAGCCAAGCAGTATGAAGAATGCATCAAACCTTTAAAAATTTTATTAACTCAAATACTTTAAAAGTTCAGTAGTCAATAAAATATGCTGTAGAGTTATGCATTCATGATTCTGGCAACTTTTAAAATGGTAATTTTGCTGCGCCATTGATAATAATAATTCCACACACCAGAAGCCTGATGCAGCGTACACAAAAAGCTCAAACATGAAAGAAATTTTCCAACTAAAGTAATGAAGTTTGATCTGTATCGGTCTGCGAATAAATGTGATGTTAAAAAAAACTGAAAATTATAATCAAACCTTGAACAAATGTATTCTCAATTTATGAATGTTATGAAGGCCTCAATAAAATGAAGTTCACTTTCATATTACCCAGTTATTCATTTTTGTTTAAAAAAATCTGCTGGTTTTGAAGCCGCTTCTAAACAAAGCCTAACAAGATCGGAGCTGCTATCTCACAGCGCCAGACACCTATGTTTGATCCGGACCGCAGGAGAAGTCTGTCTGGAGTTTGCATGTTCTCCCTGTGACCAGGTTGGTTACCTCCCACATCTCAAAGCGGTGTGGGTTTGTAGGTTGACTCCAACCTCTAAATTACCCATAATGTGCATGGAGCGGATGAGAATGGATAACACAGAACGAGAGTGAACGATTGTCGTGGTCTCAGTGGGTCGAAGAGCCCGTTGCTATCAACCAGAATTCTGCAGACATCAGAATGGACAATTCCCACCTCCAATTGTTGAAAGCTCAAGCAGCTGATAGACTACAAATCACTTAAGGCCCAAATGATAATAATGGCAGAGGCCTGCGATCAGTGCCACTGAGCAGGCAGCCAAATTGCTCTGATCCCATCTCCTCATTGTGTTCCCCATTTTATAATGGATCATCAAATGAAGAAACTAATGGTTTGTTTAGATGTCAGATACAAGAGCACGGTATGCACACCAAGACTATATTGAATGCTGTAAAATCGAAGGTAGACAAAAGTGCTGGAGAAACTCAGCGTCCATGGAGCGAAGGAAATAGGCAACGTTTCGGGCCGAAACCCTCCTTCAGACTATATTGAATGTTGTTGGGCATTACTTTATCTTTAATAGTCATGTGTCCAATAGTATCACAGTCAAGGAAACAGATACGCTATTCTGTTTTACAACATATTTTTGCAATACCACATGTTAAGACAGATGGGGAAGTGGAAATGTTTCATTAACATTAATCGTGTAATGCGACAAAAATGTATTTTACCAACAATTTTAAGATGCCATAAATACTCCATTCATAAAAAAACACCAATTATGCATGTATATTTGATATTTTTTCTCATCCAATATCACAAGAGTCAATAGGTTATGAGACAAAAAATTGTATTCTTTGTTTAAATGTTGAAGTCCAACAATGATTTCTTAACTCCGACATCTCTTCTTGGGCGGATTGGTGTCAAGGCATTAGCAATGTCAAGGCACGTTTTCTGAAGCTATCCAATAACCGGCATGAGATAATCACTTTCTTTCTGGAAGCATTTGGATTTTATTGACCTGTGTTTTTTTTTCATGTAGGAACCAATTTTAGAAATACTTAAAGTAGTAATAAAAGAGTTCTTCCTTTATAGCTTTTGAAGCAGTGATTAACAAGCTTTCACCGCCCTCTCAGCCACCCAGCACCATCGCCCCCATGCATCAGAGTCTTTATCTCTGTCGATTACAGACATTTCCCTTTGTTTTATCACCACTCATTCTTTACTTTGCAGCATGAAACAGATAATTTAATTTCTTTGCAGCACAGATGGATCATTGGCTCCAAAACCGTTCATTTGATTTTTCACTCCACATATACGATTTGGCCTGCAATTCCCAACAATGTCTTCATTTAAACCTGTGCCTTTGATTCCACCATTCCATCATCCGCTTTAACATTGAACAGCATTTTTTTTGCAGGATAATGATTGTATTTAAAGTAGACATCTGCAAGGACATTTTTTTAAAAAAATACAGCAAAATCAAATTATAGTGAGCTAATATCTTCCACTAGTGGGAGAGTCTAGGATGAGAAGTCATTGCCTCAGAATTGGTAAAAAGAGGTTCTTTTAGGAAGGAGATGAGGAGGAATTTCTTCAGTCAGAGGGTGGTGAATCTGTGACATTCTTTGCCACAGAAGGCAGTGGAGGAAAATCAGTGGACATATTTAAGGCAGAGAGATAGATTCTTGATTAGTATGGGTGTCAGAGGTTATGGGGAGAAAGCAGTCATGATTGAATGGCAGAGTACACTTGATGTGCTGAATGGCCTAATCCTGCTCCTATCTCTTATGATCTTGAAGACTTGAGATAGAGCTATTTGATTAGTTCATTAGGTGAAATAGTAAAATTTCCTTTTCCATCCAGTATGAACAACATGGACAATATCTCACTTCAGTTGCTCAGGTACCAGTGCTATTTCCAATTTATAACTTTCAATTAGGTGCAAATGGGCTGAGTTTCAACACTGGCACTATGTTGATAATGTACCGACTTAACCATCTGATTTATAGATTTACGAATATTTGATTGGAAGTTTAAGGCATGGAATCCGAAACCTACTAATGCTGCCCGTTTCTCTGACCCTGGGACATTGCCAGAACTGCACAATTCTATAATAAAAATGCAGCAAAAATAGGAATCATTGCATCATGCAGCACAGAAACAGACCATACAGTCCGATTAATCCATGCAGACAAGTGGGCGCCCTTCCATATTAACACCATTGTCCAGCACTTAGTCATCACCCTCTATGCCTAAACGATTCAAGTGTTCATCTAATCCAGGTACTGACTAATCTCTGTCAAGTCAAACAAACTTTATTGTCATTTAGAAATACATCGATATATGCAATTCCAACCGAAATTCCAATGCATTTGGCTCCCCATGCAACACGATAATTAACAGAAGGATAAAGGATTTGAGTATAGGAGCAGGGAGGTTCTACTTCAGTTGTATAGGGTCTTGGTGAGACCACACCTGGAGTATTGCATACAGTTCTGGTCTCCAAATCTGAGGAAGGACATTATTGCCATAGAGGGAGTGCAGAGAAGGTTCACCAGACTGATTCCTGGGATGTCAGGACTGTCGTATGAACAAAGACTGCATAGACTCGGTTTATACTCTCTAGAATTTAGGAGATTGAGAGGGGATCTTATAGAAACTTACAAAATTCTTAAGGGGTTGGACAGGCTAGATGCAGGAAGATTGTTCCCGATGTTGGGGTGGTCCAGGACAAGGGGTCACAGCTTAAGGATAAGGGGGAAATCCTTTAGGACCGAGAAGAAAAGGACTTTTTTCACACAGAGAGTGGTAGGTCTCTGGAACTCTCTGCCACAGAGGGTAGATGAGGCCAGTTCATTGGCTATATTTAAGAGGGAGTTAGATGTGGTTCTTGTGGCTAAGGGGATCAGAGGGTATGGAGAGAAGGCAGGTATGGGATACTGAGTTGGATGATCAGCCATGATCATATTGAATGGCGGTGCAGGCTCGAAGGGCCGAATGGCCTACTTCTGCACCTAATTTCTATAAAATGGATAAAAGGATAAAATGATAAATAGACAATGGTGGCAGCCCTCGTCACTCTGGGTGAAGATGATCCCTTTCATATCACCTCTAAATCTTTATCCCATTGACCCTAAACATATTTCCTCTAGTTTATCCACCTCTGATACAGTGAAAATGATCCTCCCCATGACTCCTCAAATGTTATATCCTTTATCACATCCTCCACCCATCTCCCCTGCACCAGAGAGAAAAAAAACTTGCACTGCCATTATCTCCTCATTATACCCTAGCTTTGAATACATACTTATGCATAGTATATTGGATCTGTTTCGAGAGCATGAAAAACAATGCTTTCACTGTAACGTTATAAACATGACAGCAATACACCTAAACCTATTACTGAAAAGTTCCAGCCCAGATCATATTCTGATGAATCTCCTCTGCAATTTCTAGTGCAATCCCATCTTTCCCATATTCTCAGGACCAGAACTGCATGAAATATTTCAGCTGATGTTCGACTAACCTTTGTAAACTTAAAATCTTTACCTCCTTACTTTTATTCAATAGGCCAATATCTTATATGCCTTGACATATTGCTCACACAAATTCCCAGCTTCAAGGTTTAAAGGACATACTGTTGCAGGAAAAATGTTTCCCGATGTTGGGGGAGTCCAGAAACAGGGGTCACAGTTTAAGAATAAGGGGTAGGTCATTTAGAACTGATATGAGGAAAAACATATTCACCCAGAGTTGTGAATCTGTGGAATTTTCTGCTACAGAAAGCAGTGGAGGCCAATTCACTGGATGTATTCAAGAAAGTGTTAGATATAGCTCTTAGGGCTAATGGAATCAAGGGATATGGGGAGAAAGCAGGAACGGGATGCTGATTTCGGATGATCATATTGAAGACTCGAAAGGCCTACCCCTGTACCCATTTTCTCTGTTTCTATGTGCTCCCAGGGTTCTTGATTCCTCAAAAGTCTACAAGACACTATCATTCATGACATCCTAGCCTCATTTGTACTCTACAATGCACCACCTCACATTTGTCTGGATAAAAATGAGCTATTCATTGGCTCATGGCACTAAAAGCAATCCAGAGATTACAGCATTTGAGGGCCTGCTCTCTAAACGACTACTTAGCTCCAAAACCCATGGTGCAAGACCTCATCATTTCTCCTAACCATGTCAATGATACCTGCACATACCATGATCTCTGGCTGGTCACCCTTACCTTTCAGAATGTCCTGCAGCCATTCTGTGGCAGCCTTAACTGTAGCACCAGGGGGACAACAAACCAACCTGGAGTCTCTTTCCCAACTATGGAAACATCTAACCCTTATGATAGAATCTCTGACCATTAATCATTCTCCCAGCGTTGCTTCCCCATTACAGTACAGCAGCCACCACCATGAAGCCATGAACTCAGCTGTTACTGTTTTTTGCTTGGGATGCAATCCTGTCCAAAAGTATCCAAACAACCACAGGGACTCCTGTACTACCTGCCTGACCTTTCTGACAGTCATCCGTCTCCTCCCTTTCTATACCTACAGTGTGATCAGCTCCTAAACCTACTGTCTACAACATTATTCACACCCTGGATGCTTCATGGCAAGAGTAATGCAATCACCAATTTAAACAACAAGCCAGAGAGGCTAAAACCATAAAGGCGTTAGAAGGTAGATTGTAAGATCAAGCTGTTAAGTTAACTAGCACATGCTGGATGCAGTTGCAGACAGTGGTTTACAGCAACCCATCAGCCAAGCTGATTATTGATTAATCACTACTACTCAATATTGAGAGCAGGGATGCCCAAGAACATCCAGCATCCTTACAAATATAGGTGGCACAAAATTATATTGCAATGAAAGTGCCCAACATTCGCACCATTCATAAAAATTGAGCCAACTCACGAACAAACGGTATTATTGGCCTCCAGCTTTTCATCAATGATATATTAAGCCTGCTACAGAATAGCACTGATAGAATAGCAGTTTATTGGATTAATATTGAATTAATGCAGTAAACTGGATCATTCCAGTGGACTTAATGCGTACAGAACTACAATAATTATCCATTTGTTCTTTATAAGTAGGGACAATTAAGCAGCAACTAAAATATTCCAATGAAGTTATGGCAATGCATAGCATCCAATTGCTCTCCTCTGTCAGCATTGCTAAGGGTCAAATCCATCTGCAACCCCCCAAATTACTCTTGCATTTCTTCAAACCACTTAAAAAAAAATTTTAATAATATATTTCTCATGCAACACTGCCCATTTATCTCTTCCCACTCGGCAAGGACGCAACATATCTCTGGTGTAAGATACAACGACCCACCAACACTTCTTCCACTTCAGCCTTCTTCATTCAGTGCTCTAAGGAGGAACAAAAACACAATGTTGTGACCAGTTTTCAGTCTGCAAGGATGATTGAGAGCTTCCAGTTATCATCAATTCTCCATCACTTAGACTCCCTCTGTTTTGGCTCCAGCACTGTTCCAAAGACGCCCAAAGCAAAATCAGATCAGGTGTTTATTTTCTGTCTTGGCATGCTGTAGCTCTTGGTATTGGATATTCAACGACTTTAGGTGGCCCATTATTTTCCTCTCCCTTCACAGATGCTTCTGTGTATTTTAGTTTGAATTAATTCTTTCATTTCTTTACTCGAACATTGGCATTTAGAATACACCAAGTCCTTGGTGTCCATGAAGAAAAGGGGCATGAACTTCCCACATAAATACGCTATATGGTCCGAAATCATTGAAACGTATTAAACATTCTAAGAGGAAATGAGCCAACAGCTACTGCCATTAAAACTTACATGCAGTCAGTTTTGAAATCACGAACTGCAGCTGTAATCATACAGACCACGCTCTATTGTAGTGGCACAAAGTGGCCAAGAAACTAAATCACCGTAGTTATACAATAATAGGTGTCTCAGAGTGCACAAATAAATATATTTGTTAGAATTGAAAATAAAAGCAATATAGAACCGGAGTCATCCTCATGATGGCACCGATTTGAGAATCAAGAAAAAAAAAGAAACATAACAAGGACTAAGTGTAAAGCTAGCTATGTGGCACAGCTAATAGAATTGGAGCATAACAACGCTAGAGACCCAGGTTCAATCCTGACCTCGGGTGCTGTCTTTGTGGAATTTGAACATTCTCCGCATGACTGCCTTTCCTCCGGGTGCTCTGGTTTCTTCCCACATCCCAAATATTTGCAGGTTAATTGGCCTCTGTAAACTGCCTTTAGTGTGTAGAGAGAATGAGTAGAGAGTATGTGGAGGAGTGCAAAAGTGGAACAACGGAGCTAGTGCGAATGGCTAATCGATGGTCGACATGGACAGTGGACTGAAAGGCCATCAAACTTTGGTTTGCACCCAAACCCAGTCATTCTCACTCTTCTCGGCATCCCTCTTCCTTTCCAAATCATAAAAACTGCTTGTTTTCTCACTGTCAGTTTTGATGAAGGCTTACTGATCGGAAACATCGTTTTTCTCTCGCCACAGATGCTGCCTGCTCATGCTTCTTCCCATTAGGATTTGCACCATCTGCATTTGTTTGCTGTGGCACAACAGGGTAGTTTGGATTAAACCAGCAGCATCGGGTTGCAAGCAAATGTAAACAGTTTAATTGGGATGAATTTATTACATGCACACTTGGCATTCTCCATCCAGGTTTGGATTTGCCATGCTGAGCATCTTTCGGCAAATAATGACAATGCGGCACAAGAGTTATTATTTAATTGATAATAAGAATAATATGAGCCAGTATTTCCTTAAATTAATAATGCAAATGTATTTTGAGAAATTGACATTTTCCTCAGCTGCCTTCACTTTAGTTGGATTGGATTAAAATAATCCAATTAATGCCTACTAAATTTAAGTCATACTGAGTGCATTTATTGTTTTTTGTTTGCAGAACATGACATAAATTGCCTTGGAATACATCAAATTAAAATTGAAATCTTATTCAGGTTTTCAAAGGTGATTTACAAACACTCTCTCAGGAGAGTAATGGCCTATTGATTGCAGTGCACAGACAAGAGTGCTTTAATAGAGATTTCAAATACTCAAGATGCACTATACCAATTAGCACAAAGCATATTTCCCCCCCCCCCACAAGATTTTCCAATCTTAAAGATCATATATACCATTAAAATCATTACTGATTTCTACATTATGGTGTTAGATTCAGCTTAGTTTGGTAAAATCAATTTAATTTCAGATTTGATAAAAAGTCATCCCTAGTCTTAGCACTGAAAATGCGCCTCCCAAATCAGTTATACTATCAAAAACTCATACATAATATTAGCTAAACTTTTCATGCCTTTTAAACATTGTAAATGCTCGAAGATTGAATACCAAAGGAAAATACAATAATACTTTCAGCCAAGTATGTTTTGCAATAAACGAGGAATTTCATTTGCCAAGCCAGTCATACAAATGAAAAGCAACGGAACACACAAAATACATTTTAACATAAACATCCACCACAGTGACTCCTCCACATTCCTCACTGTGATAGAAGGCGAAAAAAAAGTTCAGATCTCTTCCTTTCTTCTTCTCCTGCAGTCGGGAGCCTCATGTCTTCTGTGGACGGAACGATTTTGACTCCCATAGCGGGCGGCGTTTGGGCCCTCTGTGTCAGGGCGATCAAGCTCCCGCATCCGGGGGGGGGGGGGGGGGGGGGGGATGTCAGCTCCCTGCGCCGAGCGATCGAACCTCGGGTCGGGGCTGGTCAAACCTTCTGCGCCGTTTGGGCTTCCTGACATCTACAGTCTCTACTCGAGACTGCGAGGCAAGGGATCGGCTCTGATGTTAAGTCCAAGCCCCGCAGTGGGGCTCAATGTCAGTCCGAGCAGGCCTCCAGCTCCAGCATGTTAGGCCGCAGAGCAACCGGAGATATAATCCGGAAAACAATCGCATCTCCAGCAGGGTTAAGAGATTGAAAAAACGGGTTCCCCCTCCCCCCACATAAAACAAACCAGAGAACATTTACACAAACTTTTTAAATACTAAAAATAACAACAAGATGAAAAAGCAGTCTGTTGGCGGGGCTGCCAATAGTAGTTCCAAAACTAGAGGATCATTAAAACCAATGGTCAATAAATAAATGCTACTTATTTTCATTTACCTGGATACTATCACACCGTTCCTTTCCTCTTCACCCATAATCCACACACTCCTCCGACTAAACCTTTCTTCCTCTCTGTTGTTCCCATCTGCCACCATTCTTCCTTTTTAAGTTCCATTCTTCTTCTCCTTTATCTCTTTATACTGGCTATCGCTCCACTGTGTCAGGCCAGGTAAAGGGTCCCGACTCTTTGGGACCATTAAGGTCGGCACAGTGGTGCAGCAGTGGAGTTGCTGCCTTACAGCACCTGAGACACGGGTTCGTTCCCGACAAACTCCATGCTGTCTGTATGGAGTTTGTACGTTCTCCCCGTGACTGCGTGGGTTTTTCTCAGAGACCTTCAGTTTCCTCCCACACTCCAAAGACGTACAGGTATGTAGGTAAATTGGCTTGGTACAAGTGTAAAAATTGTTGTCCCTGGTGTGTAGGATAGTGTTAATAGAAACATCGAAATTAGGTGCAGGAGTAGGCCATTCGGCCCTTCGAGCCTGCACCGCCATTCAATATGATCATGGCTGATCATCCAACTCAGTATCCCGTAGCTGCCTTCTCTCCATACCCTCTGATCCCCTTAGCCACAAGGGCCACATCTAACTCCCTCTTAAATATAGCCAATGAACTGGCCTCAACTACCCTCTGTGGCAGAGAGTTCCAGAGACCCACCACTCTGTGTGAAAAAAGTCCTTCTCATCTCAGTTCTAAAGGATTTCCCCCTTATCCTTAAGCTGTGACCCCTTGTCCTGGACCTCCCCAACATCGGGAACAATCTTCCTGCATCTAGCCTGTCCAACCCCTTAAGAATTTTGTAAGTTTCTATAAGATCCCCTCTCAATCTCCTAAATTCTAGAGAGTATAAACCGAGTCTATGCAGTCTTTGTTCATAAGACAGTCCTGACATCCCAGGAATCAGTCTAGTGAACCTTCTCTGCACTCCCTCTATGGCAATAATGTCCTTCCTCAGATTTGGAGACCAGAACTGTACGCAATACTCCAGGTGTGGTCTCACCAAGACCCTATACAACTGAAGTAGAACCTCCCTGCTCCTATACTCAAATCCTTTTGCTATGAAATGTGTGGGGATCGACGGCGGAGTGAACCCGTTGAGCCGAAGGGCCTGTTTCCATGCTGTATCTCTAAACTAAACCCCATTTCCCTCCACAGATGCTGCCTGACTCAGTAAGTTCCTCCAGTAGCACTCCTTTCTTTTCATCCTCCCAGGTTCCAGACTTTGCCTCCAAATAAATTCTTGTTAGCAGCAGAAGTACAAGATTCACTGCAATTAAAACAATTGAAAAATAATTCATGTTTATATCTTAAGACATCCGAGGCCCCAGGATTCCCTGCTAATGGTAAAGGAATAAACTATTCTAGACAAAATAAAGTTTGGAGTATTAATTGCAGTCTTACTCTGCGTGTATCTGTATGCCCGGTCCATCATGGGCACTGATCTCTCCACCAAAGGGATAGACAGCAAGCAACGCCTCAAATGGAAACTAGTATCACAGGTCTACATCACTTTGACCATGCTCCCATCTTGCAACTACCATCAGGAAGGTGGTTCATGAGTCCGAACACAATGACGGCCAAGTGCAAGGACAGGTTCTTCCCAGCGAATATCTCAAATACTGCACCACACTAACTTCAGCACTACCTCTAGAACTACCATCTACTGTGGACTTCAGTTTAGCACAATTAGTCTACTTACCTAGTATTGCTGATTATAAATGTATTGTTCTTATTATTTGTGTGTTGTGTTACTGTGTTAATGGAAAGCTACAGAAAGTTTGTTCCACTGCCAGTACATGACAATTAAACACTATTGACACCATCTACCAGGAAATAATAGCAGTTAATATAATCTCTATAATAAAAGCTAGCGTGGGATGAGTCCACCGATCCAAAAAGCTAAACTCTGATGGAATTAGTGTTTCTTAGTAGTTAGTACGAACATTCAGGTTGCTTAGCTTTCCCCCCCCCCCCATTTGAAGTAAGGGTTATAAAACTTACTTTGTGTGTCTTTTCTGTAAGCCCCATATACATATTACAGTCTGTAAATATATGGGCAGGAAAACATGCCACAAAATCTCGTGTCACAGAGGACCTTCACCAATTTCCTCAAGGGCCACATGTTAATGATTTTCTCATTTGCATGACATAGAAAATATTGTGCATGCAATTCCCAGTACTTCAGTCACATTAACATGGGATGCTTGGGCTTCTTGCATGGCTGGTCTTTCTAAATCAGCTGATCTAAATGTGAGCCTGGCCAGAGGTAGAAGCAGATACAAGAGAATACAAATATTGGATTCTGGAGCAAAAAACAAAGTTGGAGGAATCTAACAGGAGAAATTCACACACGTCTCCTGTGTCCCACAGTTCAGCTCTTGCTCCCCCTTCCTTCCAGACAAAGCAAGGTCGTTCCCCTGGTCATCTCCTTTCATCCCACCAGCCTCAGCATCCAACACAGTATCCTCCAACATTTGTCACCTCCAATGAGATCCAACCATTAATCACATATTCCAATCTCCACCTTCCGCAGAGAACATTCCCTCCACAAATTCTTGGTTCACACCTCCCCACCCAAACCATCCCCTCCCCAGGTACTTTCCCCTGCAACAGCAGGAGATGCAACACCTGTCCTTGTACCTCCCCCCTCGACTCCATCAGGTAGCCGAACAATCCTTTCAGATGAGTTAGAGGTTCACATGTACCTCCTCCAACCTCATCTACTGTTACCAATGTGGACCCCCTGTATGTCGACGAGGCCAAAAGTAAACGCGGCGACAATTTCGCTGAATACTTGCGCTCAGCTCGCTGAGACCTACGAATTGCTAACCATTTAAACTCCCCAGCTCATTCTGATCTATCTGCCATTGGCCTCTATTGCCAGAGAGAGACTACAGACAAATAGGAGGAACACCTAATTTTTCACTTGGGTAGCTAACAATCCAACGGTATGAATGCTTAATTCTCTCATTTTAAGTAACTTCGACTACCACTCCCCTCTGCAATTTTCATCCATCCTAGTTGTTTCACTAGTTCGCCAGAATGTATCCCTCTTGGGATCACACCTGCCCTAGCCAACAATTGGCCTACCAGGGTATCACCTTGCCAGAGGTCATTTGTTGCCGGCCCTGCTCGGCCTTATCTTCTCTCACCTCTAGTTTCCCCCACCTTGCCCCCTACACTTTCAATCTGAAGATGGGTCCCACCCATTAGATATTTACAAATTAGAGATTATGTTAAATCAAATACACAACTTAGAAATAGAAAGACAGAAATTTTAGATGAATGTTTAAATAAACACCCGAACACAAAAAAATTAATATGATATATTTATAATATTTTATTGGAAAATGATGCACCAATGTTGGAAATATATAGGCAAGCATGGGAAAGCGAATTAGGACAAACAATCAGTTTAGAAGTATGGGAGGAAAGTTTACAACATATACACTACTGTTCATTAAATGCCAGACACTCTCTGATACAATTTAAAATTTTACATAGATTACATCTTTCAAAGTCCAAATTAAACAGAATTTTCTCAAATGTTTCTGCTATACGTGATAAATGTCAACACCTAGAAGCCAGCCTAACGCACTCATTTACCAAATGTATAAAAATTACTAATTTTTGGTCAGAAATGTTTAAGATAATTTCAAAGGTAGTTAATACAAATTTGTCTCCAGATCCAAAATTAATCATATTAGGTATATTAGAAACTGATCAATCACTAACAATAAAACAAATTTTTATCGATTATAGTTTAATAATTGGTAAAAAATTAATATTAACATTTTGGAAAGGTCCTACCCCCCCCCCCCCCCCCCCCCCCCACTATCAAAATGTGGATTACAGAAAAGTCGGAGACACTTCATTTGGAAAGATTAAGACTTGTCCTCTCGGACAGGCTAGATCAGTTTAGAGGAACATGGTCTCCATTTATTGATTATCTAAAGGGACAAATTGGCTCGGTTCGAGGGCCTGACTGAAACCTGAACGAGGAATGGATGAAAAACCATATATAATAGATCACTGATATATCTCCAATGAAGTACAGATTGTTTAAAACTCCACTCACATTATTGATTTTCTATTTTTACTCTTATTTTAATTCTTTATTATTTCTTTCTATTAATTTCTTTCTGTATTAAAAATAATTAAAAAAATATAGAAGTACAAACAAGAATGACTGTAAACTTTAAAAATACTAAGAATGTATGTGATGAATATATTCTTTTGGTTTTTTTCTCACATTTTAAATTGTCTTAATATGTGTTTACTTCTAATAAAAAATATTAACAAAAAAAGATGGGTCCCACCCAAAACTTCACCTATCCATTTTCTCCAGAGAAGCTGACCAACTTTGAGTTACCCCAGCATTGTGTGTCTATCTTTGGTATAAACCAGCGCCTGCAGTTCTTTGTTTCTACACCTCCAGAATTCTATTTAATTCTCTCCACTTACTTATCAACTTCCCCCAAGATTTGCCGATGAACTGGGTCACCAGAGGCCATTTAGAATAGCCAATTAATCTTAAACGACCACGTCTTTGGGATGTGGGAAGAAAGCAAAGAACCTGGGAAAAAAAAGTCACAAAGCCAGTCACAGGGGGAGCATAGACAGCAATGGAGGCCATGAAGGAGTCGGACTCACTGGAGCCAAGGGACAGCAGTTCCACCAGCTGCACCACCGTGCTGCCTAAAATTGTGTTTAAAACTGTTTCAATGGTAATGCCGAATAATAAAATATTTAACCATAAAAATACTTAGTGTTATTAAATTTAATCGTTTATTTTTTATTTCCATCAAAGAGTTTGACCATTTCCATAAAGAGAAACATTTTTCACAGGTTGACTGGAGGAGAATGTGGGTTAGTCTGGCTGTCAAACAATTTTTGTTCCATCCGTCTCAAACAATGCCAGATTGTTTGGAACTCTGGTATTAGTCTGCTAATACTACCAGAGCAACACTGCTCAGGTTTCAAGAGAATTAAGGAAATTCAGACAAGAGTCTGAATTTATGTTATTTATACCTGTTATTTATATTTAACAATATAGGAAGGCTAAAATCCAGGCCAAAATATATTTTTTCCATTTTGTGTTAAAAAGCTTGAATAAGTGGTATTTACTTGTGATGAGATTAGTTGACAGCACTAATCTGCTTGCTTGGTGTTAACCTTCCCTTATTTTATCACTCTTACTTTCATGCAAATTGGTAAAATTCCAAAACTTCAGAATCATTTCCTTTGATGGAGTTTGCTAACATTACACATTTCATTTCCTTTCCTACTTCCTCTCGAGAAAACCTGTTCACAGACGATCAAATGTTTCTTTGGCAATTAAGCATACATTAAATAAAAGTTTTGAAGTTCATACCTCCAGTTTTTTTTAAGGACTCAAAGGGGAAAAAAAATCTTAAATTCCAACTCCACTAAAATCTTGAACCAAACAAAATAAACCAGCCTGCTCTCTACGTCGATGCCAAAACAGTTCTGGCATGTGTTTTAACCACCCATTTCCGATTCAGTATCTGCATTTTTGTTTTCCTTTATTACTTCTCAAAGTTAGAATGGAATAGAGTCTCACCAGCGATGGCAAGAGAGATTACAGAGACGAGGGCTGATGAATTGCAGGGAGGAGACTCTGTCCAAAGCCAAATCGTAGACTGTAATTCTTCCTACAGGTGTTCAATGTCAGAAGGGAATGTACAAGGGCAAGTGAAAATTAATTGTCATGTTGTGTTAAGATAGGCAGATGAGGAACCTTCCAGTGGCACAAACAAATCCACTCATCGGGAGCCAAATCAAAATTTCAGTGGAAAAAAAGTGGTAGAGGTAACTGATAACACAGTTTGATGCATGTTACAGAAAATCATGATATTGTCACAAATCTTACCTGCAAAATAAATCAGGCACATTTCGAAGAGTCACAAGTGTGCACCTTTAAAGTTATGAGGTGAATATGCATACAAACATCTATAATCTGTATTTGTTTCTTTTAAATGTACAATTTGGGGATGGGATGTGTTTTGCTGTTTGTCCTGCCTACTCGATTATGCCCCTGATTTTGTAGGTCCCTAAATGCTATGTGGTATTTCAGGGAATTGTGCTTTTTCATACCTTAATGCTAAAATTATGTGAATGAATAAACACAATTAACTCATTCTAAATGAATAAAGTTAGCTACTTTTCATGACAACTGTATCATTCTGGATGTTAATCATGCCATTGCATCGCATAAATGACTCCGAATATTTTCCGCATGCTCAGGTCTCCATTTTTCCATTCTTCCCAAGTACAAAAAGCAACCTTATGATATGTGCTTCAAATCCACTTAATGGTTCAAATGATGTATGTTTTACAGAATATTAACACATTTTGACATTACTGAGTGATGACAATACTTTTGGAAGAAATATATATATGTGCAAATCAAATTGATTTTAAATGATAATTTCCAGACCTTTATTCAGCAACCACATTCATATTCATTGATTTCTACAAACAATTTAACTCCAAAATCTGTTCTTGTCATTCAAACAGATTACAGCTAAACTCTGCAATCCTTTTTAGCCCCAGTAGCCTTTACCACCATCTTGTTTATCAATAATTAATTCAACTCTACGTTAAAAATAAGTAAATTATTTCTTTCTCAAAGGCTAGTGGTGGCAGAGGTCAAAAGGCATGCCTCAGGAGAAAGAAATTGATAGTCTAAGAATTAGGGGTCACCCATGTAAAAAATGGATCCAAACCCCAGATTCGCCAACAAAAGGAATCATGCACTCCAAATTTATCCTGTCAGTAGCCCCTCTTGCATGTTTCAATCAAGTAACCACTCATTTTTTCCATACAAAGGGTGGTGGGTGTACGGAACAAGCTGCCAGAGGAGGTAGTTGAGCCTGGGATTATCCTAACGTTTAAGAAATAGACAGGCAGGTACATGGATAGGACAAGATTTGTTTTGGGGGGTGGGGGGGAGATATGGACCAAGCGCAGGCAGGTGGTACTAGTGCAGCTGGGACATGTTGGCAGATGTGGGCAAGTTGGACTGAAGGGTCTGTTTCTACACTGTATCACTATGACTCTGATGCTAAACTTCAGCGAATACGAGCCTGGCTCATCAAATCTTTCCTCAGGACAATCATTCAATCCAAGTATTAGTCTACTAATCCCACTCCGAACGGC
This sequence comes from Raja brachyura, assembly GCA_963514005.1. The sequence goes on from OY740791.1 coordinate 23,188,735, forward strand.
TTGTAAATAATTTGCATCCTTCCTCAAGTAGAAGAGTATTGTACATTGCGTTGCAAGCACTTCGACTAGATAGGATGAATAGTAAACATTTTCATTTGGTGGAGATATCCAAAACAAGGAAAAGGTATGAAATTTAGAAGTGGTCAGAGGAGGGGTCTCCTTCCCCACAGAGGAGAATGGTTGTAATCTAGAGCATAGTCTAAAGTAGAGCTGAACTAAATTTTATGAATAGGCCCAACATTTAAGCAATGCTGCAGCTACACACTATTTTAGCAGCATTGAGAAAAGCGCGTGAATTGCTAAAGCAAACTGTAGGCCAAAACTGAGTGAATGGATTACAAGTACAATGTATCTGGTATGTACCTTTAGAAAGGTATGTACCTTTAGAAAGGAGATGAGGTAATTTATTTTGTTAGAGGGTGGTGAATCTGTGAATTCATTGCCACAACTGACTGTGGAAGCCAATTTTTGGGGCATTTTTAAAGCAAAAATGGACAGGTTCTTGATTAGTAAGGGTGCCAAAGGATGCGGAGAGAAGGCAGGAGAATGGAGTGGAGAAGGAAATGCATCAGCCATGACTGAATAGTTGATGGTCGGAAGTCTAATTCTGCTCCTATAACTAATGAATATGGACTAAAGGGCCAATTTCTGTACCATTTAACTCATGGGCTCCCACCTTACGATTCCAACCTCCAAAATGGACTCTCAGAAAACGCAACAGAAATTCTCCTCGCGATCCTCTTTTAGTAATTTAGCATGGCTCTTCAATCTTACACAGATCAGTATTGCACGTAACATGGTGAGAACTCTCCAGGTGCACAGCTGCATCTTAATCCAAAACTATTCTACCTTTGCCACAAGGTCATATGGAATGGGCGTAGAATTAGGCCATTTGGCCCATCAAGTCTACTACTCCATTCGGTCATGGCTGATATATCTCTCCCTCCTAACCCCATTCTCCTGCCTTCTCCCCATAAACTGTATTGCACTGCACATATTCAACTGATAAAAAATGAGATATGCTCAGACTTTATGTCCCAAATGCATCATTGAATGATAGTGGAAAGCAAGATTAATAACCCATTCAACATAACATTTATGTTTTACTCACATAATTCTATCACAAACCAGTAGTTCAACACCGTTGGTTCATTTATTCTATGTTATACCAGCGTTTGAGTAATAAATGGAATTGACGAAAAGCTCCGCATGTTATTGAACCATGCAACTCTGACACACATTTAAAAAAATGGCACCGATTCCATTTACCCAATAGTGGAAGAATGCCCTTTTGAAGTTATAAGTGATTAATTTATAATCATTTAATACAGTCAGTTTGAACAGTCTCATTCATTGAGAAGTCCATTTTTTTTTTTCTAGTCCCACAGTATCATTGTATTGCCTATTGAGATGCTCATCAGATGTGACATTCAGTTAGCTTATTTTTACCAGTTGGATAAATTATTACTCAATGTCATACATGAAAGTAGGCTACAATTTTGTTCGAGAAAGCAAGGAGATAATTTCAAAAAGATGAGCAAGTAAAATAACTCAATACCATAAATAACACTCAAGCTAGCAAATAATGTGATGGGGAAAGTTCACTATTTGCTGATTTTATTTGAACATAAAATGAGCTGTAATATAATGTATTTAATGAATCCTAACTACAGCCGTATCCCTGGTCACATTCTGAAATCTGCTTGGGTAAACAAAATGGTAGCATTATATTACTTATGCTACTTCATCATCATAACTATATAATTCTTCACTAGCCCCTTGCTTTCACTTCAGTTCTGTGGGGTCTGGGGTAGCTGAGGAGGGCAAAATAGGATCTGAAGACACTGCCGCAGTCATGGCATGGGCAAATGGATAGTCTGGGAGTTGGGGAAGGGGTGGATGGGCGGTGGTGATGGTACACTGCTCCCTTTATGCTGGATCGCTACATGCTTCTAATGCACAGTCTATCGCACCCCAAATGCACCTCAGTTCAATTTAATTTAAAGATACAGCATGGAAATAGGCCCTTTGGCCCATTGAGTCCAACCAACCATCGCCTGTGCACTAGTTCTATCCTACACACTGGGGACAATTTACAAAAGCCAATTAACCTACAAACCTGCATGCGTCTGGAATATGGGAGGGCATCAGAGCACCGGGAGAAAACTCACGCGGTCACGGGGAGAACTTGCAAACTTCATACAGACAGCACCCGAGGTCAGAATCGAACCCGGGTCTCTGACACAGTAAGGCAGCAGCTCCACTGCTGCGCCATTGTGCCACCTGCTGTGCCGGCCTTCTCCATTTTGATCAGGCATTAGGCAGACCATCCTATGGATCAATCGAGACATTACAATTTTCCTCCCTCCACCCCCAAAAAGAGGCTTTGAGAACATACTCAAATATTTTCTACGTTTTCTTGGTAATCGCCACAAGGGTTATAATTAGTGTCCATTTTGGGAGTCGAGTAGTTGTACACAAATTTGCATTCCCATTGATGGCAATGCTGGGATGTTGTTTTGGGAGGGGAAGCAGATGGTGGTCCGATTATCAAACGTGAGGATTTGTGATTCAGGGTTTTCAGAGCTTTGAGGGGGGTGGGTGTCTTGTCCTGATCTTCAAAATCGTTTATTCAAATGGCTAGAAATTACAAGCATACACTGAGTGGATATTTAAGTGCAACTGTCTTCTGCGTAAAGTCTTAGAGATGATGGCAACAATAGCTTGGAGCACAGCTTCAAAAATGAATGCATTTGCAAGTATTATTGATGCTTTGCATCTCAATGACTCTGGCGAGGCAACTTAGATTGTGGTAATGGAGGCAATGAAGACTCAACAGTTTATTCAATCGTCTTGTAGATAAGCTCCACTCTACCAGGAGGCTTGGTATTGCAGTAAGGAGGAATGAGAAAATGATGGATTATTACTCAAGAAAGTTTCATTATCATATGCAACAAGACCAGAACAATCAAACCCTTACTTGCTGCAGCCTCATAGGCACATTCAAACAAATAAGTACACAGTAAATTCAAATTTGGTTTCATACAGGGTGAACTGGTTAATTCCAACCTTATAAGCATTCACATTACGTTGTTGCTGTGGTAGTGTTGTGAAGGGTGGTTCCAGTTGATACACCTGGACCTGGAGTCCACAGTTCCTAGACTCCTCAGCTGCCCTTACAAAGTCTGTACCAGGTCTGGATCAGTTGTTGGGCACCCAGAAGCATAACTAACCAAATTTCTGACAACATATTCAGCATGAAATGTGCACAACATCTGTTGCCCCACTTGCAAAAAGACCTGCTGAGTATTTCCAGCACTTTCCATTTTTATTTTAAATTTTCAGAATCTGCAGATGTATTTTCATTCTGCCAATTGTTTTATATTTGACTTTAAATACGTGATGTAGCATTGTACAGAAGCTTAGTAGCCCGGAATGCATATAAAGGAACTTCAATTTATAGAACATTGTACATGTTTACAGTAAATATTAAAAGAGCATTCTCAGCATTTATGGCTATTGCTTTCAGATACTATTATTACATGACAAACTGGTCACAATAGACCTGCACGGGAAGGTAGACACTCCCGCCCCCACGAGTCTCGAGCAGATGGGGCTCATCAACCTGGGAAGGCAGTCCATTTAGGGGAGGGAAAACTCTGATTTAAAACCTCCACTGCCTTGTGGCCATATCCAGTCATGGAAAAGGCTCCAGGAGTAAACCTCAAGAAAATCCGGAGTCGGAGCCCCTAAGGCAGTTCGTCGTTGTCTACAACCTCGCTCTGGCAGCTCCTGCGACAGCGCAGGTGCCAAACTGTAACAGCCCTGCTGTTCCTTTGGATCGATCAGCGACGTGGAGAGGGGGGACGTGCTGCATGGGCAACAGCCTGTCCTCCATATGACATCGATTGCCCAGGCTTGCATCTGACCACACATTACCTGCGAACCTACACCTACAACCTGGAGTAGACACTTCAGCTTCGCCTGTGGCGTCGACACAACAGTTACCGGTTATGTCATCGCTAGATTGGCGTAAAGCGAGGTGCCAGGGGTTGCTCCCGACGGTGGGAAGCATTTTCAGATCTCGCTGGACAGCTACCGCCTGCCTCAAGCTGGGCAGCCCACAGCCAATAAGGTGTTGTCCTCGCCACAGTCTGCTCTCCTCACTGGGTGCACGGGGATTAGGAACCATCCGAACAGCAGATCGCAACCTTCGCACCTACCAACAAAAGAACACATCGAAAGAGACCAGCTCTAAAACTGGGAACTTGGAATGTCTGAACAATGATGACACGCCTCTCTGAAAACCTACAGGACATCCGCGATTGCAGGAAAACAGCTGTCATAAACAACAATCTCAAGGGATTCAACGTAGACATAGCCACCCTTCAGGAAACAAGGCTGGCAGGCTCAGGCACATTGAAGGAGAAGGAGTACACATTTTACTGGCAGGGGAAGGACTCTGACAAGCCCAGAGAGCACTGAGTAGGCTTGGCAGTAAGGAACAGCCTGCTGAACAGGGTGGAACCAGGCAGTAATGGCTCAGAGCGACTCCTGACTCTCTGCCTCAACAGCACCGCACGCCCAGTCACCCTTGTCAGCGTGTATGCCCCGACACTGTCCTCCACATCAGGCACAAAGGACCAGTTCTATGAGAACCACGCATCCATCATCAGCGCCATCCCCAGCAAGGAAGAACTTGTTCTCCTGGGCGACTTCAACGCCAGAGTGGGTGCAGACCACAAATCGTGGTCTTCCTGCCTTGGGCAGTTGGGTGTGGGCAAAATAAATGATAACGGACAGCGGTTGCTTGAGCACTTGATGCACTTACCATGATCTGTGCATCGCCAACTAATTCTTCCAGACAAAGCCCCAGCACAAGGTTTCCTGGAGACACCCACGCTCAAAGCATTGGCATCAACAGGGTCTGATCCTAGTCAGATGTGCTGCCATTAAGAACGTTCTCCACACACAGTGTTCTCCTACCACAGTGCGGACTGAGACACAGACCACTCCTTGGTGTGCTGCAACCACAGAGGTTTTACTGTAGCAAGAAGCACAGGAACCCCCGCATCGATGTCTGCAAGGTTCCCCAGTCCAGATCTCGCGCAACAGTTTGCAGAGGCTTTTGAGAGAGAACTTGGCACCTCGTGTCGTGGAGACTCTGCAACAGAGAAGTGGGGAACTCTGCGGGACACCGTGCACTGTACAGCTTTGGCTAGCTTTGAGAAGAAGACCTCGAGGATGCACGACTGGTTTGAGGACAAGTCAATCGAGATGACTCCCGTCATCGAAGCCAAGCGCGCCGCCCGAGCCGCATACAAGCCGTCAGCTAACGAGAAGAACCTGCAGATCCTCGGCTGCCAGGAGCAAGGTTCCGCAAACTGCTTGGCGTTGCGCAAATGACTACTGGACACAGCTTAGTGAGGACATCCAGACGGCCGCCATAACAGGAGACATCAGGGGAATGTACGATGGCATTAAGAAGGCATTTAGACCAGTCCAGAGCAAGACAGCCCCCTTCCTCCACTGGGGAAGTAATCACAGATGAATGGAAGCAGATGGAGCGTTGGGTGGAACATTACTCCAACCTCAACTCGAGAGAGAACACAGTGTCACCCTCAGCCCTTGATGCCTTCGAACCATGGATGAGTTAGACGCAGAGCTGACGGTAGAAGAGCTCAGCAAGGCCATTGACAGCCTGGCCTCAGGCAAGGCTCCAGGCAGTGACAGGATTCCCCCCGACCTGATTAAGCATTGCAAGACTACCTTACTGCCTTTGTATGAAGTCCTCTGCCATTGCTGGCAAGGAGGAGCTGTACTGCAGGACATGAGGGATGCCACCATCATTAACCTCTACAAGAACAAGGGCGAGAGAAGTGACTGCAACATCTAGAGGCATCACCCTCCTCAACATCGTCAGCAAGGTCTTTGCTCGGGTCATCTTGATCCGCCTGCAGAAGCTGGCAGAACGTGTCTACCCAGAGTCACAGTGCGGTTTCCAAGCTGTAAAGTCAACAGTGGACATTGTCTTTTCCATTCGCCAGCTCCAGGAGAAGTGCAAAGAACAGCGGATGCCTTTGTATGTTGCTTTCATTGACCTCACCAAGGCGTTCGACCTCGTCAGCATCGTTCGACCTCGATGGCCTATTTAAGGCTCTGCTAAAGATCGGCTGCCCACCAAAACTGCAGAGCATGATAGAATCCTTCCACATCAACAGAAAGGGAACAGTGCAGTTCAATAGCAACTTCTCGGAGCCCTTCATCATCTGTGGTGGCATCAAACAAGGCTGTATCCTCACTCCAACACTCTTTGGGATTTTCTTCGCTCTGCTCCTGAAACATGCCTTCGGCACTGCAACAGAGGGGATCTACCTGCGTACTAGATCAGATGGCAGGCTCTTCAACCTCACCCGCCTCAGAGCAAAGGCAAATGTACGCAAAGCTCTCACCAGAGACGTGTTGTTTGCCGACGAAGCTGCAGTTGTGTCCCACACCCAGCAGGAACTACAGTCACTGATAGACAGCTTCTATCGGGCATGCAAGGACTTCAGGCTGACCATCAGGCTGAAGACGAACATCTTGGGGCAGGATATAGTGGCGCCGCCCGTCATCAAAATTGATGACTACGAACTTTATGTCGTACATCGGTTCATGTTCCTCGGTTCCACCATCACCGACAACCTCTCCTTGGACACAGAGATCGATAAGAGGATCGGGAAGGCAGCTACAAATCTCACTCGCCTCAAAACTCAAGTGTGGACCAACCCAAAGCTGACAGTGAAGACAAAGTTAGCAGTCTACAATGCCTACGGTCACAATTATAAACACCAGCTCTTCGAAGCTTTCTTTCTTTGCCCAAGATTTTTTTAATGTCCCTTGTCTTTTTTCTACACACATCCCTGTGCTTTAATTCCAGGCTCTTGGCATTCATATGGCTAAAATGTGTTCATCTCTCAGTGTTTGTTCATAGGACATTAATACACGACCAATGAAAGAAACGCTACCCACCAAAATAAAAACAATTTAGGCCAAGTGGTGCTAAAAATCTCAATGAGGTGCAAACTCACTGCAGCCAATTTATTCCCAGCTGGTTCCACAGAATCAGGCCCTTCAGCCCACTGAACCCTTGCCAAACATCAACCATAGGCCCCCCTCGGTCATGACTGACCATGGGTGATGCATCCTAGTTGTGGGCTGCTTGCTCCAAACTTCGGCTAGGGCAGTGCCGCTTGTGGCTGAAGAGACCGATACTGGAGTGACAGTCTCTGCAGCAAAGGTCACATTTGTGTGTGGTCTCAGGTTTGTTGAAGTTGCTGCACTCCTTTCTGCGTGCCCGCTTGTCTGCCGCTGCGTTCAACAGTTTCTCTTCCCCCGTTTTGAGACGCTGGTTCAGGGTACCTCCCCAACTCGTGCGGTCAGCTGCAAGGCTCTCCCAGGAGTCCACATTGATGTCGAGCGCCTTCATATCTCTCTTGCAGATATCCTTGTAATGTAGCTGGGGGTGGCTGATGGTTCTCCACCCAGATGTCAGCTCTCCATAGAGGAAGTCTTTTGGAATACGGCCATCCTCCATGCGGTGGACATGGCCCAGCCACTGCAGTCTGCGCTGCCCGAGTAGAGTGCACATACTGGGAAGGCAAGCGCAAGACAGGATCTTGGCGTTGGACACTGTCTTTCCAGGATATGCCCAAGTTACGGTGGATGCTTCGAAGGTGGAAGGTGTTGCGTCTTCTCTCCTGTCTGGCATATGTAGTCCTTGTCTCACTGCCGTACAGCAGCGTGCTGATGACCATCTTCACCACTTTCTCCCTAATACACCCATTCTCCAGGTACCCTTCGTCCCCATGTCTTCTTCCTTGGTCGTCTCCATCTGGTAAATCTGTTCTTTCATCATTTCATTCTTCACTGCCTCCCAGCCATCACCCCTCTTGCTAGTTTTAGCCTTCTCCTCTGTCAGATCTGCTATTTCTCATCTGTATCCGAATAGAAAACGTAACTATTCACCACCCTGTAACATCAGCTATTGAATCGCATGTTAAGTCACAGATATCTGAAGTGGTTAAGGGATTCTGAAGCCTCCCATTTGCCTGGAGCCGATTTTACTAGTTACAACCACTTTACATTATATTCATACAGTTACAACAATCTATAATTACCAAGATTTGTAATTTGAAGATGCTTTAAACCAGATTAGTGGCAAATGTGACAACCATATCCCAAATTAGACACCAACTATGAGCAAGCCACCAAAATATACAACCAGTGTATTCAGCAATTTCCACCCAGCCACCACCAGTTTTGACAGAAAATCCAATTAATACAATCATTGTACTGAACTTCAACCTCACTATGACTGTGAAAGTTACATACTTACTTCTAACGTAGATCACTGCAAGACCGATTAAAAGCCTTTCAACAGTGAAATATTTTGAAATCTAAAGATTTTTTTTTTTTTTTTTAAAGTTAATGTACTCACAGTGAAAGCACAATAAAGTGGTCAACATCACCAGAAAAATGTTGAACAATTGTATGGCTGGATATTAATTTACAGAAGTTTTTCCACTGGGATTGAGGGGTATAAAACGTTTTTACTGCAAAAATGTTTTCACTGCAAAGTGAAATAGGAGTAAATGTTTCAGGGAAGTTATATCTAATTAGTTGGATTCAACAGGAATATAACCAAACACTTTTAATATCACGCTTAACACGAATTTCAATCTCCCGTGATAGATTTAAAATGCTGGCGTAACTCAGCGCGTCAGGCAGCATCTCTGGAGAAAATTAATAAGTGACTTTTCGGGTTGAGACCCTTCAGTTACAGTTAAGTTTATTGTCATGTTTACCGAGGCACAGTGAAAATCTTTTGTTGGAAATATAGAAATTAGGTGCAGGAGTAGGCCATTCCGCCTTTCGAGCCTGCACCACCATTCAATATGATCACGGCTGATCATCCAACTTAGTATCCCGTACCTGCCTTCTCTCCATACCCTCTTATCCCCTTAGCCACAAGGGCCACATCTAACTCCCTCTTAAATATAGCCAATGAATTGGCCTCAACTACCCTCTGTGGCAGAGAGTTCCAGAGACTCACCACTGTGTGAAAAAAGTATTTCTCATCTCGGTCCTAAAGGATTTCCCCCTTATCCTTCAGCTGTGACCCCTTGTCCTGGACCTCCCCAACATCGGGAACAATCTTCCTGCATCTAGCCTGTCCAACCCTTTAAGAATTTTGTAAGTTTCTATAAGATCCCCTCTCAATCTCCTAAATTCTAGAGAGTATAAACCGAGTCTATCCAGTCTTTCTTCATAAGACAGTCCTGTCTTATGTTGTGTGCTATCCAACCTGTGGAAAGACAATATATTAATACAATTGAGCCATTTACAGTGTATAGATACATAACATAAGGCAATAACGTATAGTGCAAGGTAAAGCAAGCAAAGTCAATCAAGGGTAGTCCGAGGGTCACCTATGAGGTGGATAGTAGTGCAGGACTGCTCTCTGATTGTGTTCATCAATCTGATGAAGGGTCTCAACCCAAAACGTCACCTATTAATTTTCTCCCGAGATGCTGCCCGACCCACTGCGTTACGCCAGCACTTATGACACGTGTCCATCTTCGGTGTAAACCAACATCTGCAATTCCATCTTGCATACTTTCAATCTCACAACTTGTTTTAATGAAGCAACTTCCATTATTCAGAATATCAAGCAGCATTTCCAAAAGTAGCAAACAATTTGCATTAGCATTTTAACTGCTTGCCCATAGTAAAATAGTTTAATCCCTTTCATTTACAATTGAATGACGTCAACCATGTCAGCATTGACCTTTTTGAAGGTTCCTCAGATGTTATGTGGAAATTAGTTAATTTAAAATCTTTGTCAATGGTGGACAGAAATCCTATGAATAAAAAAAATGAAAGCACACTGGCATTTTAAATCGCCATACGGTTGGATGATTCTTCAATATCTCTCACTTAAATCCACTGGGAACCACGTCAAAGCAAGCAAGGTGCAATTTTGCACACAAGCGGTTAAGTGCAGGATGGGAGATGAATGATTCCTGGATAAACATTAAAGCTTACAACGAGGGTGAATGGAAAGGGCAAGGAGTAAAGGGCCTGTCCTACCCGCATCCGACTCCATGCGATGAGCGCGATCAAACTAGAAGCGGGGGCCGCGCGGAGGTCGGGTGATCCCCTGTACAGGGCCGTTCCCACCAGCATGCGCCTGCATGCAGCAAGCGCGACCAAACCAGCAGCAAGGGCCGCGCGGAGGTCGGGTGAGTGGCGCAACGCAGCGCAAAGTGAGGCGAACTTGGAGCGAACTCAAGGTAAGTTCGCCAGGACAGAGAGGGGCACACAGAGAGGGGCACAGAGGCACACACAGAGGGCCACGGAGCCACACACATAGAGGGTCACAGAGACACCTACAGGGAGGGTCACGAAGGCACCTACAGAGAGGGTCACGAAGGCACGACGTCGAGACGGTGTGTAATGCGTCGAGGCGACAACGAGCCGACAAGCCGTAGCTGCGCGGAACTTTTGAACATTGTCAGTTTTTCGGAGCCCCGCGCGATGTCGGGACGAACTCCGCAAAACTCCGCACGGCTCCGGCGATCGAAGTGGGACCGGCCCCACGAGGCCGGACAGCTCAAGCGACCACGTTAGGTCGCGCTCATCGCATAGAGTTGCATGCTGGTGGGACAGGCCCTTTAGGCTAACTTATGGAACATAGAGAACTCCTCGCAGCCCATGAGTAATTCCCACAAAAACTAACCGATTCTGTTCAATCCGCAATTTCCTAAATTTTCTAGTTTAAGAGCACCAGAGGCACTATCCTCAAGTTTTCAATCCGCTGAGTGTCAGGATTGAGCAATCAACTTTTACCATTACCATTTTGGTGTTGAGCGAGTTGGATTACAAAATTTACAGTTATCTTTATGCAGCTGGTTGGAAAATATTTGGAATAGTTCAAGATCACATTACCTATTATTTACAGACCTACAGACTCATTAATAAAATTCAGCTCGGATTAATTGAATGCAAATAACATGTTTAATTTGATCAAGTTTTTGAAGGAGCAGATTATATATTGGAGACAATGAGCATTTAATCTGGAAATATATTGAAGATAAACACTTGGTCACAAGGAAAAAAGTTCAGAGTCGACAGCTCAGAGAAGCTAAAGGCTGGTGGGCAATGATTGAAGTGGCAGATTGTTTTCAACTTTTCTAATATATTATTTTATATATCAATAACTGATAAATTGTAATGAAAAACAATCAACTATATTTTATAGTTATGGAGAAGTCAGAACAAAGATGTGACAGCATCTGTACATCAATATTTAGAAGATTCAGACCTAGTGTCAAAGACACTTTAAAGAGCATAAGTAATCCTCATCTTCACCAACAGGAATGAAGTACACAAGCAAAGATATATCAAACGATGATTTCTAAAATAATTTAATCTCCAGTACAAATTTTCAATTCTGGATAGAAAATTATGAACATACTCGTGGTAAAGTTGTACCTGCAGATTATAGACAATTGGTGCAGGAGTAGGCCATTCAGCCCTTCAAGCCAGCACCGCCATTCAATGTGATCATGGCTGATCATCCCCAATCAGTACCCCATACTCCCCATATCCCCTGACTCTGCTATCTTTAAGCCTATCTAGCTCTCTCTTGAAAGTATCCAGACAACCAGCCGCCACCGCCCTCTGAGGCAGAGAATCCACAGAGTCGCAACTCTCTGAGAGAAAAAGTGTTTCCTCATCTCTGTTCTAAATGGCTTACCCCTTATTCTTAAACTGTGGCCCCTGGTTCTGGACTCCCCCAACATCGGGAACATGTTTCCTCCTTCTAGCGTGTCCAAACACTTAACAGTCTTATATGTTTCAATAAGATCCCCTCTCATCCTCCTAAGCTCCAGAGTGTGCAAGCCCAGCCTCTCAGCATACCACAGTCCCGCCATCCCGGGAATTAACCTTGTAAACCTACGCTGCACTCCCTCAATAGTAAGAATGTCCTTCCTCAAATTAGGGCACCAAATCTGCACACAATACTCCAGGTGTGGTCTCACTAGGGCCCTGTACAACTGCAGAAGGACCTCTTTGCTCCTATACTCGACCCCTGTTGTTATAAAGGCCAACACGTCATTCGCTTTCTTCACTGCCTGCTGTACCTGCATGCTTACTTTCAAAGACTGATGACCAAGAACCCCCAGATCCTGTTGTACTTCCCCTTTTCCCAACTTGGCGCCATTTAGATAGTAATCTGCCTTCCTGTTTTTGATACCAAAGTGGATAACCTCACATGTATCCACATTAAATGTTCACCTGCCATGCATCTGCCCACTCCCCCAACCTGTCCGTCACCCTGCATTTTCATAGTATCCTCCTCAGAGTTCACACTGCCACCCAGCTTTGTGTCATCCGCAAATTTGCTAATGATTCAAGCAGTTAACATTCTGGTCTTTAAAATACGAACTTTGTGCTTCTCTTTTCATCAATGCTGCCAAGCATGGTGGTTTCAGCATCTTAGGCTTATATTACAAATCAAACCTATGTCCTCTGGTCTTTGATTCACCTACTCTGGGCAAGAGACTGTGCATCTAAAATATCTACTTTATTTTTGTGTACTTTATTTAGTATACCTATTTCAGAGTTAAGAAACATAGACATATAAAGTAGGTGCAGGAGTAGGCCATTTGGCCCTTCGAGCCTGCACCGCCATTCAATATGATCATGACTGATCATCCAACTCAGTATCCCGTACCTGCCTTCACTCCATACCCCCTGTTCCCTTTAGCCACAAGGGCCACATCTAACTCCCTCTTAAATATAGCCAATGAACTGGCCTCAACTACCTTCTGCGCAGAGAATTCCAGAGACTCACCACTTAGTGTGAAAAATGTTTTTCTCATCTCAGTCTTAAAAGATTTCCCCCTTATCCTTAAACTGTGACCCCTTGTCCTACACTTCCCCAACATCGGGAACAATCTTCCTGCATCTAGCCTGTCCAACCCCTTAAGAATTTAGTAAGTTTCTATAAGATCCCCCCTTAATCTTCTAAATTCTAGCGAGTACAAGCCGATGTTCTATTTATTCCATTATTTTCAGAAATTACCTGATTTATTACACTCATTTCTTTCAGTACCCTTCAAAGCAACCCATTCACACAAATCATGTTTCTATTTTTGAGTGCTGCATAATTTCTCTAGTTTTTTTTTTCCTTTTTATCTATTTTTATTCAACCCACTTATTTAATGCTTCCTCTTTCACTGTTGTATTGGCAGTGATCGGTTCTCTAGTTGACAGATGCAACATGTTCACTTAGTAACTCGGCCATCTCCCACTAACACAGTAATTACGCTCAAACCGGCACATGCACCTTTATTGTCACATGCGACAAGTCACAGTGAAATTCTTTGCGGCATACACAAGGTATGCTAATAGTCACCACATAAAGGGCGTTGACAAAGTTACAAAGTATCCTGCGCCAGGTACTCCATTGTTCTTCCCTCCTCCCCTCACTTCGGGCCATTCCTCCAAGCCGGGTCCTCCTTTGTTCTCCCACCACCCCCCCCCCCCCCCCACCTCACGGTGGTCCCCTTTTGTTCTTCCACCCCCACTCATGGCGGTCCCCACATGCCGTGTCCTCCTTTGTTCTCAACCCTCACGGTGGTCCTCAATCGCCGGGTCTTCCTCAGTTCCTCGCAGTGCGACCTCCAGCTACCATGTGGTCCATCCTCGACTGCCGGTGACCTCAACAATGACCTCCAACCACAACAACCTCCGCACCGACCTCCTTGTCGACCGCTAATAAAAAGCTACGTAATAAATTAAAAAGCAGTAGCCTTTACAAATTAGCTCTTTGAATGAAGGGCACCTTTGATATAGATTGTTATTTTATTGCCAAGCTATTCTTTGCTCTATCCTATCCCAGTGTCCCATACTCTGCGTTAAGATTGGTTCCCAGATATATCACAAGCACTTTCTGAATGTCCATGTTTCATTTCAGCTTCTGTGTACTTAATTTTCTTGCAAACTGTAGTTTCCACATTTCAGCAACATCCTTGATCTCTTTGCCCATGGGGATTCTTTTACATTTATCAAGACTGGCAGCATCCATACTGATGGCCACAAGAGTTCTCTCAGAACTGAAATTGATTCATCTCAAATCATGGGCATAGGTCCAGTTCCTAAAACATTCAAATCATAACACCACTGAGAAATGGCTATCTTAAAAACAAGTTTGTGCTCATAAAATGAAGTTAGCCTTCCGAGAGGGAACTTTGATAAGGTTAAGAACAAAAATATATTTAAGAGAAATAAGAAAAAGACTGCAGTGGCCAGATAGCAAAACAGAAACAGTATTTGGTTCTGATCACCACAAGAGTTTAGTTTATTGTCACCTGTACTGAGGTACAGTGAAAAGCTTTTGTGCATGCTAATCAGTCCGTGGAAAGACTATTTATACATAGTCAAATGCACAATAAATGAAATAACATTTAGTGCAAGATTAATCACACTTTACTGGGCTTTGAGATAGCCCAAGGGTATGCAGGCAATGATAGTAGCTCAGGACCGCTCGAGTTGGTAGCTCAGGACCGCTCTCGAGTTGTTGATGGGATGGTTCAGTTTTCTGGTAAGAACAGGGTGGCACTCTACAGGGTGTCAGTAGAGTTACTGACTATGGATGCCACCCACACGTCAAAGAAGTGCAGGGTTTTAGGTTAATTGGATTGGTTCAAGTTAAAATTGTCCCAGTGTGTAGGATAGTGTTAATGCATGGAGATTGCTGGTCGGCGCGGACTCAGTGGGCCAAAGGCCCCAATTCCGCGCTGTATCTCCAAATTAAACTAGGAATAAGCTGTTCCTGAATCGGAAGGATGCAATTGAACTGCCGAAAGTACAGTAGGATAGTTGCTCCAAGCAACTATTGGCCAAGATGGACTATTCAAGCAATAAGGAGAGAAGGGATTGACTGGGTTAGTTTTCCTAACAGAGACCACTAATAGGGCATAATCTGATGAAATGTATAAAAATCCTGACAAATGTAGGTTACAGGTTTTAAGGGACAAAAGATTAGCAACATTTAAGGATGGTTAAGAACTCTCTCAACAACTAGAGAGCGGTTCTGAGCTACCATCTATCTCATTGCTTACCCTTGGGCTATTTTTAAACTGACTTTACAGGGCTTTATCCTGCACTAAACGTTATTCCCTTTATTGTACATCTGTACACTGTGGATGGCTCGATTGTAACCATGTATAAATAGTCTTTCCACTGACTGGTTAGGATACAAAAGCTTTTCACTGTACCCCGACCAGTTACAACGTAATGCATTGCTGAAGAGAGTGGTATTTAATGTTTAGATGAGTACTTGAAACACAGCAGACAACGGCCAGGTGCTACAAAATGGGATTATCAGAGACAATCATTTGTGGGCCAAAAGAGCAGTTGGCTGAAGAGCCCATTTCTGTGCTGTATTGCTTGAAAATATAAATGCTGTAAACACTCAAGAAGTTGTACTGTTTTATCAAAGACAAAGTCATGAGAATACTTAACACTGGCAAAATATCAATTTCCAGGAGAGTACTTAACCGTCCAAAATGCTACTGTCTGTAATTCACCTGATTGGAACGCATTTGGACCGAACTTGGCTTGCTAGGTTCATATTCTACTGTCAATCACTATAGAACAAAAGCTTTCCAAGCTATTTGTTGGTCAGTGCAAGCCAAGATGGTTAAAATTAGTCACCAGCTCTGGGATCCCTTGATGGCTCAGCAAAACTGAAACAGCTGATAACAAACTTTCAGTTTTGTTCATTAACAAGTGTGCAAGTTATTTCAACTCATCAGAAATGGTAGACGAAACTTCACAATAGCTTTCATACATCTGTGATAGTAGGTATGTTACAAAACTTACCTTTAGCGGTGCTGGAGTTCTGCCGCTGGCCGTGTGCGCGACTTTGGTGCCTTTAAGGGGGGGGGCGGAGTTAAAATGCGATTTTCCCCTTGCAATCCGGAGCTTTATTTTCTCGGAGTGCGATCTATTTTTGGAGATTTGTTCCGACTGCCGGTAAGTCCATTTTTAAAAATAAATCGTCCGACTATTTAATTGCTGCAGTAAAATAAAAATTAGCTCCCAATGCCGTGAATGCCAACAACGGGGATGGATTTTACGTAGGGGACAGGCAAGTGAAAACTGTTTATTTTTACAAATAAACTTGCTTTTTTAGGGGACTTTAATCAATATTTCATGTTGCGAAACTGTGATTTAGCCCCGCATACGAACCGGCAGAAAGTTTCCTGACGATATGGGGTTTAAAATAACCGCAACATTCCAATACAGCGCGTCCAATAAAATCCCACTCCAAGCTGTTTAAAATGCCCATTAATTTACAGGCATTAAACACTGAATTCCTTCAATATGGCCTATAAATGAATGACAATTAGATTTAAAAATCATGTTTTATGGTGAATTATTGTGTGACTGTTAATTGGACACTTAGGCTTTAATTTTTTTTTTTTTTCTTCTTAAGAAATTGATAAATGTTTAGATCTAGTAATTGAATTTTGTAATTGGCTACAATTGGGTAACTAACTAATTATATGCTTTAATTTCAGGTCATCCAAGTAAGATTGTTTCATATTTGTTTCAGAATACTTCAATCTATAATAACTGAAAATTTCTTTCAGTTCTCTTAAATTTTAAGGAAGTTACGGGCTTTTGACTAAAGTCAATAGAAAAGCAATAGGAAGCAAGTTGCTAATTTCCGAGTATGAAAATGGCCCTAACTTTTTTTTAATACTGAAGATATGAAAGTGAATTAGGTGTCAAATTAAACTTATTTTTATGCTTTTTCTGATGGGATAAATTGCAGACTTGATTTTTTTAAATCTCAAAATTTTGTAACATTGCTAGTGATAGGAAAGCAATAATGACAAAGATTCTCTCTTCTAATTGCCATTTTGTAAACCCTATTAGACTCTGGTGAAGGCAAAGCATGGGTTGCTTTGCAGTTTCCCCACACCACCAACGTTTGAAACGCTCAAACTCAGAACAGTCTTCCTGAACGAAATAGGCACTGATTAGCAAGGAATAATATCACAGTGATATGTCAGGTTTAAAAGCCGATGAATGAAGAAGCAGGGGGAATGATCGAACACAGGCAAACCCCAGCCACAAGCTCACGATAGATATCAGTTCAGTTTGAATAGAATATAACTGTTGGTGGAAATTAACTAACCTTAATAATGCTGAACGAATACTTAAACAATTACTATGCCCCTTATGACAATTCCTTTTGCTATGAATTAATTTGTTATACTAAATCAAATCTTTGGCTACACTGCATTTGGAGTATTGTGAACAATTCTGTCACTTGAAGGATGTGGAGGCTTTGGAGAGGGTAAAGGGGTTTACCAGGATAATGCCCAGCTTAGAGGGGCTGTAATGTGTTAGACAACCTTGGAATGATTGTTTTCTCTGGAGCATCAGAGGCTGAGGGAATAAAACCATGAGAGACTAATATAGGGGGTCTCAATGTCAACAAAACTAAAGAACTAATTGACTTCAGAAAGGGATAGTCAAATAGGAGACAAGTGCCAGTTTTCATTAGTGGGGCAGTGGCGGAGAGTTAGCAGCTTCAAATTCTTTGATGTTATCATCTCGGATAACCCGACTTGGGACAAGGACATAGAAGAATTCAAGGTGGATGCAGGACAACCCTTTTAATTTCTTTGAAGATTAGAAAGATTCAGCAGATCACCAAATACTCAAACCTTCAACAGATATCCTGCAGAAACTTGCAGAAACTATCCTGACAGGGAACAGAAGAGACTGCAGAGACCTCCCACCATGTCCATGAGGTGCTCATTCAACAAGGTGGCACCTAATTTGATTTGCAGGGGTGTCGGGGTTATGGGGAGAAAGCAGAAGAATGGGGTTGAGAGGGAAAGATAGATCAGCAATGATTGAATGGGCCAAATGGCCTAATTCTGCTGTATAACCTATGAACGTATTAACTATCATCAAGGATTCCCACCAACTGCACCATGTACTCTTCTCACCGCTACCATCAGGCAGGAAGTACAGAAACCTGAAGTCCCACACCACTGGGTTGATGAACCGCTACTTTCCTTACAGCGATCTGGTTCATGAACCAGCCTGCACAACGCTAACCACACCTGGGCAGAAGAAAACACCATAGAGCACCTCTTGTACTACCATGGAGTGGTTTGTTAGATGTGTATTTTTGCATTAATGCCTTAGCTTTCACCCATTGTGATTGCAGTATTTTCTGTTATGTTACTAGACTAGTAATTTGAAGAAAAAGATAATTTTTTGAAGAGCAGGAAGTGCTGTGAAATACTCCACAGGTCAGGCAGCATCTGAGAGAATGTCTCATATCAATGACAGTTCAGTTTTGATAAAGATCATTGATCCTAAAAAAGGTAGGCATTACATTGTCTACAAATGATGCCAGACTGCTGAATATTACCAGAACTATCTTTTGCGTTTTTTTTTGCATTCAATGTAATATGAGAATTTGTTTTTGCCTTGGAAAATTTGAAACATTGAGCCGAAAACCTAATTAAAATAACCAGTTCACGGATGTCTTTTGGTAGAGGAAAACTGATTGCAATTACCCATTTCAACCTTCATAAACAAGAATATTATTAATATAAAAGTAACAAAATGAAGTTTTGCAGCCAGACAACACGAGCCAAACTTGATTTACATATAATTGAAACATCTTAACCAAGTAATGTTAAAATATAATGAAAGTTAATCTTTCGATATAAAATCTAAACTGAATAACAAGGGAACATGCACAAGTTGCCTATTTCAGTGATTGATCGGATCTTGGTTCAATATTTCAACTGCACTTAAACATGTACTACTGTAGATTGCTGTGCTTCCTTTCATTCCTCTCGCTTTAATATCTAGTTGAAGTCTGGTAGCAGACTCATTTAGTACTTATACAAAATGTGTCAGTGAATACAAAGACAACATTAAAACATTGTTTTTTTTAATACAAAAATGTCATAGCACAATTAAAACATGACAGCCCATCCTTATTTACCGTATTTTCTTTCCCTTAATGCTTTTATCATAACATGCTAAAGAACGTCAATGTGCAAACAAAAAGGAACCTAAACAACCAAATTTTAAAATTACCAATTATGGTGGATTACTGGAGGTGCAGAAGACCAATATCATAGAAACATAGAAAAATAGGTGCAGGAGTAGGCCATTCGGCCCTTCGAGCCTGCACCGCCATTCAATGTGATCATGGCTGATCATCCAACTCAGTATCCCATACCTGCCTTCTCTCCATACCCCCTGATCCCTTTAGCCACAAGGGCAACATCTAACGCCCTCTTAAATATAGCCAATGAACTGGCCTCAACTACCTTCTGTGGCAGAGAATTCCAGAGACTCACCACTCTCTTTGTAAAGAATGTTTTCCTCATCTCGGTCCTAAAGGAATTCCCCCTTATCCTTAGACTGTGACCCCTTGTTCTGGACTCCCCCAACATCGGGAACAATCTTCCAGCATCTAGCTTGTCCAACCGCTTAAGAATTTTGTAAGTTTCTATAAGATCCCCCCTCAATCTTCTAAATTCCAGCGAGTACAAGCCAAGCTATCCAATCTTTCCTCATATGAAAGTCCTGACATCCCAGGAATCAGTCTGGTGAATCTTCTCTGTACCCCCTCTATGGCAAGGATGTCTTTCCTCAGATTTGGAGACCAAAACTGTACGCAATACTCCAGGTGTGGCCTCACCAAAACCCTGTACAACTGCAGTAGAACCTCCCTGCTCCTATACTCAAATCCTTTCGCTATGAATGCTAACATACCATTTGCTTTCTTCACTGCCTGCTGCACCTGCATGCCTACTTTAATATCTTTCAATATTGTTCAGGATGTGCCACACTTCAGCAAATTACCTCAATGCCACAAGTACTTGGAGTATGTTCGAGCTTCCAAAATGAAAGCTATGCCATCAGCTGAATGAAACAAGTTCATAATTCATTGCTTTATACTCAAGTCATTTTTATTTCTATAGCACATTAAAAAAAACCTCTCATTGACTGAAGTGCTTTACATTGGTGGAGGTACTAATGTTATACAACAATGGTTCATAAATGAAGTACATACATAAATACATACATATAGCCCCCCCCTCAGAAGACGTCAAGAAAGGCTTGAGAGTAACGATGAGTTTTAAGTCTCGACTTAAGTGTCGATGGAGGGGGCAGTTCTGATGGGAAGAGGGACGCTGTTCCACAGACTAGGAGCTGCGACCGCAAAGACGCGGTCGATCACCCCAGAGCTTATGCCTAGACCGCGGGATGTTCAGTGACCCCAAGTCGGACGATCTGAGGGGCCTGGAGGTGGTGTGGCGGGTAAGCAGACGTTTGGTGTAGGTGGGGGCAAGCCCATTAAGAACTTTGTGGACATAAAGGAGGATCTTGAAATTTATTCGGAACCGCACAGAGAGCCAGTGGATAGAGGCCAGAATAGGGGTGATGTGGTCCCTTTTTCAGGACAGGAGTCTCGCTGCGGTGCTTTGGACCAGTTGCAGGCGGGACATGGAAGATTGGCTGATGCCAGTGTAAAAGGAGCTGCAGCCAAAACGGCAACTAACTGAAAGGCTGCATCGCCTAAAAGCAAACTCACCGAATGGCCGCTCAACCGGAAAGTCAAATAACGGACACGACGTCGCGGGGGGGGGGGGGGGCGGAACTTGTCAGCGATTCGTCCAGACTCCTGCGTGCATCACATCACTGGCCGGTGGAGACGGGAGGGTGGGGGTCATTTTCCCCACACAAGCCATAGGTGACTGGGCACTCTGACCCCGAGCACCAAGCTATAAGCGGCTGAAGGAGCGCATCCCTCGGGACAGCCCCCACTCTCCCACGGCCGGCCGCTCTCTGCCACGTCTCCCCTGTGCAGCCGCACTGTGACGGGCTGCGTGTCGGCAGTGCCGGGTGGAGCGGAGGTGTGGGACAGCCTGGTCCCTCCGCCCACCCAGAGTCACTGACCACGATGCACCGCCATCGGACCCCAACCCCCACACCAGGGTGGTTCTCTCCCCCCGACACACGGGGCAAATTACCCCCCCGACACGCACACTGGGTGATTCACCCCCACCCCGGCCGCAGGGACAGACGGCTCGGAGCATTGGCAGCCATAGTAAATGGATTTGAAAACATGGGGACACACACACAAATTCCCTGGCGGACCGATGACAAGTGTGCATGACAACGTATAATTTTATATCCTCTCACTCCCACTGTTAATTTTAATTTTTTTAAGTTGTATGTATTTATTCTGTTTTCATTAACTGCACTGATGGGAACTGATTGAGAAACAATTTTTTGTTTCTTCTGTGTATGCAAGTATTCAGTTAAAATTACATTAAAGTAAATCATGAATACACCCCCCCCCCCGGTCAACAAGAGGCACGTTTTATTTATTACATTCTCCTGCGCAACGCACACAACACGATCCCACGCACACAACACCAGATAATTTGTAAACTGTTTTAACCAAAGAGAGGTCCAGGGAGCCGTTGGTGAGAGAGGGTGGAGTTACCTGGAGCTGTGAGACCCAATTCTGCAACGTTCCATCTCACTTCCAGACAAGGAATCTAGTGAAGCCTCTGATCGGTGGAAGAGGACCAGAGGAAGAAGCTGATTGGGTGCAACCCCGGTTTTACAATTTTTACATTTCTGCCTTCAGGTTTAAGGTTTCTGGGAGTTAAGGATTCAGTATTTATTAGTAAAGTTTAAAGGATATGTTTTTGTGTTTTTTAATATTTAATAGAGTAATTTGGGAGTAAGATAGGTCAGTAGAGATTGGCCCCATGGTTTGCTCAGCCTACAACATGTGGGAGATCAGGGATATTGTCGGTGTCCCTGGTGACTACGTTTGCAGGAAGTGTCCAGCTGCAGCTCCTGGCAGACCGCATTGAACGATTGGAGGGTTACACAAAAAGCTGGAGAAACTCAGCGGGTGCAGCAGCATCTAAGGAGCGAAGGAGATAGGCGACATTTCGGGTCGAGACCCTTCTTAACGATTGGAGCTGCGGCTGGATTCATATTGGAGCATCCACGATGCGGAGAAAGTCATGGATAGCACATACAGCGAGTTGGTCACACCACAGGTAAAAGGTAAGAGGACAGAAAGGGAGCGGGTGGCCAATAGCCAGCAAAGCAGTGGGCAGGTAGTGGAGGAGTCCCCTGCGGTCATCTCCCTCCTAAACAGGTTTACCGGTTTGGATACTATTGAGGGAAATAGCTCATCAGGGGAATGCAGCAGCAGCCAAGTTCATGGCACCATTGGTGGCTCTGCAGCACATGATGGGGGAACAAAGAGGGAAAGGGCAATAGTAATAGGGGATTCAATTGTCAGGGGAATAGATAGGCATTTCTGCGGCCGCAAACAAGACTCCAGGATGGTATGTTGCCTCCCTGGTGCAAGGGTCAGGGATGTCACTAAACGGCTGCAGAGCATTCTGGAGGGAGAGGGTGAAAAGCCAGTTGTCGTGGTGCATATTGGCACCAACAATATAGGTAAAAAAGGGATGAGGTCCCACAAGGTGAATTTAGGGAGCTAGGAGATAAACTTAAAAGTAGGACCTCAAAGGTAATAATCTCTAGATTACTGCCAGTACCATGGGCCAGTCAGAGTAGAAATAGGAGGATTTTGCAGATGAATACGTGGCTTGAAAAATGGTGCAAAGGGGAGGGATTCAAATTTCTGGGGGAGGTGGGACCAGTACAAACAGGACGGTCTGCACCTGGGCTGGAATGGAACCAATGACCTTGGGGGAGTGTTTGGTAGTGCTGTCAGGGAGGATTTAATCTAATGCGGCAGGGGGATGGGTACAAGAGCAGAGAGGCAGGTGGGTGTAAAATGAGGGTAGAAGCAATAGGCAGCAAGGTGAAAAGTAAAAGTGGCAGGCAGACAAAACCAGGGCAAAAATCAAAAAGGGCCACCTTTCAACATAATTGTATAAGGGGTAAGAGCGCTGTAAAAACAAGCCTGAAACCTTTGTGTCTCAATGTAAGGAGTATTCATAATAAGGTGGATGAGTTGAACGTGCAGATAGCTATTAATGATTATGATATAGTTGGGATCACGGAGACATGGCTCCAGGGTGACCAAGGCTGGGGGCTGAACATCCAGGGATATTCAATATTCAGGAGGGATAGACAGAAAGGAAAAGGAGGTGGGATAGCATTGCTGTTTAGAGAGGAGATGAATGCAATGGAAAGGAAGGACATTAGCTTGGAGGATGTGGAATCGTGTATGGGTAGAGCTGCAAAGCACTAAGGGGCAGAAAACTCTGATGGGTGTTTTGTACAGGCCACCTAACAGTAGTGGTGAAGTTGGGGATGGTATCAAACAGGAAATTAGAAATGCGTGCGACAAAGGCAAAACAGTTATAATGGGCGACTTCAATCTACATATAGATTGGGTGCATCAAATTGGCAGGGGTGCCGAGGAAGAGGATTTTTTGGAATGTATGCGGGATAGTTATCTGAATCAACACGTAGAGGAACCAACGAGAGAGCAGGCTATTTTAGATTGGGTATTGAGTAATGAGGAAGGGGTAGTTAGCAGTCTTGTTGTACGTGCCCCCTTGGGCAAGAGTGACCATAATATGGTTGAGTTCTTCATTAGGATGGAGAGTGACATTGTTAATTCAGAAACAAGGGTTCTGAACTTAAGGAAAGGTAACTTTGAGGGTATGAGACCTGAATTGGCCAAGATTGACTGGCAATTAATTCTAAAAGGGTTGACGGTGGATATGCAATAGAAGACATTTAAAGACTGCATGGATGAACTACACAAATTGTTCATCCCAGTTTGGCAAAAGAATTCAGGGAAGGTAGTGCATCCGTGGATAACAAGGGAAATCAGGGATAGTATCAAAGCAAAGGATTATGCGTACAAAGTAGCCAGAAAAAGCAGCATACCAGAGGACTGGGAGAAATTCAGAGACCAGCAGAGGATGACAAAGGGCTTAATTTGGAAAGGAAAAATAGATTATGAAAGAAAACTGGCAGGGAACATAAAAACTGACTGCAAAAGTTTTTATAGATATGTGAAGAGAAAGAGATTAGTTAAAACAAATGTAGGTCCCTTGCAGTCAGAAACAGGTGAGTTGATCATGGGAACAAGGATATGGCGGACCAATTGAATAACTACTTTGGTTCCGTCTTCACTAAGGAAGACATAAATAATCTGCCGGAAATAGCAGGGGTCCGCGGGTCAAAGGAGGAATTGAGTGAAATCCAGGTTAGTTGGGAAGTGGTCTTGGGTAAATTGAATGGATTAAAGGCCGATAAATCCCCAGGGCCAGATAGGCTGCATCCCAGAGTACTTAAGGAAGTAGCTCTGGAAATAGTGGATGCATTAGTGATAATCTTTCAAAACTCTTTAGATTCTGGAGTAGTTCCTGAGGATTGGCGGGTAGCAAATGTAACCCCTCTTTTTAAGAAGGGAGGGAGAGAGAAAACGGGGAATTTCAGACCAGTTAGTCTAACATCGGTAGTGGGTAAACTGCTAGTTATTAAACAGTTATTAAAGATGGGATAGCAGCACATTTGGAAAGTGGTGAAATCATTGGACAAAGTCAGCATGGATTTACGAAAGGTAAATCATGTCTGACAAATCTTGTGGAAGTTTTCAAGGATGTAACTAGTAGTGTGGATAAGGGAGAACCAGTGGATGTGGTGTATCTGGACTTCCAGAAGGCTTTCGACTAAGTCCCACATAAGAGATTAGTATACAAACTTAAAGCATATGGCATTGGGTGTTCAGTATTGATGTGGATAGAGAACTGGCTGGCAAACAGGAAGCAAAGAGTAGGAGTAAACGGGTCCTTTTCACAATGGCAGGCAGTGACTAGTCGGGTACCGCAAGGCTCAGTGCTGGGACCCCAGCTATTTACAATATATATTAGTGATCTGGATGAGGGAATTGAAGGCAATATCTCCAAGTTTGCGGATGACACTAAGCTGGGGGGCAGTGTTAGCTGTGAGGATGCTAAGAGACTGCAACGTGACTTAGATAGGCTGGGTGATTGGGCAAATGTTTGGCAGATGCAGTATAATGTGGATAAATGTGAGGTTATCCACTTTGGTGGCAAAAACAGGAGGGTAGACTATTATCTGAATGGTGGCCGATTAGGAAAAGGTGAGATACAGCGAGACCTGCGTGTCATGGCACACCAGTCATTGAAAGTAGGCATGCAGGTGCAGCAGGCTGTGAAGAAAGCGAATGGTATGTTAGCTTTCATAGCAAAAGGATTTGAGTATAGGAGCAGGGAGGTTCTACTTCAGTTGTACAGGGTCTTGTTAAGACCACACTTGGAGTATTGAGTACAGTTTTGGTCTCCAAATCTGAGGAAGGACATTATTGCCCTAGAGTGCGTGCAGAGAAGGTTCACCAGACTGATTCCTGGGATGTCAGGACTGTCATATAACCATAACAATTACAGCACGGAAACAGGCCATCTCGGCCCTTCAAGTCTGTGCCGAACAACTTTTTCCCTTAGTCCCACCTGCCTGCACTCATACCATAACCCTCCATACCCTTCTCATCCATGTGCCTATCCAATTTATTTTTAAATGATACCAACGAACCTGCCGCCACCACTTCCACTGGAAGCTCATTCCACACCGCTACCACTCTGAGTAAAGTTCCCTCATGTTATCCCTAAACTTCTGTCCCTTAATTCTAAAGTCATGTCCTCTTGTTTGAATCTTCCCTATTCTCAAAGGGAAAAGCTTGTTCACATCAACTGTCTATCCCTCTCATCATTTTAAAGACCTCTATCAAGTCCCCCCTTAACCTTCTGTGCTCCAGAGAATAAAGACCTAACTTATTCAACCCATCTCTGTAACTTAGCTGTTGAAACCCAGGCAACATTCTAGTAAATCTCCTCTGTACCCTCTCTATTTTGTTGACATCCTTCCTATAATTGGGCGACCAAAATTGTACACCATACTCCAGATTTGGTCTCACCAATGCCTTATACAATTTTAACATTACATCCCTAATGAAGAAAGACAGTCTTATGAAGACAGTCTTATGAAGACAGTCTTATGAAGACAGTCTTATGAAGACAGTCTTATGAAGACAGACTGGATAGACTGTTTCTACTCTCCAGAATTTAGGAGATTGAGAGGGGATCTTATAGAAACTTCCAAAATTCTTAAGGGGTTGGACAGGCTAGATGCAGGAAAATTGTTCCCGATGTTGGGGAAGTCCAGGACAAGGGGTCATAGCTTAAGGATAAGTGGGAAATCCTTTGAGACCGAGATGAGAAAGACTTTTTTCACACAGAGAGTGGTGGGTCTCTGTGACTCTCTGCCACAGAGGGTAGTTGAGGCCAGTGAGGCTATATTTAAGAGGGAGTTAGATGTGGCCTTTGTGGCTAAGGGGATCAGAGGGTATGGAGAGAAGGCAGGTACGGGATACTGAGTTGGATGATCAGCCATGATCATTATGAATGGCGGTGCAGGCTCGAAGGGCCAAATGGCCTACTCCTGCGCCTAATATCTATGTTTCTATGAACACTAAAAGTTGGAGTAACTCAGCGGAGCAGGCAGCATCTCTGGAGAGAAAGAATGGATGGTGCTTCAGGTTGAGCCCCTTCAGACTCAGCCTTCAGGTATGAAGAATGGTCTCGACCCGAAACGTCACCCATTCCTTCTCTCCAGAAATGCTACCGGTTCAGCTGAATTACTCCAGCTTTGTGTCCATCTTCAGTTAAAACCGTTAAAACAGTTTACAGATCATCTAATGTTTTGTGCGTGGGAGCTTGCGCGAGTTACACAGGCAACCGGACAGTAATAAATAAAACATGCTTCTTGTTGTCAAGGGTGGGGGACAGAGGAAGAGAGTGGCAGGAGATATAAATTGTATGCTGTCATGCACACTTGCCATCGGCCCACCAGGGAATTTGTGCCCCCCCCCCCATTTTTTAAAAGCGATTTACTATGGCTGCCAATTCCCCGAGACATCTGTCCCCGTGGCCGGGATGGGGGTAAATCACCCCGTGTGTGGGTCGGGTGAATCACCCTGGTATGAGGGTTGGGGTCCGATTGCGGTCAATGACTCTGGGTGGGCGGAGGGACCAGCCGGTGCTGCTGACCCACAGCCCATCACAGTGCGGCTGCACGGGGGAGACGAGGCGGAGGGCAGCTGTGACCGTGGCAGAGTGGGGGCTGTCCCGAGGGATGCGCTCCTTCGGCCGCTTGCAACTTGGTGCTCGGGTTCAGAGTGCCCAGTCACCTATGGCTTGTGTGGGAAAATGACCCCCACCCTCCCGTCTCCACCAGCCAGTGATTTGATGGATGCGGGGGTCTGGACCAATCACTGACAAGTCCCGCCAGCCCGGCAATGTCAAGCTTGTTATTTGACTTTTAGGCAGTGCGAACCATTCGGAGAGTTGGCTTGTAGGCGACGTAGCCTTTCGGTTAGTTGCCGTTTTGGCTTCATACGCTTTCGGTTATTTGGCGTTTCAGCTTAGTTTCCATTTGGTTATTTGGCTTCCACTTCTTTGCTTCTGATTCTCATCCTTTGACACCATGTCTGCACACGGGATGCACACCTATTCCTCCATTTCCCCCGTCTCCATCCAATTATATTTCTTCCACTGGCTGCACGTTTCATGGTTCTTTGACTCCTTATTTCACAATTTTTTAAATCTTTTCCTCTTTGGCCTTTGTCCAACGATTCAAAATCCAATCTCATTTGTATCCACTCATCACCTGCCAAGCTTTATCTTTGTCCCAACTCTTCTAGCTTTCTCCCCTCAACTACAAACAGCCTGAGGAAGGGTCACAATCCAAAATGTAACCCGTGTTCTTTGGAGATGCTGCCTGTCCTACTGAGTTACTCCAGCACTTTTTTTGCACCCCAGCATCGGTAGTTCTTTGTGTCTACCTACTACGTAAATTATGCAAATATTTCCATCTAGTCCTGTTGCCCAATGAAAACAAACGTGGACAACCGCTTTAAATTGCTTCCATTTAAAATGATTCCGATCAAGTTGACCATTGACAGTCTGAGCAAAATCACCACTCGTGCCATATAATGCATGTGTGGCTTTTAATTCATACCATACAAGGTACAATTTGATACAGTGTAAGTGTTGAATTAGATGCAATCCAGTTCAACTCAATAGAAATCATTTTATAGCAAGTTCCCATAAACAAAGATGCAGAGCATTAATACCAACATTCAGCTGATCATTCTTTGACAATACCCTAGCATAAGTTATCCAATTAGCCACCACCCGCTTATGATAAAGGAATGGGGAACCAGTGTCATTCTTAATGTATTTAAGTCCTTTCCCCAAATAATAAAATTTCAACACTTTACATCTGGGTACGCAAAAGGAAATTTACTAGCGGTTTGCTGCATTATACATTTTTTTTCCTTTTGACTGATGCATCATCAAGTTTCATCCTTTCATCACTCCGGTATTTGGATTCCACTGCTGAATGGCAATTTAGGTTTGGTCTTAATACCACAAGCTTGCTTACCTTCCAGTATATCATACAACTACTCAAATAATTTTGTATCAGTCTCAACACAGATCCCCAAATCTATCTAGCTGACAGAAATCTGGCTAGTTAGGACCACAGATAGAGTTGTGGAATTTCAGCTCCAGATTAGTCTAACCCTACGGCAAAAGCATTTTTTAATCCTCATGTTAATATCAAACATTGAAACATTATTATAAATTCTACTCAAGCAAAGTAGGCATCTTGCTTCCAAATGCAGAATTTTAAAATCACACCGAGTATGCAATAATTTGAAAGAAAAGACAACAAGATACTTGTCACTGCCACTTCTAATCTCTTAGCAATATGAAGTAGCAATTTTTTTTTAAAAATCATATGGGAAGCACATCTATTTGAACCCAAGTAAGTAAGCTTAAGTCATTGATCTATTGAGTCCAAGTCAGTATCAACAGTTTACAAAAATAGCTT
This sequence comes from Raja brachyura, assembly GCA_963514005.1. The sequence goes on from OY740791.1 coordinate 23,217,775, forward strand.
CAGAAACCTTTGCTTCCTGAATTAGTATCATGACCCCTTTGAATGCCTTGATTCATTCTGCAGTCCTGGTCCCATCGTGAATAACCTTCCACATTCTCACCATTCTGTTTTCAAGGAAACCTCTCGGGAGTCACTAACAATTGATTTGGTTTGAATTGTGAAAATGTGCCCTCCTCTATTGGGAGGGAGAGTTGACACTTACTAAATGGTCAATTTAATTCATTTAGGGCACCGGAATTAAATCATTCCTTCTGCAAAAAGAAATTTACCCATTTCTTTTAATCTCAAAAATTAATGGTCATTAGTTAAATACTTTAAATTGCAAATTCAAACATAAGCTTATTTCGCTATTGTCCACTCACACCCTTGATTTGTGTTTAATGGTGTCAATATTTGGGGCACAAGTAGCTCCACGTTCTCAGCTACATCAACTTGGACAGGAAGATGAAAATTAATATTGATCGACTGGTACCAAGGCAGTCAATCGACAAGGTTTGTGTTCAGCTATTAAATATGTTGCCCTTTATCAAATTGCATCTTGAACATTTCAGCCAGTTATTTAATCTACTTCCTCCTCGGCACCCTGGACTCAATAGCCTGCTAACATTTTAGTCTGTGGTTAGTGTGTTGCTTATGTTACTGATTACATCATGAAACCAAATTGATTAGAGGGCGTAATAATATGTTCAGCGTGTTCTCCGTTACTGCAATGTAACTTGCACTTAAACATTTAAAAAACAGACATTAACTTTTATCCTATCCACTTGTTTCGATGGACTGGAATATCGATTTGAAATGACTCTCCTCGATGTTGCTTTTCAGCATCTCCATGATCAGAACTTGCACCAAATGTAAGAGTCATGTGCTGGTTGTTAGTTGCAATAAATTTGCTAACCCTATTAATGAAAGAACAGCTGGCCTTGGATCAGGAAAAATTGATGAGAGGATAAAAAGGAACCAACCCAAATGCGTCAAATGTGGAAGCAAGGGACAAGATGCAAAGGAAAAAAGAAAATAGCAAAAGAGCATCAAAACGTTTTCAGATCAATGTGGAAATAAAGCTGGAAAGTTGCAAAAATAAAACGGTTCTTGTGACAAGCAACCTCCGACACTCCAAAACCTCCTCTGCCACAAAAACAAAATTCCCTGATCAAGATCCAAGGTAACACTGACAGCTTGCAAATTCTCAAAAAAAACAACCATTCCCTGCATTGAGCTTCAGACTCTTCATTGAGCAAACCAATCCATACAGTATTGTCTCCAATTTGCACACTTGACCACTGCACGATTGGCGGCCAGGCCAACGGTCTGTCTGTGTTTTTGTCTTTTTTTTTTTTTATTGTGTTGTAAAGGTTTGTGTAAATGTTCTACAGTTTGCGGTGTGTGGGGGGGGGGGGTGTGTGTGTGTGTGTGTGTGTGTGTGTGTGTGTGTGTGTGTGTGTGTGTGTGTGTGTGTGTGTGTGTGTGTGTGTGTGTGTGTGTGTGTGTGTGGTGGTGGTGGTGGGGAAAACCTTATTTCAGTCTCTTACCTTGCCGCAGATGCAATTGTTTTCTGGGTAATTTCTCCGGTCCTAACATCGATGGAGCTGGCGGTTTCCTTGGACTGACTTTGAGCCCCACCGCGGAGCGTGGACTTAACATCGGAGTCGATCACTTGCCTGGGATCGCTCCAACTGCAGCCTGCACACTTTACCATCAAGTGCTCGCAGTCTCGGGAGAGGCCAAGTCGGGAGCTCCAACGCAGAGGTTCGACCAGCCCCGACCCGGGGTCCGATCACTGGCACGGGGGAGCTGACATCTCCCCCCGTTGCAGCAGCTGATCGTCCCGATGCGGAGGTCCTAAACGCCGCCGGCTACCAGAGTCAAGATCATCCCAACCATGGGAGAGCAAAGGGAAGACATTTAACTTTTTTTTCGCTGCTTTCCATCAGTGAGGAATGTGGAGGAGTCACTGTGGTGGATGTTTATGTTAAAATGTATTTTGTGTGTTCCGTTGCTTTTTATTTGTACGACTGACTTGGCAAATTAAATTCCTCTTATGTTGCAAAACGTACTAGGCTAATAAAGTGCTACCTTTTACAATTAATTTTCTATTATCCAAACTTTTGAAGAGATACTTTATTTCATAGCTGACTTTCAACACTGCCTTTCAATATAGATACACCAACAGTTGTGTAGTCATTTCACTTTTATGAATGTTCTTTGGCTTACACAGAAATCCAGATGACATCGGACAATTAATCTAGAGGAAGGACAAGTTCATGGTCGGCAACCTCTCTGAACACAGAGCAGATGGAGAAGGTGAATGTCCTGCCTTTTAGTTCATTCATGGCCAACTCAATATATTAATATGTTTATGGAATTAAATGACTGCACGTTTAGAAAGTGCTGCCAAAATCTGAGGTACGATGAGGAGAGTAGTAAGTGACAGCAAAAATCTGTTAACACAAGTAATGCTTTCATCCTTTCATAGCCATCATGAGGCATCAAGAGACTCAATACAAGAATAACCTCGAGACCTCTTCACATCTGGCAGGTGCAATAACATCTCATCCTTCCCAGTGCTTTCGTTTTCTCCAGCCCAGATGGTAGCCCAGATCATCAATACGGGCCAGATGAAAAACAAAGTCACTGAGCAGGTCTCAAATCACAAGGCAGTCAATAAACTAAATATATGCAAGATGAACCTGACTTTGCCAAGCAAAGATCAAGAAAACATCGGTTGTGAGTTGCTGAACCAGCACCTAAATGATATTAGAAGTCATCCCACAAAATGGATGTTGACAGAGTATTAAACATATGGGAGGTATTGCCCAGCCTTTCACAGTTGGATTGGCTGGTAGAAAAATCTAGCACACAATTGTTCTAATAGTAGGATTTACTTCAATGCATAGCACGTAGAAGATGATGGCTTCAGCAGTGTGCTACCCCTCCTCCCCCCCTAACAAGTAGCAAGTCAGTGCGTTCCAAATGGAAATGCTGACAATCTCTCAGAACTAGAGATGGCTGCTACATGGACAGCAAAGGCAGGCAACTCCAAATTCAGCAAGCCATTATCTCTGACTCAATGTTTCGATGGTTCTAAATCACACAACTCGGGAGCTTGCCTTTTGGTCTACCACAACTATGCCAACCAAGTTACAACTGTCTATACTAACACCATTTACCAATACTTGGTCCGTAACCTTCTGTACCAGGGAGATTCAAGTACTTATCTAAATTTCCTGAATATCATGAGTAAACTTCCCTCGACCATTCCAAATGCCACACACTGGACAAACAAGTGATCCTCATTTAATCTTATAATCCTAATCCCCTTCTCCAAGCAACAAAAAAGTCTATTCAATCACTTCTCGTAACACTCCATTTCAGCAAATGTCCTCTGCATTCTCACCATTCCAAACCCATCCCCCTGCAGTGTGGTGACCAGAAATGTAAATACTACTGGAAGATGGAATTGCAATGGTGAGAATAGAAAGCTATGATCTGACTAAAGTTAGATGTTATATCATAACCTCTCTGCATTTATATTATGCCCTACATAATGATGGCTAGAATATTACAAGCCTGTTTCACCACCTAGAACATGTGGAGCCACCATTTTGAAGCCTTGGATTTGTGTACCAAGGTACTAGCATTGTATGTATTCTACTTGTTACTCATCCCAAATGCTTCACGTCACTTTGTGGTTAACCAAATATTTATCAACTTCCATTTTATAGTCTCCTGGCCTGACAAAATTGGAGTGTACAACAATCTCCAAGGTATTAAACCACTTTGTTTTATACAAAGTTGGGAATCATTCTGGAAACATGCTGCAATTTATCATTAAACAGAAATACTGGCAGCAGTTTTCTCCAGCTTTTGAATGCTCAAACATGGCCTCCGACTTTCCCCAAACAAAAATACATTGTGCACACACCAATCATAAAGTAGATAAACCAACACAATGGGGACTGAAAAATGTAAACAGACATAATTGGTATAAAGGAACTCATGACATTTTACTTCATACAGTTTGAGGCCATCAGAGAGAAATACAAAAATAACTGCGCAGGATTTAAAACAACTATTGTTAAACTAAAGGCTGTGTCCGTAATAGAAAAATTGAAGAGTAGAACCAAATTGCGTGAAAGGAATTTATTTTTTCTGGAATCAGTTTCAAATGTGAATGAAAGTGGCAATTATGCAAAACATAATTTTAATTACTTCATTGTCAAACATTAGCAAATAGAAAAATGTCTACTCGACTCTTCCATCAAGTTTGTTTGCACTTTAATAAAAAAACAAAGCAAAAATTATAGCTTGGCAATCAAGCAACCTTGCTGCGCAGATTATATTCATTTAAATTGTGTGGATTTAAATACCATGAGCAATGTTTAACAGAGACCAAAGGCTACCTTCCCAAGACAATCAGAAAAGATGAGAGAAGTGAAAACACTTTTCAAATGAAAACACTCTGTACAATGTTTGAGTGCAATTTTACTGTAAATAATACATGACTAAATAATGTGAAAAAAAAGTAGCAACCATCTTAAAAGAACTCCGGCCAGCAAGTTCAATTAAACCTTACAGGAGAAAATACAATACAGGTTCATTAAAAACCTGTTCATGGCATCTGTCTCTTTATATGACAAAACTAAAACTTTAAATTGAATTAAGGATGTAGGAGTAATATTTTACAAGCTAGCTTTCCGGATGACAAATAATGGTGGTGGAATGGTTGAAGACATATTTCCTCAGAAAACAACCATGTAATTTTATGATTTTACTCCTCGGCAATATATAAATGGAGTGCTCAAGTACGGAAGTCATAGTCAGATTTAAAAATTCTTTATTTTCTTATGGTTTCATAAATAATTTTTAAAGTTGCAAGCAGAAAGCAGGTACAAAATTTAAACACATCCTCCCTGGAATATTTTTTGATAAAAGTCCAAGTAACAAAACAGTGAAACCACTAAAAATACTCGATAAAACCTCTGACAAACTCAGGAGGTGTACATGGTAGGTATGGCAGGACTTTGGATATACTGAAAGATGCGAGATGCTAGGAATTGACTAAGACTTGTGTAGGAACTGGGATGACTAATATTAGCAAAGTTTGTATATTCAGACCATCAGTAACAAATCCAGTTTGTACACTCAAATTGTTACCTAGATCAAACACTCAAATTACCTTTGTTTTGTATTCTAAGTATGTGTGATATCATATTAAATTGAGTAACTAAATTTCAATTTAAAGTTAATGTTAATATAATTGATGTTATTTCCAAAAAGAGTACAATGATATAGAAATATAGTAAACTGATACGCAAATGTTTTATATGTTGATTGCTATGGAACACAGGAAAACTAATGCTTATTACTAGAAAATGTGTAAAGGGTACTTTGTTAATGAATAGACTTTTTTTTTTTTAAACGGAACTTTGTAGAATTTAAAATTAAATTAATGCAGTGACCGATTTAAAGTTCATCCAAGGCACTCAGAGGCTCATCTCTTTATCAATTTATTCAATTTAAAATCCTAATAGAACATGCATCATCATTCGTGAAATAAATGCCACAATCCTATGAACTGCACATTTGTACTTTGAATTACAAGGCACTATTCTGCAGCAAAGTTTCTACTTTTCCATTGAAACATGCAAAAATAAATGCTTCTTATAAAATTGGAAATTGTTAATATTTCCAAAGAATTATGGGTTGCAAACCATGGGTAATACATAAAGTAGTCAAAACTGAACCCAAGAACAAAATGATTAATTTCATGTCATACATTAAGCAACACAATCAGGTAGAAAATATGCAAGTTCTTATTTCTGCATTTGCCACAAAAGCTACACTACTTCAATTACATTTCTTACTGGCATTTTTAATACTTTGCGTCTGCAAGAACGCAAAGTACATGGCACGGTGCCAAACATGCTATTATATATATATATATATAATTGAATTCAAGCTCTCATGGTTTTAGAAATCCAAATTAACCTTCGATATAGTGTTTTCTTGCAAATTCTCACACGGGTATGGGACTTTGTTTTTATTTAAATGCACAAAATAGACAAAAGCAAGGACATATGACACCAGGCGCCTTAGTATAAATGGACATGACACGGACCTCCCGTGTGATGTAGCTTAATGTGAAGAGTGATGAGTAACTTAATGTTATAGAGGAAGAGGGGAGGGGGGGGGGGTGTGATATTGCCAGATTGAGAACTAGGGAAAGGAATCCATCGGACTGTGGACCAGCTATCCGGAAGATCTGCCTTCATCAATAGAGGACCGTGCAAACGTTCAGTGCCAACCTATACCCCGTCCCCGCGTTGTTCAAAGGAGAACGCCGACCCCCATGGAAATATTGAGACGAAGGAGATTTCTCCGCTGAAATCCACTGCGAGTCCAAGCGAATATTCAAGCCAAGCTTTCACTGGAGGTCACGCAATACAGGACCGACACTCGGCTTCTGCAATTCATCGATTGAACTTATTTCTACAACACCGCAAGCTTCATGGACCCAGGAACAGTCCACCATAAGACGCGGCCGTTCTGCCCATCACTTGTGTATGTACTATTATCCCGGGGACATTTATCCCCCCCCCCCCCCCCCGCCCTCCGTGTCGGGCCGGATACACGTCGCTCACACCCGCATTCCCTATTCTCCCGGGTACATGTCCCCTACCTGACCGCCGCTCACCATACACCCGCCCCAGGTACCTGCCTCAGCCACCCTAACCCCCATTCCACATGCGACCCAGCCACCTACCGCTCGTCTAACCCTGCGCCCCATCCTGTACCCAGCTCCCTGAACCCGCACCTTCACCCTTCATCCCTCTCCCCTAACCCGCCCTAGCACCTTAGGGAGGCGGTTATGGGTGTTGGGAGCCCCCCTCCCCTCACCCATATCCCTTCCCTAACCCACCACCCGCCCCTACCCAGTACCTGTCTCAGGTACTCGCCCCCAAACACCCGTCCCCTCCCGACACTTGCCCCCTCTTCTACCCTGTAGCCCTCTACCCCGGGAGACCCCTCCCCGTTTTATTCCCACCCGGGTATACGCCGCCCCCCCCCCCTCCCTCAGCACCCTCGAGTCTTTCCCATGTTAGGTGGCCCAGGTATCACGGTGCTTCTCCTCCCCCCTCCACTCCCACTCTAGGCTTGGCACCGGAACGCCTTCTCCCACCTTCATCATCGTCTACCTGCCCTCTGAAAAACACTGAACCGGGGGCTCCAGAGATTAAAACATTAACGCGCTTAACATCACCAGTCGCAAATGGACAACGTGGTAATTTCTAATAAAAGGCCTTAATAGAAAGACAAAAATACTTAATTCAAAACCAGAATCCCTGCATAAACTTGTCAGCAGACCATCTATTCTCAGCTGGCTACACAGGTCATTTCTGCAGCCCAGCGCGTTCCCACTCACCTCCAAAACACCTACATCTTTCTTAAATTATGTGAAAAACTACGACAGAAACCAAGCCCTAGTGCAGACAAATAATAGATAAATCAACCATTTGTTCAACCTTCATAATACATTGTCCAGCGCATCAGCACAGTGACCCTGGGCACCGTTTACGAGTCACACGATTCCCATTGCTCATTCAAATTCAGATATTTTTTAAAAAGTTTATTAACAAAATAAATGCAAGCAATATTAGCAGGTGCAATGGAATACCGTTAAATGGTGCCGTTAGCCTATAATGAACAGTGCTAATTCTGTTACAATATGTTAGCAATAACACAGCGACAGATTTACAGACTGTTCAGATAAAACGGATGCTAGGACAAGTTTATAACCCTTGATAGATGCAACAAAGGACCAGCGGAAAATAAGTCTTAAATCAGCTGCTTTAACGTGCAACCACAACGAGGAGTTGCAGGAATTATCCATTTCACAAAGCCGGGGCACACCGTTCAACTTCTCCCCGAAGTTGCGAATTGAAAATTTCATTAAGAACAATCCCGATTTTGGGATTGGCCCAAACTCTGACAATAGCCGCGTTACCTCCGGTAATGATCCGTAAGAAAAGCAAAAAAAGCGAAAACAAAATCCCGGTAGGAAAAGATACCATTAACCCCATAAGATAACATTAAAAAGAGAGACGTCTTCTATAATTAGACAACGCTTTTCAGGAGTGCGTGTTTCGGGCTCCCGTGTAATAGTCTAGCGCAAAGTTGGAAGAAACCTTTCCTCCTTCAAGCGTAAATCCAGCATCTTTTGTATTGGTTTCTTACCTTGACAGGCGATTTGCAAACACAAGAGAGCGGATGAAATTAGAAAGTTTAGCATTCCCAGGCCGCTGCATAGAACCCGAAGCAATATCATTCCGTGTTGTGTCCTCTATCCGTGCCCAGCCGCTCCACAATTTGAACTGCACTCTCTCGCGTTGAGAGTAATTTCTGGACAATCTCGGCAAATCAAACTGTCCTGCCCACTTCGCCAGCACCAGGCAACACATATGCACAAGACATTGCGGTCCGCTCAGCTGCTGCTCAAAGCAGCGAGAGGGGCTCTAACCACGCTGCTTTATGCGAGAGTGTAATACATGTCTATTTACACCGGATAAAAACAAGTTCTAGTTACTGCTCGCCACTCATCTGTGTGTTACTCCGTGGATTAGACACCACGGCAGCTTATGCTCATTGCGGAGCTATTAGCGAAGGCGCTCGCAAAAACAAGGAGCGGATCACAGTGAACGGGCTTTAAAGACACCAATGATGGAGAATTGCTTTTTAAAAAAATCGTTTGCCTGTTTTTTTCCTAACCGTGACACCCGTCGTTTACATAATTGCTTTGAAATAATCAGAAACGTCTTTATAATTCGTGTCGCATTGTTACCAGGGGAAGGTAATCACTTGGGAATTGTTGGAAAAGTAATTTGCGGCTCCCGGCTGCATAATATTTGCCACAGCACCTTCATTATTGGACGAAACAGATTTTCTAATGGACGCTAAATTATTATTAACGACGTGGTTAAAATTAGCCACTTTTTTTTTAAAAAGGAGAAGCTTTGAGATTTCCATGCTATGACCCCACTAACACCTGCAATCGCAACTCTTACGAGATCATCTGATTTGCACATGAAATTGACGAACCACATCTTTTGAGGTGCATATTATTGATATCTATTGCCGGTGGAGTTGCAATAATATGATGGAGCCAAAACAGTGGTGACCAATAACAATCTCTGGTTCATTGTCCAATTCAGTCAACAATGGGACAATTGATCAAGTTGCCTTTTCTCAATGGATGCAAAAGATATAAGGGTTTAAACAAAGATGGGTTTTAAACTGGTGATTAAAACTGGCATTTATTGGGCGTGATTAAGTAGTCATGATTTAAAACATACCAGTTTGCAAATATGGAAATGTGTCCCACCATTAATTTAAACTTAACTTTTTACTTTGTCTCCAATACAATCTTATACAAGGAAGGGAAACTGGCTAGGAGATTTGGCACTGAGCAATTTTAAAATAACAAAATGCTGGAACAATGTTTACACAAGGCATCTATTGCAAGACAATCTGAATAATTGTAATCATAATCGTAATTTATTAGCCAAGTATGTTTTGCAATGTACGAGGAACTTGATTTGCCATACAGTCATATCAAAAAAGCAAAAAGACACAACTACATAAAAATTTAACATAAACATCCACCACAGTGGCTCTGCTACATGCCCCACTGTGATGCAATTAAGTGTTTTCTTCTTTTCTCCTTTTCTCCCACGGTCGGGGGAATCGAAGTGGGGTGATTGTAGTCGGGGCGATCGAAGCTCCCACGATCAAGGCGATTCATGCTCCTGCGGTTGGAGCTCCCGAAGTCGGTCGCGAACCAGGGACCGCAAGCTCTACGTTGTTAAAGTCTGCAGGCTCCCACGGTTGGAGCTCCAAGGTCGATCCCTGGCAACGGAATCGCCAGCTCCACGATGTTCAGTCTGCAGGCTCCTGCGGTTGGAGCAGCCAAGGTCCCAGCAAGAGGCCGCCAGCTGTGCAGACAGAGATATGACATGGAAAAAGCGGCATCTCCATCGAGGAAAGAGATTTTTAAAAGTCCCCCATCACCACCCCCCACATAATACAAAACTAAAAATAAACTGAAACATACATTTTACAACAAACTTAAAACACAATAGTAACTATTTTGGAGACGCAAGGAACTGCAGATGCTAGAATTGTGAGTAAATCAGAGTTCTGGAGTAACTCAACTGGTCAGGCAGCATCTATGGAAGGAATGGATAGGCGAAGTTTTGGGACCAGACTCTTCTTCAGATCAGTCAGAAGAAGGGTCCCAACCCAAGATGTTCCCAATCTAGTCCTTCCACGATACTGCCTGACCACTCCCCCAACTCCCCCCCCCCCCCCCAAATTACTCCAGCTCTTTGTGTTTTACTATAGTAAACATTTAATAGTGTTTGTTGATTATACCCATTTAAGAATGCTAATTTGCTGAAACCAAATTAGATTAAAAAAATAAATACAAGTTTATTGGCATCCACAATTGAATACTGGCGACAACCTGAAGACATTAGAGTAAAAAGGTACTCCCAGTTAAATAACAATTCTTGGGTTTGTGGATAAAATGACAGATTAGGTAGTATTTTAGAAGCTGGTCTTTGCCTTCTGGCTCTCTAGATAGACTAAAGCACCAGATAACCTCCCCCCCCAACATTCTACACGGGAACTGCTTTAAGACCATATTTCCATTTTTGCACATTATTTTCACACCCTTCTACCTTAAGGTGGCAATCTAGTGCCAGAAGGACGGTCCCACCAACTGAATATGAATGCCACACAGACCATTGTTGATGGAGGTAGTTGAAATAAGATTAATGACCAGGCAACGGGAGAATTCCCAGTTCTTCCGTAGATGTGTACTTGAGAGCATCTGGAGAAGGCAGTTCTATTTCCCATCTAATTTGAAGATGTATACTGTGTGGAGCAGTGCAGAGAACATGATAAAGTCTACAGTGAGGTGTTTTGACATAAAGTTGGCACATATGAGAAGAATTCAAACAATTGAATCAATCTTCAGATAACTGCAACTGCCTATTGCAACCTTACGTGTACTAGAGACCTAGAAAAGATGTAAAGCCGCCTGCTGACATTTCTAAACCATTACTAAACAACAGTAAAAATCACAAGAACTTAAGCAAGCGTTCCCTTATACACTACAAAAATATCATAATTGAATACATGATGACATAAAACACATATGCATGGAAAGTTAATGTAGGCTGCATTGTTTGTCAATAATTCATAATACATCCCATAACACTGAGTGATCAAGTCTCATTTAAAAAAAACACATTATTTTATCATTGTACAAATAAACAGCTTTCAGGTGAAAACATTTAGATGACAATGTTATTAAGATAATCATAATTTTGATATGAAATGTGTAGCTACTATAATTGAGTGAAAATATATCATAAAGAAATGAATAAATATATCTCAATGTATCAATCAAACAGTTTTAATATGTTGCTGTAACTCTGCTTCCTTTGCTATCCACAGATAAACTGTAAATTAATTGTAAACGAAACATAAATAAGTTTGAATAAACCAAAGCAGATGAGACACAGGAAATGCACTGAGTTCCCAAGGGGGAGAAAAAGATAATTAATTTGACATGTAAAGCTTATAAATGCATTCTTTTATATAAATGCTGTGAATATATTTGCATAATTCAAAGAAAATGGTTTGTACTGACATTTGCTGTACAATTCTGTAGTTATGTCTCAACTCCAAAGCCATAACACCGTTAAACATTTGCCTAGAATGCATAAGATGAAGTGGAAGCAACAGTGTCCCCAGGGATGTTATTACATGTTGAATCTTTTCTAAATGCAGCAACACACCTTCAGAGTGCTATAAGGATTAGAATTCTGTTTGTCTTGTAAAGCAAACTACAAGAAAATAACTGGAGGATCAGTACCGAACTTCCCTACAATCTACTGGAAATTATAAATTATAAGTTTGAAAAGACTAGGCTTGTATTCATCGGGGTTTAGAAGGATGAGGGGGGGATCTTATAGAAACATATACAATTATAAAAGAACCAGACAAGCTAGATGCAGGAAAAAAATGTTCCCAATGCTGGGTGAGTCCAGAACCAGGGGCCACAGTCTTAGAATAAAGGGGAGGCCATTTAAGACTGAGGTGAGAAAAAACGTTTTCACCCAGAGAGTTGTGAATTTGTGGAATTCCCTGCCACAGAGGGCAGTGGAAGCCAAATCACTGGATGGATTTAAGAGAGAGTTAGATAGAGCTCTAGGGGCTAGTGGAATCAAGGGATATGGGGAGAAGGCAGGCAGGAGTTATTGATTGGAGACGATCAGCCATGATCACAATGAATGGCGGTGCTGGCTCAATGGACAATAGACAATAGGTGCAGGAGTAGGCCATTTGGCCCTTCGAGCCACCACCGCCATTCAATGTGATCATGGCTGATCATCCCCAATCTGTGCCCCGTTCCTGCGTTCTCCCCATATCCCCTGCCTCCACTATCTTTAAGAGCCTTATCTAGTCCTATATAGCTCTCTCTAAAAAGCATCCAGAGAACCTGCCTCTGAGGCAGAGAATTCCACAGACTCACAACTCTCTGTGAGTAAAAGTGTTTCCTCGTTTCTGTTCTATATGGCTTACTCCTTATTTTTAAACTGTGGCCCCTGGTCTGGACTCCCGCAACATCGGGAACATGTTTCCTGCCTCTAGCGTGTCCAAGCCCTTAACAATCTTATATGTTTCAATGAGATATCCTCTCATCCTTATAAACTCCAGAGTGTACAAGCCCAGCTGCTCCATTCTCTCAGCATATGACAGTCCTGCCATCCTGGGAATTAACCTTGTAAACCTACGCTGCACTCCCTCAATAGCAAGAATGTCCTTCCTCAAATTTGGGTACCAAAACTGCACACAATACTCCAGATGTGGTCTCACTAGGACTCTGTACAACTGCAGAAGGACCTCTTTGCTCCTATATTCGACTCCTCTTGTTATAAAGGCCAACATGCCATTCGCTTCCTTCATTGCCTGCTGTACCTACATGCTTACTTTCATAGACTGATGTACAAGGACCCCCAGATCCTGTTGTACTTCCCCTTTTCCCTACTTGACGCCATTTAGATAATAATCTGCCTTCCTGTTTTTGCTACAAAAGTGGATAACCGCACATTTATCCGCATTAAACTTCATCTGCCATGCATCTGCCCACTCCCCCAACCTGTCCAAGTCACCCTGCATTCTCATAGCATCCTCCTCACAGTTCACACTGCCACCTAGCTTTGTGTCATCTGCAAATTTGCTAATGTTACTTTGAATCCCTTCATCCAAATCAATGATGTATAATGTAAATAGCTGCGGTCCCAGCACCTTCGAAGGGCGAATGGCCTCCTCCTGCACCTATTTTCTATGTTTCTATGTTTCTAAGTGCAAAGATGATGGTTAGCAATGTTTAAGTGGGGGATCAGTTTCTAACAGTTGCCTTAAGTAAGAATTCATTCTTCAGTTCTCAGTATATACGACCACTAAACACTCTTGACTCTTAATACCGATAACTAGAGCCAGGATGTTTAGGCGCTAAAAAACACTGAAATAGGCAGGCAAAAAGGCATAATAAAATTACAAAAAAGGCACGAAAAAGGCATTTATTTCCACCAGCAAAATATGGTTTAAAGGTATCCAACCTTTATAATGTATCCAACATTAAATGACCAAAGTTGCCTAGTTGCACATAATTACTAGCATTTTTATCAAATTATCTGGTGTTAAACTATGCCGTCTGTCAAACAGAATATGCTTCAGTTGTGGAAAACTTCTTTCTACCTCAGCAGAGGTCACTGGTGCATACCCGAAACAAGCTACAGACTCTATATTCATGCCGATATCTTGTGCATTACAACTACCTTTGAGAACTTTAGCTATGTTTTGTATTTCTTCAAGATCTTTGTTAGCTAAAATCACTCTCACATTTTCCTTGTATGTCTTTACCGACATTTCCAGGAACTTTACGAATATCGTCAGTTACTTTGTTGAAAGTCTGCAAGTTATTCACTAATGTTTCATCACGTTTCTCAAGGGAAGTTATAGCTTGTGGGAAGTTTGCAAAATTGGAAGCAATGAACACAAGATCGCGGTGGAGGGACTTTTTCTGCATGATTTCACTGATGATTTCACTGCAGCAGATTCTTCTTCTTCAAAACAATTGGTGATTTATTTTATCTTTTCGAAATTTGCAGCATAGCAGAGTACAGCAGAGACCCATGTACCCCACCTAGTCAAAACATGCTGACAAGGTAGCGGAATCTAGGGAGCTATTTCCTTTAACAACTGCACGGGAAGAATAAGTACTTTGAGGAAGATTTTCTTGACATTGGAAACTAGGCGATCGACATTTGGAAACAAGCTACGTATGTGCTTGGTAATCCTATGAAGTCTTTGAGCTAAGCATGTGAATTGCAACATTTTGGGGGATAAAACTTTAAGTAACAAATAGAAGATATTGTGTTTTATACCTTCTGGCCAAATTACAGCAAGTAAAGATGTAAACAACTGAGCAATAGTTGAGCTGTTTGACTTCTCTAATACTTCCTATGTCAACAAATACTCCTTTGATGAATGACCTGCCTCCAGTGTACCGATGACCACATTGACAACATATATTCCCCCAGCACCGGTTGTCTCGTCTATTGAGATCCATATTTTGTTGCATGCAACTTCATATCTAATTTTCTGCACAACAGTGTTGAAGTTGCAATCAGCATATTTTTTCCGTAAGGATGACTCATTTGCTATATGTTCCTCTGTGTATTTCTCTAAAAAAAAACCTCCGAGAGATTTGTTTTCCAATTTCCACAGTGGAATTTGAGCATCAATGAATGCCTTGCACAGATCATTCGAAAACTCAGATTTGCGACTGGAGCCAACAGTAAATGTAGTGAGGAGACAAGCTTGGGTATTTCACTTGGGTAGTCCAGCGGTATAAACATTGCTTTCTCTAATTTTAGATAGCCCTTGTCTTCTCCCTCCTCCCCATCCCAGCTCTTCTTCTAGTCCTAGTGTCTCCGCCTCTTGCTTTCTTTTTACCGCCCCCCCCCCACATTAGTCTGAAGAAGGGTCTCGACCTGAAATGTCGCCTATTCCTTCTCTCCATAGATGCTGTCTCACCCGCTGAGTTTCTCCAACATTTTTTGCCTACCTTTAATTTTTCCAGCATCTGCAGTTCTTTCTTAAACATTCTATTCATAAGTATATTCGAAGGTGGCGCCCCCGGTTTTGCCCTGGTGGTGGAAGTTTTCTTGTAAGTTATACTATGTTAACACGTTAATAATAACATTAATATTAATATGTTAACATAGAAAAAGTCATTGTAATCACAGTACAACTAGAGAAAATAACTCGACCTTTTAGCAAAATGGCAAAAAAAGGCTGATTTAGGCATTCGATCGTGAAAAAGGCACTATCCTGGTGAAATAATCAAAAAAGGCATGAAAAGGCACTTGGCATTGATGGCAAAATCTTGGCTCTACCGATAACATAAAGACATTTGGTTATTTGGAGCCTCGTCCTGTTTATACTCAAAATTAAATCTATTGTTTTATAGTTGTTCTGTAAATGCCTCTTTTAAAAACACAAAGTGCTGAGGGAATGGATAGGTGATGTTTTAGATCAGGACCTTCAGTCTGAAGAAGGATCCTGACCTGAAATGTCACCTATCGGTGCCCTTCACAGATGCTACCTGATCTGCTGAGTTACTCCAGCACTTTGTGCTTTGCTCAAGATTCGATCATCTGCTGTTCCTTGTGTTTCTGTTATGTATCTCTTTCTTCTATTATCCATATATATAATAATTTATAATTCTGTGCTTAAATTCCAAATTCCTTCAGAAGTGAAAACTTCTTCATTATCTAGAATCACTGGTAGAATCAATATATACTATATTCTGGATAATTAAACTGAACAGGGTAGGAGAGGATCGAATTACATTCTTGATGATTTAGTTTATCTCAGCCAGTGGAAGAGATATGTGAGGCAGAGTAATTGGGATGGGTGGCCAGACCAAGCAATGGAACAGGGAGTCCATTTGTTTCAATGGTAAGGAACTTATGCAAAGTAGGTATGTTACAAAACTTACCTTTAGCGGCGCTGCACTTCTGCCGCTCCCCGTGTGCGCGACTTTAGCGCCTGTCAGAGGGGGGCGGGCTTAAAGTGCCGATTTTCACCAGACCAGGATAATCGATGAATGTCGGGCGATTTAATTGCGGAAGAAAAATCGCTCCGACATTTCATCCATTAAGGTATTTTTAAATTACTCTAAGTTATTTGTTAACTAGAGTAATTTAAAAATCACCTTCAAAAGCCGTGACCGCAGACCACCGGAAGCATTTTCCGTAGGGGAGAAAAAAAGGTAAATACTTTATTTTTTTATTAAAAGTTGGTTTTTTGGGAGGCATAAATACTATTTTTATGTTGCGAAATGGGGTCCCCAAAAAATGTATGAACCCCCAGTATTTTCCCCCCCGACTTCACCGCAAACCGCAACGTTCCAATCCACCGCATTCCACTAAAACCCACTCGCTAGTTGATTTAAATGGCCATTAATTTACAGCATAAAACACTAAATTCCTTCCATTTGGCCCAGAAATTCATGAAAATGAGATTTAAAAATTATGTTATATTGTGGATTATTGTGTGAATGTTATTTGGACACTTAGGCAATTAAAAAAAAGTTTATCTTTTCTTAAGAAATTCATAGATGTTTAGATCTACTCATTGAATTTTGTAATTAGCTACAATTAGATAACTAACTAATTATATACTTTAATTTCAGGTAATCCAAGTAAGATTGTTTAATATTTGTTTCAGAATGCTTCAATCTATAATGACTGAAAATTTCATTGAGTTCTCTTAATTTTTAATAAAGTTATGGGCTTTTAATTTTTCCAGATCACAGCTTTTGAGTTAAGTCAATTGAAAGGCAATGGGAAGCAAGATACTCATTTCCGAGCATGAAAATGGCCATAACCTTCTTAATACTGAAGATATGAAAGTAAATTAGGTGTCAAATTAAACTTCTTGTTATGCTTTATCTGATGGGATAAATTGCAGACTTGATTTTTAAAATCTCAAAATTTTGTAACATTGCTATGCAAAGGTCGTAGTAAAATCTTGATCGTTGAGATTCCTTTAATTAAATGAGTCACTAACTTAAAAGGCACAATTGTGCTTGAGTAACCTCAACAGGTCAGGCAGCATCGATACCCAAAACATCAACTTACCATGTTGCCTGACCTATGATTGATTGATTGATTTTATTACTTGTCATTCGAACCTCAGCGAGGCTCGAACGAAACTCCGTTTCTACAAGCCATACAAACAGAACAATTCATTAAAAAAAACACACAACAATTCAATTCACACAAACATCCATCACAGTGAATCTCCTCCTCACTGTGATGGAAGGCAAAGTCTTCTCTCTTCCCCGCACCAGTTCTCTCCCAAGGTCGAAGCCCCAGGTGGGCGGTGTTAAGTCCCACGGCCATTGAGGCCGCACCGGGCGATGTACGGCTCCGCTCTGGGCCCAAATGTCACAACGTTGGAGCCCCCGGTGGGCGCTGGAATGTCCCGCGGCCATTAAAGCAGCGTCGGGCGATGTACGGCCCCTCTCCGGGTCGCTCCATCCCCATGAAACGGGCTGGAAAAGCTTGTGTTGCGGGAGCTCCGGAGAGTCTCCCACCCGGACCTGGGAGCTCCCGATATCCCGACAGTCCACCGGTCTGCAGCTGCAGCTGGAGCTGGAGCTCCGGAGTCGGGCCGTAGCGGCGAGCCACCCCCGCTCCCCACGCTCCGAGGCCGGCCAACCCCACGATGGTAAGTCCGCAGCTCCGCAGGCTCCGTGACTGGAGCCCCCAGGTCGTCCTGGTCGGAGGCCGCTCCATGGTGCTAGGCCCCAACGACAACGGAGACCCGACAGGGAAATGATCAGGTCTCCCGTGCAGGGAAGAGATATTAAAGTTTCCCCCACACCCCCCCCCAACCCCCACATGTACACAATTAGAGATAATACAAAAAAAACCCCAAAAAAACACGAACAACGACATTTAACTAGACAAAATATTTTAAAAAAGACATACAGGCTGTAGGGGCCACTGCAACTTGAGTTACTCCAACACTTTGTGTACTTTTGTGTATTAACCAGCATCTGCAGTTCTTTGTTCCCACTTTCTAACAAATTACTTATATATTTCAATAATTTTATGTTTTTCTTTCAATTGATTAATTTAGATGTGGTTATGAATACTACTCCTTATCTCTGACATACACTCAGGATGCATGGCCTTGCAGCTCTCAAAGACTTTTAGGATTTCTGTGCGCAGGGCCTGTTCTGGCCAAACCACATATTGTGATATATGTTTGAGATGCAGGGTCTTATCGGTGAGGATTAGGATTGCTCCATCAGAGCATACACAAGAGCACACTCAGCAGTGGTGCACAGCGAACATGTGAAGCTTGTCACTGCTTGACCATATCATTCAAAACCTTTGTAGTTCATGTGGTGGAATCTTGACTATTGGACCATTCCCTTGGGTAGTGCATCATTCACTACGCATGGTGGGCTCTCAAATGGATCGCATAATCAATCATTTTGGAGCCCACCACTGCCCCTTTCTGCCTTCTGCAGAGACATTTCCCTCCACAACTCCCTGGTTAACTCATCCCTTCCCACCCAAACCACCTTCTCCCCAGGTACCTTCCTCTGCAACCGCAGAAGATGCAACACCTCCTCCCTCGACTCTGTCCAGGGACCCCGACAGTCCTTTCAGGTTAGGCAGAGGTTCACTTGCATTTCCTCCAACCTCATCTACTGTATCCGTTGCTCAAGATGTTGACTCTTATACATTGGCGAGACCAAACGCCGAACAGGCGATCATTTCGTGAAACAGCTTCGCTCAGCTAGCCTGAACCGACCTGATCTCCCGGTTGCTGGACACTTTAATTCTCCTTCCCATTCCTGCACAGACCTTTTTTTCCTCGGTGACGTCCATTCTCAGAGTGAGGCTAAACGCAAATTGGAGGAAAAGCATCTCATATTTCACTTGGGCAGCTTACAGCACAGTGGTATAAATATTGATTTCTTTCACTTCAGGTAGCCCCGGCATTCCCTCTCTCTCTATCCTTCTCCCACCCGAGTGCACTAGCTTCTCATTTTCACCCTACAATAGCTTACGTGGTCTGTTTCCTTTATCATTGTTACTTTTTTTGAATATCCTATATTCATTGTTCCTTATCTATCCACATCATCGTCTATATCTCTCGTTTCCGTTATCCCGAACCAACCTGAAGAAGGGTCTCAGCCCGAAAGGTCACCCATTCCTTCTCTCCAGGGATGCTGCCTGTCCCACTGAGTTACTTCAGCTTTTTGTGTTTATCTTTGGTTTAACCTAGCATCTGCAGTTCTTTCTTACACATACTGCAATGGGTCTGTGGAGTATTGCAGCCTTAAAAGACTTAGAGCCTCTTTTGAACACTAATTATACCATTCAACAACTGTCTTCATCTCCTTGATCTGATTTTATCTTACAACTTAAATTTTCAATTTAAAACAATTTTAACTTTGCAAGAGAATGATCAGTGAACATTCCTCACTGATGAGTTCACTGAATATGTGAGCTTTCAGCTATTGTGCATAAGACTAGATTATTTTATTCCACTGGGGAAGTTCATGGACTTTACAAGAATTTCTCTGGGCCTGTTTTGGTGCTGTGTAACCCTATAATGTATTTTTAATATCATGTCACACAGGACTGGTGTCACTCCGCTACCAAACACATCATGATACTTTTGTAAGGCAGATAAAAATGCTGGAGAAACTCAGTGGGTCAGGCAGCATCTATGGAGTGAAGGAATAGGTGACGTTTTGGGTCGAGACCCTTCTTCTCGACCCAAAACATCAACTATTCCTTCACTCCATAGATGCTGCCTCACCTGCTGAGTTTCTCCAGCACTTTTTATCTACCTTCGATTTTTCCAGTATCTGCAGTTCCTTCTTAAACATGATACTTTTGTAAGGTTAGTTCACATCAGCAAAATGTAATATTTATAGCAATCAAATAATAAGCACCACATGAAATGGTTGTACCATAAAGATAAACTGTTATTAATTTTTTTTAAATATTGAAATAATGGATTTCTATTTTTGATCAGGGAACCATTCAACAAAGTGATAACTTGCGTCCTTGATCTGATACACACCTCACAAATGTATACGCTTATGTAGAAGATCTGAGCTCATGTTTACTTTAGATGGAAGGATATCTAAAAAATTAAAATTATATCCTATTCAATAGAAAGGGCAGTGAAATAAGTCTTACAGTTTCAGCTCCAGATTTGCCTCAGTGATAATATACTTGGCTGAGTCAGAAAGTCATAGATTCATGCTCCACTTGAAGCAAGAGTACATCAACTATTCTGGCATTTCAGTGCATTAACAAAGGAATGCTGCATTGCCTGAGCTATATTTTGGATGTTGTGTTATTATTATTACTACAAGGCCTCATTTATCTTCCCAGGTAAATGAACTGTTTAAAGTAGCTCAAGGTGTTCACCCGGTATCCTGCACAGCATTGATCAGTTGACCAGCACTGCCAAAACATGTCATTTGCGGGGTTTTGCTGTGCACTGTTGGATTCTACATTGCACTACATTAAAACTGTAACTCAACTACAAAATACATAATTGCATCTGTTTATGAATACAAGTTGGATTGATTGCACTCCAGAAGATTCATTATTCTGAGTGTTTGAATGCAGCAAAATAAAGCGAGTTTTGAATTAAAGCCAACTCTCTACTTGCAGAGAGATTATAGGAATGTGTGTGTGTATAAAGCATGGAGATTTGCTCTAAGGCACTGGTGAATAGTGTTTCTCGCTGGAGGACACAGGACAGTAAGACTCCACAAGAGGTAGCCACAATAATGAACAACCAAACCTTAAATGAATGCATAAGAATTCCCCCTAGGTTTCTATTATTAATAAGTCCATGAAAAAAAATCTCAGTCATCTGTTTTCATGCAAGTCAGAACATCTAAGGCCAGAAGCACACTGTTAAATTCTATAACATGAAGACACCCATCAATATAATAAAAAAAGTACAAAGAGTAATCTTTAGTTTTAATACAAAGCGCCGGCACATATTTTAATATGACTGTGAGACAGTTTTGGGGGTTTTATGACACACATTGGGCTGAACACATGTTACTATTTACTCCCATAATGTACTTCACATTCTCTACAACCCACCGTGCACCTTTCCTGCTCAACATCTTGCTACAAAAAAAGGGACAAAGTGCAGGAGTAACTCAGCGGGTCAGGCAGTATCTTTCGAGAACATGGATAGGTGACCTCTTGTGTTGGGAGCCTTCTTTAGACTGGTAAGGAGTCCTCACCTTTTCTCTGGTAAGGAGTCCTCACCACCCAGCGATGACCCCATCTCCTGTCTCCAACATTCCTCCTCATCAACTCCACTTGCCGACTGTCTATCCTTTTTAGATTCCCAACTTTTATTCCCAACTGCCAGCACAACATCAACTGTCTTGAGTAGTAAGGAACTGCAGATGCTGGTTTAAACCAAAGATAGACACAAAAAGCTGGAGTAACTCAGTGGGTCAGACAGCATCTCTGGAGAAAAGGAATGGGTGATGTTTCGGGTCGAGATCCTTTCTTCAGACTGAGAATCAGGGGAAAGGGAAATGGTGATGGGGTGCCTCAGGGATCTGTGTTGGGTCCACTGTTGTTTGTCATGTACATCAATGATCTTGATGATGGGGTGGAAAATTGGATAAGTAAGTATGCAGATGATACTAAGATAGGTGGTACTGTGGATAATGAAGTACATTTTCAATGTCTACAGAGAGATTTGGGCCATTTGGAAGAGTGGGCTGAAAGATGGCAGATGGAGTTTAATGCTAATAAGTGTGAGGTGCTACATCTTGGCAGGACAAATCAAAATAGGACGTACATGGTAAATGGTAGGGAATTGAGGAATGCTGTGGAACAGAGGGATCTAGGAATAACTGTGCATAGTTCCCTGAAGGTGGATTCGCATGCAGATAGGGTGGTAAAGAAAGCTTTTGGTGTGCTGGCCTTTATAAGCATTGAACATAGGAGTAGGGAAGTAATGTTAAAATTGTACAAGGCATTGGTGAGACCAATTATAGGAAGGATGTCAACAAAATAGAGAGAGTACAGAGGAGATTTACTAGAATGTTGCCTGGGTTCCAGCAACTAAGTTACAGAGAAAGGTTGAACAAGTTAGGTCTTTATTCTTTGGAGCACAAAAGGTTACGGGGGGACTTGATTGAGGTCTTTAAAATGATGAAAGGTATAGACAGAGTTGACGTGGATAAGCTTTTCCCATTGAGGGTAGGGAAGATTCAAACAAGAGGGCATGACATGAGAATTAAGGGACAGAAGTTTAGGGGTAACATGAGGGAGAACTTCTTTACTCAGAGAGTGGTGGCTGTGTGGAATGATCTTCCAGCAGAAGTGGTGGAGGCAGGATCGATTTTAACATTTAAAAGTAAAGTGGATAGGTATATGGACGGGAAGGGAATGGAGGGGTATGGTCTGAGTGCAGGTAGATGGGACTAGGGGAAAATAAATGGTCGGCACGGACTGGAAGGGCCGAGAAGGCCTGTTTACATGCTGTAATTGTTACATGGTTATATGGTGATGTAGAGAGATATAGAACAAATGAATGCTCCACACCCCTTTTCCATAAAAGCAGTCTGAAGAAGGGCCCTGGCCAGAAATGCCACCTATCCATGTTCTCGAGCGATACTACCTGACCCACTGAGTTATCCAGCCTTCTTTTGTAAACCAACATCCACAGTTCTTTATTTCAATGTCTTGCTCCACTTTGCTATTATCTAGGCATTATATTGAGTAATCCTTATTCTAGCTATAGATGCTGAACTATCACAGGTGACATCACATAATTTAGTTCTCTCTGTGGAAGCAATGTCAAGGCAAGATCCACCATTGAGCCATAGAATATTTTACAAGAAACTTGTAGAAGACTAAAACCATGCATTCTACCCAAAGAACCATCAATTTTCTTTCAATCTTGGTTATCAAAAACACTGAAGATGCAAATTAAAAACTCTAAATTGTTTAAATTTCTTTAAAAATGACACCAGATTTATTTCGTGGAAATCCAGAGGATTTCTGTGCAAGAGGAACAAGGAACTAGGGAATCTATTATTTTGAAAGTGTTCCAGCCACAATTCTTATGATGATAGATGATTTGTTTGAGTTGTCAATTATAGTCACTACCCCAAAATAAGCACTTGCCCTTTCATCTTAGAGCAGAAATATATCCAGGTTCTGCCTTTAAGTTCTCTACTCTGAACTAACAGAACAAACTACTCTGCTGCTGCAAGGAGCAATCTCATAATAGCCTCACAATGAATGTACGAGACCACATGCTTGTCTTACCTTTGCACAACCAATTACCACAAAATATCATTGCCAGCTGAGCCAACTTTCAGGAACAGGCCCTCTGGCCCATAATCTTGCCGAACATGATGCCAAGTTAAACTAATCTCCTCAGTCTGAATGTGATCCATATCTCCTTGCATACGATACAGTGCATTCAGAAAGTATTCAGACCCCTTCACATTTTCCATATTTTGTTACGTTACAGCCTTATTCTAAAATTAATCTTTTTTTTAATCATCAATCTACACACAATACCCTGTAATTAAAAAAAAGCAAAAACAGGTGTTTAGAAATATTTGCAAAGTAATTAAAAATAAATACCTGAAATATCACATTTACATCAGTATTCAGACCCTTTACTCAGTACTTTGTTGAGGCACCATTGGCAGCGATTACAGCCTCAAGTCTTCTTGGGTATGATGCTACAAGCTTGGCTCACCTGTATTTGGGTTATTTCTCCCATTCTTCTCTGCAGATCCTCTGAAGCTCTGTCAGGTTGGATGGGGAACGTCGACGCACAGCTATTTTCAGGCCCCTCCATCGATGTTCGATCGGGTTCAAGTCTGGACTCTGGCTGGGCCACTCAAAGACATTTACAGACTGGTCACAAAGCCACTCCTGCATTGCTTTGGCTGTGTGCTTTGGGTCGTTGTCCTGTTAGTAGGTGAACCACCACCCCAGTTTGATGACCAGAACGCTCTGGAGCAGGTTTTTATCAAGGATCTCTCTGTACTTTGCTTTGTTCATCTTTCCCTCGATCCTGAGTAGTCTCCCAGTTCCTGCCGCTGAAAAAACATCCCCACAGCATGATGCTGCCACCACCATGCTTCACCGTAGGTATGGTATTGGCCAGGTGATGAGCGGTGCCTGGTTTCTTCAAGATGTGACGCTTGGCATTCAGGCCAAAGAGTTCAATCTTGGTTTCATCAGACAAGAGAATCTTGTTTCTCATGCCTTTTGGCAAACTCCAAGCTGGCTGTCATGTGCCTTTTACTGAGGAGTGGCTTCCGTCTGGCCACACTGACATAAAGGCCCGATTGGTGGAGTGCTGCCGACATAGTTGTCCTTCTGGAAGGTTCTCCCATCTCCACAGAGGGACCCTGGAGCTCTGTCAGGGTGACCATCGGGTTCTTGGTCACCTCCCTGACCAAGGCCCTTCTTCCCCGATGGCTCAGTTTGGTCAGGCGGCCAGTTCTATGAAGAGTCCTGGTGGTTCCAAAGTTCTACCATTTAAGAATGACTGAGGCCACTGTGCTCTTCGGAACCTGCAATGCTGCAGAAATTATTTTATACCCTTCCCCCGATCCGTAACTTGACACATCCTACCTTGGAGGTCTACGGACAATTCCTTTCTTTTCATGGCTTGGTTTTTGCTCTGACGTACACTGTCAACTGTGGGACATAGAAACATAGAAAATAGGTGCAGGAGTAGGCCATTTGGCCCTTCGAGCCTGCACCGCCATTCAATATGATCATGGCTGATCATCCAACTCAGTATCCTGTACCTGCCTTCTCTCCATACCCCCTGATCCCTTTAGCCACAAGGACCACATCTAACTTCCCTCTTAAATATAGCCAATGAACTGGTCTCAACTACCTTCTGTGGCAGAGAATTCCAGAGATTCACCACTCTGCGTGAAAAATGTTTTTCTCATCTCGGTCCTAAAAGACTTCCCCCTTATCCTTAATATATATACCTTGTATAGACAGGTGTGTGCCTTTCCAAATCATGTACAGTCAATTTAATTTACCACTGGTGGACTCCAATCAAGTTGTAGAAACATCTCAAGGATAATCAATGGAAACAATGAACTTAGGGCCTGTCCCACTTTCATGACCTAATTCACGACCTCTGCCGAGTTTGCCCTTGACTCATACTCGCAGCATGGTCATCATGAGGTTGTAGGTAGGTCGTAGCAGGTCGTGATGCTAGTCGTAGGTACTCGTGGCATCAAGTAGATTGGGCCGTTTTTTCAACATGATGAAAAATGTCCATGAGTTAAAAAGGTAGTGAATTAGGTCGTGAAAGTGGGACAGGCCCTTAATCTCAATTTTGAGTGTCATTGCAAAGGGTCTGAATACTTATGTAAATGTGATATTTCAGTTATTTCTTTTTAATTACTTTGCAAAAATGTCTAAACAAAATGTTCACTTCTTCATTCAGGGGTATTGTGTGTAGATTGATGATAAAAACAAGGAATTTAATCCATTTTAAAATAAGGCTGCAACGTAACAAAATGTGGAAAAAGTGAAGGGGTCTGAATGCTTTCTGAATGCACTGTATTCTCATGACAGTCTAAAAGCCTTTTAAATGAAACTATCATATCTGCCTCCACCACCACCCCTGTCAGCACGTTCCAGGCACTCACCACTCCTTTGATGTCTCACCTTAAAGCAAAGCCCTCCCGTCTCTGACATTTCCACCCTGGGAAAAAGATTTTGATTACAAAGGGATGCAACCCTTTCATAGAAATACAGCAAATTAGGCAAGATAAAGATGCTCCAATTGAGGAGTGGAGGAGGAGAGGGGGCAGGGTCATATCAATCAATCATGACTGGTGTGATTTTTTGCATTATATAAAAAAGAGAGAGTTCAAGGATTTCTACGAGCCTTAATAGCTTAGATGCAGCAGTACACATGGGAACAGACACGTCTCATCAATTGCTAGGTTGAGTGATATTCAGAATCAAACAAGGTAAAGAGGTCACTAAGTGCTAGAGTAACTCAAAGGGTCAGATGGCATCCCAGGAGAGCATGGATAGGTGACGTTCTGGGTCAAGACCCTATACAGGCGCTATTTAAAGTTAATGGGAATGGAACATTAATGGGAACTGCAGAACTAGATTTGCTTTGTATTTGTAGTACAATAAGGATTGAAATGCTTTGTGCGATGTCATAGCTTTACCCCACCACTTAGATTCAGGAATTAAATAATAAGAGGGGAGGTGAGAGCCAGCTACCTACAGAGTCTACCATCAAACTGCTTTAGCAATGAAAAAGATGGGCACTGTAAAGATGAATTACGAAGATGCATCTTATAAAATAAGGGGACCACTTCAGACAATGGCCAAAATCATCAAGAGGTGAAAATTGGTCTAATTTTCCTGTAATATTTAAAACATATAAAATGGATCCTGACCTTATTCTGCTGAAGACCTTTAGTGTAAATAGAACCATTATCTGTCCTGTGGTGTTGTGGCGTTTGAGAGATTGGTAGTGTATCGGAGCATGATGGTGCTAAGTGTCATTGTAGCCAGTGTCATAATTGCCGGGTCTGTTTCTAACATCACACAATCCTCGCTGTCTCATTGCCATCTGCTACATGGAAAATAATGACAAGGATTCTCCTCAATTCCCCTTTCCCTTCCCCTTTGGGCTCCTCACAGGATCACAACACAAATTCCTTCCCTCCAGGAGTACAACAGAAATAATCACTACTCTAATAAAAAATACGGAAAATGCATGGAGCAGGACCAAACACTGAACCTGGCCTTTCTCGGCTGTCCAAAACCTTGGTCCGTCAACTGAAAAGTATTATGGAGAGACCATTTTCAATTTGACTACCGTCTGAGATTCATTATCATTTAAAGTCTACAATAAGATGACATGCAAGCTATGATTCTAACCATTGGATCTATCACAGAGCCGATCTCAGTGCAGATTGGATTAAGCAACGCTGGCACATTCCAACAATCCTCTTCAGAATTTCCCTTGTTTTAATACTGCATCACACTCCTAATAAAAGGTTCCTGCTGAAGTAGAGAATGATTCCAGAAATGATTGGGCTAACATGTGCCGGAGTTCAGAAGAATGAGGAGGGGGACCTCATTGAAACTGACCGAATAGTGAAAGGCCTGCATTGAGTGGATGTGTCGAGGATGTTTCCACTAGTGGGAGAGTCTAGGACCAGAGGCAATAGCCTCAGAATGAAAGGACATACCTTTGGAAAAGAAATGGGAAGGAATTTCTTCAGCAGAAGGTGGTCAATCTGTGGAATTCGTTGCCACAGAAGGCTGTGTGACACCAAGTCAATTGATATTTTTAAGGTGGAGATTGAAGGATTCTTGATTAGTATGGATGTTGGGGGTTATGGGGAGAAGCTAGGAGATTGGGATAGAAAGATAGATCATCCAGGATTGCACGGTGGAGAGACTTGATCAGTTGAATGGCCTAATTCTGCTCATATAAGGGTGATTCTTCAGTCAAAGCCCTGTCTCACGGTGCGAGTCCACCCACGAGTGACCCCAAGTGAAAGAAAAAAAACAGACTCGTGGTTATGTACGAGATGTCAAGTTTATGTGCAAGTGTTTAACCGAGTTCCCACGGGTATGTCATTTCTGCGATGTTCCAAGTTCCTCTCCCGTGTACTCTTGAGCCAACCATGAATGAAGGTATGTTTTAATAAGCAACAATGTTAAAGAACATCTCCACCCTGCGGCTTAGATAGAATTCAGCGCAGCCGCATCTATTGATATGACCTACAAAGGGAAAATGCGCACCGTCCAATGCCAGAGCAGTTATGCTTATGATTTGTTTGAAACACACATCGCGTAATCAGAAAACCAGCGGGCGAAGGTTTGTTATATTTGGAGGGGCAAGCAAAATATAATGCTGATAGGTCTGAGGTGTTGCACTTTAGGAGGGCTGATAAATTAGGACATGTGCAATGAGTGGTAGTAACATTGGGAATATCGTATCAACAAGGAACGTTGTTGTACAAGTGAAAAAAATCGCTTGAAGGCAACATCGCAGCTGGAGAAAAGATAGACACAACGTGCCGGAGTAACTCAGTGGGTCAGGCAGCATCTGTGGAGAAAAAGGATTGGTGTCGTTTCGTTAGAAGGGTCCCGATCCGAAACATCTCTCCAGAAATGCTGCCTGATCCGTGGAGTTACTCCGGCACTTTGTGTCTATCTTTGGTATAAACCAGCATCTGTAGTTATTTGTTTCTAAGTGTCTACTTTGCAGTTTCCTGAAACCTGATTACAAAACTTAAATTTTTACAACTTTGAATGGTATTTCACATAGATCATCATCTCTACTATGGGAAAAATATGTTTGGCACAAGCTTTTAGAGAATTTAATTTATTTTTTCACCTTCTTTTTCCCAGTTGCCCATTACATTCAGTCATATCCGGTGCATTTTTATGATGAACAACACTGTAAAATAGAACTGGTTTAAGAATATAAAATCAAATTATTGTCGCAGTCTTTCAAATTATCGAGTATCTTCCTCAAATAAACCACCAAAAAATACCCCCAACATATCTAGCGCATTGATTTTAAACCTTTGATTTAAAACCAGTTAACTGCCGAAAAAGTGGTGATTTTCAGCAAGCATCACATCACGTAAACGTCACATAAGTTTTCACCAACTTCCTCTAAAACAATATGAACTTCAGATGAATAGGCTGAAGCGTACTGTTCATTTATCAATTACAATTGTTGTAATATTTTACAAATTATGAGCATAAAATACTCATGTGACGGACATGACACAGCGTGATGGAGACGAACAATCAAACCATCTCCATCATTCTGAGCCATGTGACGTCACGTGACAGAGATAACTAAAACTATCTAACAGTTGTTAAAGGTTGAGAACAGGAAGCAACATAATGAACAGGGATCAGAGTTTCCTTAGCACTGGTGTTTCATTAGAAACATAGAAACATAGAAATTAGGTGCAGGAGTAGGCCATTCGGCCCTTCGAGCCTGCAAATTCAATATGATCATGGCTGATCATCCAACTCAGTATCCCGTACCTGCCTTCTCTCCATACCCTCTGATCCCCTTAGCCACAAGGGCCACATCTAACTCCCTCTTAAATATAGCCAATGAACTGGTCTCAACTACCCTCTGTGGCAGAGAGTTCCAGAGACCCACCACTCTCTGTGTGAAAAAAGTCCTTGTCATCTCGGTCCTAAAGGATTTCCCCCTTATCCTTAAGCTGTGACCCCTTGTCCTGGACCTCCCCAACATCGGGAACAATCTTCCTGCATCTAGCCTGTCCAACCCCTTAAGAATTTTGTAAGTTTCTATAAGATCCCCTCTCAATCTCCTAAATTCTAGAGAGTATAAACCGAGTCTATGCAGTCTTTGTTCATAAGACGGTCCTGACATCCCAGGAATCAGTCTGGTGAACCTTCTCTGCACCCCCTCTATGGCAATAATGTCCTTCCTCAGATTTGGAGACCAAATTAGTTGTTATCAGAATTTTCACGTGAAAATACAAGGCAGCTACTGTAGATAGAACCTTGTTTACTCAGGTGAATTTTCAATATATTACATAACAATTTTGAACAGTTCTCAAAGCAAATACAATACGTGTATACATAACAATTCTTAAGTAACAGTTTTTAACAGTTTAACAGTGTACAGCTTCGTATGAATGTGGCAATGCTTAATCAATATTGTCAAGAAGTATACAAATTCCTTTCCAGAAATCTACAGGAATCAGGTGGTGGTATCCAAGTTATGACATTATCATAATTATACCATATCTTCTCTTCCCTTGCTGGCCAAAATTATCTATTTTTCCCCACTCATGCCATAGAATTCACCTCTATTGAGTCCTCATCTATATCATTAATAATGCACGGATGCAGTTGGCTCTCGTACAACATTGCACAGAATTCACCAATCTTGGCATTTGCAAATGTCACAGGTTTCAGATCGCTCTCTTGTGATTTTACTGTCCTTTCTTCAGTTGAGCTTTCCTCAGTTGCCCTTTCTTCGGTTGTCTTTTTCTTGGTTGTCTTTTCCTCTGTTGTCATTTTGTTTTAACCTGGCCTGTGTTGTTTTGACGCACGGTATGCCATTGCAAAGCAACTTAGCTCTCGATGGTCAACGATCATCAGTGAACAGGACCTGCGGATCATACAAAAAATATTACCAAACGCATACAAAACCATATAAGTACAAAAAACCAACTCACGGTGTATTCTCATAGTTCCCTGGACCAGGATCAGATCTGTTGGGTGTTTTGTCATCAAACTCTTTGATTTCTTGCTCAGTCACAAGAATCAGATGTGTACTTGTCACTTGCTTGAGGGACTCATACAGTTTCTGTGCATTCAGGATTCCAAGTCACCTTCTGAAATCCCATGCTCTTCGGGATAGTTGATCCTAGCCAGAAGTTCTTTTTGTTTCTGCACTGTGTAGTTGGCCCGTCCGAAATTAAGTGCACTGTTGTTATAGCTGGGTAACGTTCTTTAATTTCCCGCAAGACTGGGACAAGATGTCCCAGAGGGATCGTGTCTGATACAGTCTGATATGGTGCAAAATGAATTGCAACCATCCAGATTATAATACACTCCAGTGTGCAATGATGCCTGTTGGTGGGATCCAC
This sequence comes from Raja brachyura, assembly GCA_963514005.1. Next base: position 23,248,625 of record OY740791.1, read on the forward strand.
CAAAGTGGACACTTTGGATCTCCTCAGCGTACCTACAGCCATCATTTTCTGAGAAGTCTATGAGCACTACAATAGACATCTCATCCAGGTTAGCCTTCAACTTCAAGCTGCACATACTGATGGTAAATGTTGAAGCGACGCGTTGCATAGCGGTGCTTCAGCTGAGCTTCATATTTCTCGTGCAGTGAGGAGAGAGGAAGTTTAAAAGTCTCTTTCACTGTTACATTGGTTACATTGGTTAACTTTCCATCACCAAACTGCCTTACCCTTGTTACCCACTGTTGATAATCAACATCCTTGTCATGTGCAGGCAGCTGGAAGAGAACTTGTTTTGTACGCACCATACATGCAAGCTTTGTTATGGATGTCGCAAACGGCTGGCTTCATTGATTCTTCAACAGTCATTGTTAATCTTTCCACAGCTTTCTAATTCATAAAGGGCCTGTCCTACCAGCATCCGACTCCATGCAATGAGCGCGATCAAACTAGAAACGGGGGCTGCGCGGAGGTCGGGTGATCCCCTGTACAGGGCCGTTCCCACCAGCATGTGCCTGCATGCGGCAAGCGCAACCAAACCAGCAGCGAGGGCCGCGCGGAGGTCGTGTGAGTGGCGCAACGCGGCGCAAAGTGAGGCGAACTTGGAGCTAAGTCTTAAAGGTAAGTTCGCCAGGACAGAGAGGGGCACACAGAGAGGGGCACAGAGGCACACACACAGAGGGCCACGGAGCCACACACAGAGAGGGTCATGGAGGCACCTACAGAGAGAGTCACGGAGGCACGACGTCGAGACGGTGTGTAATGCGTCGAGGCGACTGCGAGCCGACAAGCCGTTGCCACGTGGAATTTTTGAACATAGTCAGTTTTTCGGAGCCCCGTGCGATGTCGGGACGAACTCCGCACAATTTCGCACGGCTCCGGCGATCGAACTGGGACCAGCCCCGCGACGCCGGATCGCTCAAGCGACCACGTTAGGTTGCGCTCATTGCATAGAGTTGCATGCTTGTAGGACAGGCCCTTAAGGTTCATTTTGGCACATCTCTTACACATGCAAGAGTCTAGGTCAATCATTGTTGATTTCACTACCCACCAGGGCCTCATCTTGCAGAAAATAGAGTGATGCATTGTCACCGCTTGACATTCACACAGGAACTTTGCATGAAGAATTGTCAAGTGGTCATTAAACAGCCGTTTCTGCTTCTGTATCTTGTTTTTCGTGATCAAGTCTTTCTTGCCTGTCATTAGTCAGCTGTTGTCGTCACGTTCAAAGTCAGTCACCATCTTCTTTGTTTTGTCGCTCACCCTGTCCTTTCTCTGGATCCTTTCATATCTCAAGTTTTTGCCAACAGCTTCCTGGTTAAGGCAATGTCCATTAATGCCAAGTGCCGATGACATGTATTTAGCCAACCTGTATTTCCTTGAGATGCTGCCTGAGGTGATTTGTCTTATCTTCTGCTTATTCCGCCGATACTTGTCATGTAATTCATCAAGGAGTGCATGGTGAAAGTCAAGTGTTTTGGCGACAGGGCTGTCCACTATACAATGTCTTAGGAGCTTCCTCGTTTTCGAGCGTGGTGAATCTCTCTCAAGCAACTGTTCTTTCATCCTGTTGAATCTCTTCTTTCACTTCTCCACCAGTCTTTCATGTCCCTGAAATTGTCTCCTTGTGGCCTCTAGTTGTCTATAGGCTTTTGCTTGACCTCTCTTGACCTTCTTAAGGCCTCTTGTGGTCCTCTGATCAACTGGTCAGTGTGGAGTTGATGGAGGCAGATTTGCAGCATTTTGAATCACTGGTATTAATGGAGGACTGTCTGGAAGCTGGACATGGCGGCGAGCACGATATGCTTTTGAACTTTCACGGTGAATGCTTCATATTTTTTGCTGTTCCACCACACCTCTCTCTGCAACTGGAGCATAGCTCGCTTTCTTGCGATTCCGCTCTTTTTTCCAAGTACTGCGCTCTCAGCGCTGGGTCATTCTTTTAACAATCACGATAGCTCTTGGCACATTCTGCTGGTGTACGAGCCATTTTGTAATATATGAAAATTGAAAACTTACTTTAATAACTTGCTAGAATTAAATGATCAAGACTTACTAAAATTCCAAATGCTTGTGTGGAAATTAGACTTGTTCCAAGTCTTTTGGCCTGTTTGTTTCAGCTATGCATTAAAAAAATGGCTAAACAATGGTTGGTCAATAGAGATGATAGAAATAGATGGAGATAGAGATGGAGAAAGAGATAAAGATGGAGATAGATACAGAGATAGGGATGGAGATGGAGATGGAGCTATAAAACAAATACAACAATAGATAAGCTGGAGGAGATACAGATGGAGATAGATATAGAGATAGGGATAGAGATGGAGCTGTAGCTGGAGCTATAAAACAATTTACAAAAAAAAATAATCTGGAGCTGGAGATGGAGCTGGAGCTGGAGATGGAGATTGAGCTATAAAACAAAATACAAAAAAAGATAAGCTGGAGGAGATGGAGATGGAGCTGGAGATGGAGCTGGAGAAGTAGCTGTAGTTGTAGCTGGAAATGGAGCTGTAGCTGTAAAACAAATAAACAAAATATAGATAATTGGCACTATCACTTCCTTCTCTAACCATTATCGCAGTGAGCACCTCAAGATACTGGAGGAGCTGGAGATGGAGCTAGATGGAGATTGGGGGTTAGGTTACGGAGGTGGCCATGACGGGTATGGTGGCCCAAGTCTTTAGCCCAGCATGGCCTCGTCAGAAGGCCATGCTGGGCTAATCGTTTGAACAAATTTGTTCTCCAGAACTAATCAAAAAAAGAACAATTTTACTTCAGAGTCACGTGAGTGACTTCGTGAAGAAGCCCGCCAGCCTGCATGCGTGTCAAATTACGCCTACGCATGGCGCCACAACTGGCTGGCAGGCGCGTCGCTCCTCCAGCGGTAAGTTAAAAGACCCACAGGTAAGTTCTCAAACTTAGTCTGAGGTCGTGTGTTCAATAATTCTTGTTTGCAGCTTTGCTCCAAGTTTGAACACTAATGGACAAGTCAAGGGTGAAGTCCAGACGAGTCGCGAGGAGACCTGCTACAAAAGACCGCGGGACCGCGGGTAGCGGGTGGCTGTCGGTTTCGCCAACCAAGTAGCTGACAATTCTACAAGCGACTTCAGAATTGATGCCTCTAGATAGCACTGTCGCTACCCCGAGAGGAGGGAAAAATAAGCAAGAGTCTGTGAAGCCTATTGACTCAGATGAGTCAGGCCAGGAGGATGCACCTCCAACAATGGGCAGCGTCTTCGTGCATCTGTCCCGGATGGAGCACCGCATGGAGAGGATGCTCCACCACGATATCAAGGAGTCTGATATGAGTCATATCAGAGCGGGTCTCCTCGTGAGCCTGCGGCACTGCCTGCATCAGGGCTACATGATGTCTCCCTCTCTGAGGAGGGGAGCATCCAGAGTCAGTTTTGGGGTGGCTCAGAGTTCGGCGGTATGTCCGGGGAGCATACCACGATGCACGGGCTGCGCCAAGCAGAATTACCCGCAATAGCATCGACATTTGCGATACCCCAGCAAATTGGGGAGCCGCTTGATGAAGAATTGGCGGCCAGTATAAACTACCTTGCTTCACACCAGCTCCAAGAGCAAGCAATGATGGATACAGCCATGCAGTACCACACGCCTGTTAACTGTGCGTCTCTAAACAGCTCGATATGGAATTATATCGGTGGAGGCATCAGCAACCAGGAGGTGAAACTCCAGTGAATTCTGAGCCTGCTGGCTTCAGGCATCACGGCCTTTGCCAGGTCAGTGGATGGAGGTCCTCTGCGCACTTTGAAATAAATTGCTACCGAAAAAGTTCCATCCGCCCTGCCCTGAATCCAAAATTTGCGGGATTATGCAGGGCCAACAATGTGCAGCCGCCAAATTACCTGTTTGGGCAAGATCTGCCGAAGCAGGTCAAAGACCTAGACGATGAGGCAAAAGCCATGGGGCTAATCTGAGCTCCACCAATGAGCAGAGCTTCGTCTTTCCGGCAGCAACACCCCTACGCCTCTACCAGCAGCAAGATGTTCCCTGAAGCTGGTAGCAGCATGAAGGCCGAACGTTTTGGGCTAAGTTCTTTTTTAGGGCATGGCCCAGGCCGACCCACATCAAAGTTGCGCAGTTTGCGCACTCCAGCAGCTCTACCTCCCAAACCTCGGGGGCAGAAATAAACATCACAAATCAACCAATAACCATGAAGGTAGGTGAGAGTGGTTCTTCCCGTAACATAAGCTGTGTGGGTCACTCACAAGTTGGGCGGAGATTATGCTGGTTTTTGAATGAATGGCATTGGATAACATCAGATTTGTTTATACTGCACTGTGTACAAGGGTTCCAAATCAAATTCCTTTCTGATTCATTTCCACCCTCACAGCATACCAAAGCCGGTCCTTTATTCATTCATGACAGGGGGGTTTGGATGGACAAGCTGAAATTCAGTCGTTATATACAAAAGGGGTAATTGAGAAGTCGAGTCATGAACCTCACCAATTTGTATCTAATATTTTTACTAGACCGAAGAAGGATGGAGGATGCTGAATCATCCTTGACTCGACTCGACTTAACTCCTTTGTGCAGTATAGACATTTCAAAATGGAAAACCTTGTTACTGCCAAACAACTGGTTTCCAAAAGATGTTACATGGCATGCATCAACCTCATATCTGCATACTATTTGGTGCCCATTCACCAAAATATTTGAAGTTTAGCTGGATGGGCCAACTATGGCAGTTTAAAGCATTGCCTATTGGGTTAACCTCAGCTCCCAGATTATTTACAAAATTATAACCAGCACTTGCGCTATTACGAGCACAAGGTCATATTGTGATGGCTTATTTGGATGATATCCTGATCATAGGTAAAACTCTAAAAATAGCTAAATTAGCTAGTTCAGCCACCAGACTCTTGTTTGAGAGATTGGGGTTTCTCATGCATCCAATTAAATCCAAGTTGACACCATCTAGGGTGATGATTATTTGGGATTTACCATTAACTCAAATCACATGTCTGTGACTCTGCCTTTGGGAAAGAGATTGGAATTAATAGAAGCTTGTAATTATCTCATTGTAAAACAGCAACCTTCTATTTGACAAGTAGCCAATATAATTGGCAAATTAGTGACTGCTTTCCCAGCTGCAAAGTTTGGGCCTTTGCATTATCAAAATTTACAATGTGCAACGGAGCAGGCTCTCAAATTCCAAGCAGGTCACTTTGATATACCTATGCATTTACCAGCTGAAGCCATTTCCAAGTTACAATGGTGGACGTCCAATATTTGGCATTACTCCAGTAATATTTTGGTCAACAGTCCTTCAATGATATTACAAACTGATGTTAGTGCTCTGGGATGGGGAGCTACTGATACCATCTCTAGCTGTGGTGGCAGATGGAATACGCATGAGTCATCGATTCTTCATTGATATGGTATTAACTACTTAGAGTTGCTGGGAGCACTCTGTGGGTTAAAGACTTATTGCGGGAATATGCATCATCTGCATGTTCGACTTCAAATTGACAACACGTCAGCAGTGGCTTACATTAATCACATTCGTGGAATCAAGTCTGTATCCTGTGATAAATTAGTTAACCTCATTTGGCTCAATATGGTGGCGGACACCAGGTCACGGAAATTCAATGACAACACAGAATGGATGTTGAATCATAACATATTTAATGATATTATCGATTGGTATGGAACACCGGCTATCGATTTGTTTGCATCCAGACTCAATCACCAGTTACCAAAGTATGTTGCATGGGAACCAGACCCAAGGGCAGTGGTGGTGGATGCATTCTCGCTACATTGGGGAGGAATGTTCTTTTATGCAATCCCCCCATTCTGCCTCGGCAGTAATTGCTTGCTGACGATCAAGCAAGACTCTGCCGCAGGCATTCTGGTAGTGCCTGACTGGCCTCCACAGCCATGGTTCCCAATCATACTGGGAATGATCACAGAGCCTTTTATGGCTGTTCCCAAAGGCAGTAATCAGCTGGTCCACCCAGTAACTGGGGAGAAACATCCACTCCATGACCGAAACAATTTATTGGGTTGCATTGTCTGAGAAGACCTTTCTGGGGGCTCAGACCGTCTGATCGCACGGTGGATGTACTTGCTGCGGCCTGGAGAGACAGTACGAAAAAACAGTATATTTCCTATATTAAGAAGTGGGAAGTGTTCTGTTCACAATCTAATATTTCGTACGACACAGCACATATAACCAATGTATTGGAGTTCCTCTCAAAACTGCACTTTGATGAGAAGTTGAGTTATAGTGCTTTAAATTGTGCTAGAGGTGCACTGTCGGCATATTTGTGGCCGGGGTCGGGACACCACTCTGCTGGGTCTCACCCTCTGGTATCCAGGTTCATGAAGGGTGTTCAACTAGAATCCTCCCAGGCCCAGATACACGGAAATATGGGATGTTGGCACGGTATTAACACTGCTTCGCATGTGGGCACTGGCAACATCTCTGTCCCTGGTCCAGCTCACTTTCAAGGTAGTGTTGCTCATGGCGCTGGTGTCAGCGGAAAGGGTCCAGTCATTGCATAAGCTGCGGCTGGATAAGATGATTATGACTGCTAATAGTATCACATTTTATGTGCATGATCTAGTCAAACAGAGTAGACCAGGAACTTCCGGTCCCAAACTACATTTTGTGGCATACCCCTTAGACCTTCAGTTATGTGTGGTCACACACCTCTGACAATATATTAAGGCCACTAAGAGCCTCAAGGACTTGGAACTAGCACTACTTGTTAGTTTCAAGAAACCTCATAAAAAGGTTTCAGAACAGACCATCTCCAGGTGGGTAAAATGGGTTCTGGCTTATGCAGGAGTAGATACTAACATGTTTAAATCTCACTCCACCAGGGCTGCATCTACGTCAGCAGCAAGGGTTATGGATGTCCCTCTGGACCATATCCTAGCGACTGCAGGATGGTCCATGGAGCGCACTTTTCAGATGTTCTATAATAAACCTATCGCCAGACCGGGGGTATTTGCTGACTCCATTTTAAGTTCCGTTTTATAATTTCCCTTGGATGAGAGGGTTCATTATTGTTATAATTTGTCCATTAAAGCATCAGCATGTTTTAAAAAGCTGTCATGTCTGAATGCATTATTCTCTCATCCTTGGTCAACCAATACAGTGTGTGGCAAGGACTTGTGTCCACGGCATAAAATCACAGAGCTTTAAAATCTTCACGAAGTCACTCACGTGACTCCAAAGTAAAATAGTAAGATTAAACGAGAACTTACCAGTTTGAAGTTTGATCTTTATTTTATGAGGTGTTACGATGAGTGATTACGTGCCCTCCGCTCCCAACCCTCTTAAAGGTCAGCTGGTAGGTCTAGTTTCTCGAATCTTACTATATTCAGTTCAACAACTGTTATTCTGTGATTTCACACTGCTGCTTTGAAGGTTGACACGCATGCGCGCTGGCAGGCTTCTTCACATAATCCCTCATCGTAACACCTCATAAAATAAAGTTCAAACTTCAAAACTGGTAAGTTCTCATTTAATCTTACTATTTTTTTCTATTTTCTAAGTGTTCAGCACCGTTTGGGAATGGTGCTGAATAAAGGTATGTACCCGTTATGCAGCAAAAAGCAGAGTTTTCACCCACTTCTCGTCCCGCGAATCAGGAGAAATTCACGTGGATGCCAACTTTTGAATCCCGCAGTCTTTTGAGGTCGGAAGTTTGCGTCTATTAGATTTATAGTCATGTGGGACAGTTTAGGTATGTTGCAAAACTTACCTTGAGCAGCGCTGCAGTTCTGCCGCTCCCCGTGTGCGCGACTTTGGCGCCTTTCAGAGGGGGGCGGGCTTAAAGTGCCGTTTTTCCACAGGCAGGAAAAATCTATCAATGTCGGGCTATTTCGTTGCGGAAGAAAAATCGCTCCGACATTTCATGAATGAAGGTATTTTTAAATTACTCTAAATTATTTATTAACTAAAGTAATTTAAAAATCACCTTCAAAAGCCGTGAGAACCGACAACCGGAAGGATTTTGCGTAGGGGAGAAAAAAAGGTAAATAGTTTATTTTTATATTAAAAGTTGGTTTTTCGGGAGGCTTTAATAACATTTTCATGTTGCGAAATGGGGTCCAAAAAAATGTATGAACAAACAGTATTTTTCCTCCCGACTTCACCACTAACCGCAACGTTCCAATCCACCTCATTCCACTAAAACCCACTCGCTAGTTGATTTAAATGGCCATTACTTTACAGGAATCAAACACTAAATTCCTTCCATTTGGCCCAGAAATTCATGAAAATTAGATTTAAAAATTATGTTATATTGTGGATTATTGTGTGAATGTTATTTGGACACTTAGGCAATTTTTAAAAAGTTTATCTTTTCTTAAGAAATGGATAGATGTTTAGATCTACTCATTGAATTTTGTAATTAGCTACAATTAGATAACTAACTAATTATATGCTTTAATTTCAGGTCATCCAAGTAAGATTGTTTCATATTTATTTCAGAATGCATCAATCTATAATAACTGAAAATTTCATTGAGTTCTATTAATTTTTAAGAAAGTTATGGGCTTTTAACTGATCCAGATCACAGCTTTTGAGTTAAGTCAATTGAAAGGCAATGGGGAACAACATGCTAATTTCCGAGTATGAAAATGGCCATAACTTTCTTAATACTGAAGATATGAAAGTGGTTTAGGTGTCAAATTAAACTTCGTTTTATGCTTTATCTGATGGGATAAATTGCAGACTTGATTTTTAAAATCTCAAAATTTTGTAACATTGCTAGACAGTTGAACAAAGTTGAGTGACGGTAAATGACTCCAATCATCGGGACAAGAATTTTTTGAAAAAAACAGTAAGATTTAAAATGTTATCAAAAGTAAAGGAATATTTTTAAGGATGATAAATATTTTAATTTTTAATACCTACTGTTTAAAAGTATTTTCATTTCAGATAGATCCCCCATTTAAAAAAATATGCTGACTTGAATTTTCACAAGTAACCATCGGGTTTTAATTATTTTTTGATGATTCTGATGATTTCACAAGGATAATGCCTTTCGCATGATTGAGTGCCTAAATCAGCCTTTTTTTTTGCACTTTTGCTAAAAAGTTGTGCTATTTTCTCTAGTTGTACTGTGATTACAATGATATTTTCTATGTTAATACGTTAATATTAATGTTAATGTTAACATAGTTATACTATGTGTTAACATAGTATATCTTACAAGAAAACTTCCACCACCGGGGCGAAACCCGGGGCTCCACCGTCAGTCATTCATTTGTTCGTGCCGCTGCCCACTTGTTCAGTTTTCTCCAAGATCTATGTAAAAAAGAACTGCAGACGCTGGAAAAATCGAAGGTAGACAAAAAATGCTGGAGAAACTCAGCGGGTGCGGCAGCATCTATGGAGAGAAGGAATAGGCAAAGTTTTGGGTCAAGACCCTTCTTCAGACTGATGTGGGGGTGGGGCGAGGAAAATAAATGAAGAGGCGGAGACAGTATGACTAGGAGAGCTTGGAAGGTGAGGGGGATGAGGAAGAAGATAAGGGCGATTTAAAATTAGAGAAGTCAATGTTGATACCATTGGGGTGTAGACTACCCAAGTGAAATACCTAAGCTTATCTCCTCACTACATTTATTGCTGGTTCCAGTTGCAATTATGAGTTTTCAGGTGATTTGTGCAAGGCATTCATTGATGCTGGAATTCTACCGTGGAAATTTGAAAACAAATCTCTCAAGAGGTTTTTTTTAGAGAAGTACACAGAGGAACATATACCAAGCAAGTCATCATTATGGAAAAATTATGTTGACAGCAACTTCAACATTGTTGTGCAGAAAATTAGAGATGAAGTTGCATGCAACAAAATATGGACCCCAATATGCGAGACACCCGACGCTGTGGTGAGATATGTTGCCATCAATACACTGGCGACAGGACAACCATCAAAGGAATAATTGTTGACCGGAAGTATTGGGGAAGTCAAACAGCTCAACTATTGCTCAGTTGGTTACATCTTTACTTGCTGCATTTTGGCCAGAAGGTATAAAATACGAGAATGTACTTCTGTTTGTGACTTAAAGTTTTATTCCCCAAAATATTGCATTTGACATACTTAGCTCAAGGATTTCATAGAATTGCCAAGCCCAAACGCAGCTTGTTTCCAAATGTCGATCACCTAGTTTCCAATGTCAAGAAAATCTTCCTCAAAGAACCGTCATGCGTGCAGTTTTTCAAGGATATGGCACCCGAGATTCTGCTACCTCCTCAGCTCATTTTGATTAGTTGGGGTACATGGCTCTTTGCTGTACTCAACTATGCTGCAAATTTTGAAAAGATAAAATAAATCATCAGTACACAAAAGGCTGGAGAAACTCAGCGGGTGCAGCAGCATCTAAGGAGTGAAGGAGATAGGCGACGTTTCGGGCCGAAACCCTTCTTCAGACACTGATAAATCGTCATCGTTTTGAAGAAGAAGAATCTGCTGCAGTCAGGATCGTCAGTGAAATCATGCAGCAAAGGTCCCTCCACCGTGATCTTCTGATTATTGCTTCCAATTTTGCAAACTTTCCACAAGCTATCACTTCCCTTGAGAAACATGGCGAAACATTAGTGAATAACTTGCAGGTTTTCAACAAAGTAACTGACGATATTCGTAAAGTTCTTGGCAATGTAGATAAAGACATACAAGGAAAATGTGAGAGAGTGAATTTATTTAACAAAGATCTTGAAGAAATACAAAACGTAGCTAAAGCTCTCAAAGGAAATTGTAATGCACAAGATATCAATATGAATATAGTGTCTATAGCTTGTTTTAGGTATGCACCAGTGACCTCAGTTGGGGTAGAAATATGTTTTTCACAATTGAAGCACATCCTGCCTGACAGACGGCATATTTTAACACCAGATAATTTGAAAAAAATGCTAGGAATTATGTGCAACCAGGCAATTTTGGTCATTTAATGTAGTATACCTTTATATTATTATTTTTAACCATATTTTGGTGGTGGAAATACATGCCTTTTTATGCATTTTTTGGTCAATAAATGCCTTTTTCATGCTTTTTTGTAATTTTATTATGCCTTTTTGCCTGCCTATTTCACAGATTTTTAGTACGTAAACATCCTCGCTCTATTTATAACATAAAAACAATCAGAAGACTGTTCAAATAACAGTTCTTTTCCTCTCCTCTACTGATTGCAATGTACAAACAATAGATCAACAAGGTCGAAAAACAAGAGTGCTCGAATCTGCAAAAAAGAACTTATTTAGCATAACCATATATGGGCTAACCTTTCCATTCTCGGAAGAACTTGTCAATCTTAACAGGCAAGAGGCTGTACAATGCACTCTGAGATAAAGTATTGCTGAATTGCTGATTATTGGGGTATAGATACATCTGATTGAACATTACCTCTGTGTGTGGGAATAGAGTGAACCTATAGTCTGTATATTACATACTGTAAGAGTTTACTGCCACACCTGCCTGGCGAATTAAAGATTTAATACTTGATTGCTAATTTTACTGCCTTTTTGTCTGTTTGAATTGAAACAAAGCTTAACAGTAAGGAGGGTGGTACCCCTGATGGACCGGACTCCATCCTCTTTCTCTGCAGCCTCTTGCATTATTGTACATGGGAACTGTTGTACTGGGCGATGTTGCAAGCAGTCAGGATACTTTCTACAATATATCTGTTGAAGTTTGTAAGAACATGTGGTGACATGCTGAATACTCCAGCTGTAATTGAAGGGTGATGGCAAGTCAGCATTAGCTTCTTCATCAAATGATATGAAAAGATGGGCTTCATATTGGGCAACAAGAGTGCAAAAGTCTTCTCCGTTATCTATCCCTGCTGCACAGCTCTGTCCCAATTCTCTCTCCCCAACAACAATCAAGGTCAATGATGAGAACGAGGAAATGTCTTACAGGAATCACCTTTCAGCTGAGGCAGATGTTGAAATTCACTTGCATCTCCTAGGTGCTACCATTGACTGGAGCTTCCAAGGTAGGGAATGATCCTGGATCCAGACCTGAAACCTGGCAACAAGTTTATGTGATTATTAGTGATCCCCATACTCCTGTATGCATGTAAATTAAATTAGTCTTTCTAGATCAAATTTAAAAATAGACACTGGCAGAGGAAATATCTAACGGACCCAGGTCAGGGTGGAAATTAGTCAAAGTGCGTGGGCATTCTTTAGACCCAAACTGAATTATGCATGGCCATGGTATATAACAGGGGTTGTAACTAGCAAAATGTAGGTGCACATGCTCACTTGCATTTTATGCAATTATTTGAACCACTGAGTTTTAAATTCAAGGTAAAACATCCAGGACTTCAGAAAACTTGGATCTACATTCAGCAATGAAAAATGTTGTCTTCAGTTCTTACCAAATTGTATGGATTGGCAGTAGATTAGCATGCCATGGATGCTATTTATATATGACATTGTGACATAAGAATGCAGACTTACGGTGTGTTAAAGCCAGCATTGGACAATTTGTGGACTGCTTCTATCTTATAACTATTGCCTTCACGGCATTGAGTTCTGCATGTCTGGGTCTGATGTTATGATGTCTTATGTTTAGCAGTGCATCTGTACTTCCACCATCTGATTTTTGAATAGATTAACCTGATATTTTTTTACCTAAATATTATGGCTCATTTTTAAATTGGCGAACCCAGTGTATAGCTGCCACTAGCAATCCACTGCCTGTTATCAAAGCTACCAGCTTGTCATGTCTTGTCACCAGATGGGCCGTTCAAGTGAACATTGGGTAGTTTCTACAATGAGTCTTGCTTTCAGGAAATTAGTTGAAAATGCATCCGGTACCTTTCTCCCTTGTCGTTCTGCACACTTCTTCAATTTGCTAAATGGTTCCGCGAAGCAATACCCCAATTAAACTGATTAAACTGTTTATAAACAATAAGTAAATGTGAAAAGTAATGGTTGTATTAAAGTCTTATCTTTGCACTAAATGTTGCAGCAGGGCCGGTGCGTTGGCCAGGCTACGGAGGCAGCCACTGAAACCACTGCTTCCCAGCCTGTTTCTCATGAACGCCAGATCCCTGGCTAACAAGATGGACAAACTGAGGCTACAGACTGCAGCTAACAACGCCGTGAAGGACAGCTGTATCCTGTTGATCACGGAGACCTGGCTTCATTCATCCATTCCGGACTCTACTATCGAGCTAGCAGGCTACACAGCACAGTGTCATGACAGGACAAAAGACTCTGGTAAGAGCAGAGGTGGAGGGCTCTGTGTGTACGTGAACAACACCTGGTGCACAAACACAGTGATTGTGGACCGTCACTGCTCCCCAGACCTGGAGTATGTGACTGTTAAATGAAAACAACATTTCCAGCCTCAACGACTACCGGCCAGTCACACTCACACCAGTGGTGATGAAGTGCTTTGAAAATCTGGTCCGGGGTCATATCACATCACTCCTGCCCCGAAGCTTTGACCCCCACCAGTTTGCGTACAGAGCGAATAGATCTACAGAGGACGCTGTAGCCACAGCTCTCCATGCTGCACTGTCCCACCTGGAGCAGCGGGGAAGCTATGTGCGAATGCTCTTTGTGGACTACAGCTCTGCTTTTAATACTATCCTTCCCCACAAACTGGTGGACAAACTGGGGGACTTGGGACTTCCACACTCCACCTGCATGTGGATAAATGGCTTCCTGTCGGGCCGCAGCCAGAGAGTCAGAATGGGCCATCACACATCCACGGCCCTCAGCCTCAGTACTGGCTCTCCACAGGGCTGCGTGCTGAGCCCCCTGCTCTACACCATCTACATACATGACTGCACCTCCGCCCACCACAGCAACACCATTGTCAAATTTGCGGATGACACTACGGTGGTGGGGCTCATCTCCGGGGGGGACAAGTACGCCTATCAGGATGAGGTGGAGCAGCTGACAGTGTGGTGTGGAGAAAATAACCTGCTCCTGAACACCTTAAAGACCAAGGAGATAATAATAGACTTCAGGAAGAACAAAACAGAAATGGTACCACTAATCATCAGAGGGGACTGTGTGGAGAGGGTGGCGGATTTCCACTTCCTGGGAATCCATATTGAGGAGGACCTGACGTGGAGCGTGAACACCTCTGCGCTGCTGAAAAAGGTCCAGCAGAGACTGCACTTGCTGAGGGTGCTCAGGAAGAATAACATCACACAGAGATTGCTGCTATCCTTTTATCAGTGCTCTATTGAGAGCATCCTAACATACTGTGTATGCGTGTGGTACACCAGCTGCACAGCGGCTCAGAGGGCCATTGACAATGCCCAGAGGATTGTCGGCAGCCCTCTCCTTACCTTGGAGGACCTACACAGTTCCTGCTGCATCAAAAAATCCCAGAAGATTATAAAGGACATTTCCCACCCCGGACACTCCCTGTTTGAACAGTTGCCGTCAGGCAGACGGTACAGATCTACAGGAACAAGGACAAACAGACTTAAAAACAGTTTTTACCCCACTGCTATAAAGGTACTAAATGTAGCTGCCAAGGAACGTGGGGACTAAGGGACTGTGGTTGGTACACTGTGAAATCGACAGAAGGATGTAGGGTTGGGTGTTTATGCGTGCTGTTTTCATATTTCATATTTATTTTAGTTGTTTATCTTTTTTAATATTTTACCTTGTATGTATTGTTAGCTTTTATGGTTTGAATGGTGCATTGACTGGTTTTAATTTTGTTGTACATGGTTCATGTTACAATGACAATAAAAAAACTGTTACTATTATACTGTTTATCATTCATCCATGCACTGTGGACAGCTTGATTATATTCATGTATAGTCTTTCATTTGACTGGACAGTAGGCGAACAAACAATTTTCACCGTACCTCAGTACATGTGATCGCAATAAACCAAACTAACTCTCCCTGACACCAAGAAAACTGATAGAATACGCAGCTCTTTTACTCCAACTATTTTCATCATCAGCTTCTCAAATATGATACATCTCTGTGATTCTTGCCCCTTTAAAATAGGCTTGCTTTCCAGAAATGACAGTGCAGCCACCCCCATTGCCGTTAGTACTTTATCATCGCTAGACTGAATTTTGCATATCACATAATTGCCAGGAATTGCTATTTTTGCAAAGACAGTAGAATTGACAGATAAGAACCCAGTTTAAGGGTATGTAGGCACTGCTAAAATAACACTTGGATTTCAGCCAGAGGTACTGTCTGGTAAGGCACCTGCACACTAACCATGTCCAACAATTGCCATACCAACCATTCAATGATGTTAACAGGACTGAGTTCTATAAATCTGTGCCTACTTATTAACAGTCATGGATTTACATACAACTGGGTATCTGACTGGGTACTTGCTTGTAAAGATTTAATCAGAACTGCTTACTGATTTTTAGGTAAAATACATTTACGGCTTGGTGTTACTATTTAACTCTCCATGAGAAGAAGCCTTGATTTGAGTGATCAATTCCTTGTATCTGAACCCTGTAAACTGCCAGCAGAGTACTAGATAATGTGCGGATATGCTGCACTCTTGGCCTGCTGTGGTTTTCCATTTCATGTAGAAAATGGACAGAAGTAATAGATCAATAAGGCAAGTGCCTTTACTGGTGTGAGCTGAGAATATCAATCCACATAAAACACCCATCCCACCCCAACACTGAACTAGTACTTAAGTAAATATGTGAGTGTGAGTTCCCAAAAACTAGCTGAAACTATTTTATCATCAATAATGCCGAGGAGCGGTACCGCTGAGTCTGTGACCTGCATCAATTTAATGTGGAGAGTGGCAACAAATCTAGGTTTGCATTATGACACCTTTTTTTCCCTTGAGAGTGCTTTCACTTCCATCATCTCTTTTTTTTCCTAGAAATCTCAGGGGAAATAGGTCTCTTGGAAACAACAACTTTAATGTTGAGCCATCCCAGTTTCCAACTGTAAAACTCGCAACCTTAACACACTGAGGGGAACAGTACATAAAAGTACTGGATTCAAAGGTACAGCAAGTAAGCTCTACAAAAACTCAATGCTGGCATCCTCATGAGAAATATTGTTGGGGATAAATATAAATGATCCCTTTGAGGATTTTGTTTTTTTGAAAGCTGATATTGATTATATTAACTTCAAAGTTTGTTTCTGTGGAAATTTGTGACTTCATACAGCCGTTTGGTGTGATGAGAATGCATCTGCAATATTTAATGCTTGGGGCATTGAATAGGCATTGAAGGCAAGGCCAACATTGCAGGCCAATCCCTAGTTGTATGTGTGAAGGTGAGTGTGAGGTACTTGTTTAAATCACTGGGGTTCATCTTTTAAAGGTACCCCCACAAAGCGATATGAGGGGAATTAAAGAAATTTGACCTGGAGTAAATATTCGGGAAAGGATGGTTACCTGTCGGGGAGGTTGCATCCTGTAGCTCCAGTCAGCAGTCACTGAAGAATAAAACTTTCTTTCAAATCTAAATCACTAAATATAAACATAGAAAAATAGGTGCAGCAGTGGGCTATTCGGCCCTTCAAGCCAGAACCGTCATTCAATATGATCATGGCTGATCATCTAAAATCAGTACCCCATTCCTGCTTTTTCCCCGTATCCCTTGATTTCTTTGGCCCTAAGAGCTAAATCTAATTAAATTAATACCACAATCTCTTAGTATGTAAAATAGGATTTTGGCACATGCAATGTTTGCAAGAAATAGAATTGAAGATGTACAATAAGTGTATAAAGATCCATTTCAGATATCTAAATAGGTATTATTTATTTCACCTTCAGTAAGGAGTGATCCTTTCAGAGCAATGCTGTCATATGGAATGTTGAAAGCAATAATAATTCTTAAGGTTTTGGACTGGTAAGCTCAAATAGATTACACATACACACGTGCACGCTCTTCGGAGAGGTTCAGTTATATCACAGTTTTCCTAAATTTTGATTCTTCCTCTGTTAGGAGGTGCTGTAGAATGTCAAAATCTGTTGTTGCAAAGGGCATTACTCATTCGATCATCCATCCTGATCCAAGGTCAGCATTATCAATGTCGCTGTGTAGGGCTACCGTATTATCTTAGCCTTATGACATCTTCTATGGCAGTAAGCATTAGCATGCACAATACGCTATAGCAGCTTGTGAGAGGAAAACATCAAAGAAATGAACGTTTTTATCATGGGACTGAGGGGGTTGGCTCGCAGCAGTATCAGTGGGGTCAAATTATACCACTTATGGCAGGAGGTACATACTTTTTAACATACAATGCTCATATGTCAGCATTTTACCTTAATGGTTTTACGCAAATGGTTATGCTTACATTGATGAAAATTTAATCTAACATCTTATACTTTTCCTTGAACAAATCAATGCAGCAATCTGAATGCTATAAATAGCTTAGTTCTGTAGTAATCAAAAATATTACACTTTTCTCTCCCAAGAAGAAAACTAAAGAAGAATCTTCTTTATATCTTTTACACATATGTACACACACACATATATACATATATATGTATATATATATATGTGTGTATATATATGTATGTATATATACAACTATAGCTCAGCATTTAACACCATTTTCCCCGCAAAACTGATCACCAAACTCATCAACCTGGGCATCGACCCCTTCCATCTGCAACTGGATACTGGACTTTCTAACTAACTGACCCCAGTCTGTTAGGTCAGACAACCACACCTCTTCAACCCTCACCCTGAACACCGGCGTTCCACAGGGCTATGTGCTGAGCACCCTCCTCTACTCCCTCTTCACCTACGACTGCACACCTGTACATGGTACTAACACCATCATCAAGTATGCAGATGATACAACGGTGATTGGCCTCATCAGCGACAACGATATAGGGAGGAGGTCGAGCTCCTAGCAGCATGGTGGTTGGTTGGTTTGACCTAAAGCACAGCAAATGGTTGGTGGTGGTCGGTTTGAACTAAAGCAACTGGTTGGAAATCTGAACTTGACAACTTCCTGTTTGCACTGTTTATTGATTTTAGATAAAACGCTACCACTTACGGCTGTGATTTTTGGCCATCTTACTCAGCCCCCCTCCGCTCATCAGGTGCAGAAGATTCGTCCCATCAATAAGAAATAAAAGTGTTATTAGTGTTTAAAAACTGTTGAGCATCTCTCTCCTGTCAATCACGCCATGAAGGCCATGCCCCTTCCGGTTGGAGGAGGGAGGGATTATAAAACCCGAAAGTGTGGGTGTGGTTCAGTCTCTGCAAGATGGGGGAGGGAGAGGTCACGACTCTGTCTGAGCTGTGAATCAAATGAACACACTAAATGTCTATGGAACTGTGAGTGTGGTGCTTATGTGGTGATTTGTGTGGTGTTTTGTGTGGTTTTATGGTGGTTTCACCCTGCTCGAAGTGGTATGAAACTGCACTTGAATTTGGTGGCCTTGCACCCTGCATGAAGTGGTAAGAAACTGCACTTGAATTAGGTGGCCTTGCACCCTGCTTAAAGTGGTAGGAAACTGCATTCAGTGACTCAATTGACATGATTGATTGAACATGTTAAACTCTGAGAAATCTTTCACATTCTTCATATTTATCAGAACTCTCCTAAATAATTAGGATTTCTATAAATAACTCTCTACTGTTTTTGCATGATAGTTAACATGTGCTTGAGGCAGGGCTAGTTCTACAGGTCTCTCCATTAGAAATAAAATAAAAGATTAAACGAGAACTTACCAGTTCGAAGGTTGATCTTTATTTTATGAGGAGTTGCGATGAGGGATTTCGTGAAGAACCCGCCAGTACGCATGCGCCTCATACTTCAAAGTAGCGGTGTGGAATCACAGAAAACAACAACAGAGAAATGACTTGTTATAGTAAGATTGAAGAGACTCTAATTACCAGTTGATTTATGATCGAGGGTTGGGAGCGGAGGGCACGAAATCCCTCATCGTAACTCCTCATAAAATAAAGATCAAACTTCGAACTGGTAAGTTCTCGTTTAACCTTACTATTTCATTTCGGAGTCACGTGAGTGACTTCATGAAGACTTCAAAGCTCTGTGATTCCATGCCCTGGACCACGTCCATGCTGTCACACACCACTTATAAGGATGGATAGGAGTAATCAACTTTCCAGACTGTTTGTACTGAAAAAATAAGAACAATATTTATTAACAACAAAGAAAAAAACCCTCAATCGGGGACATCTCCACATTCTTGACCTGCATTCAGCACGGCCTCCGCGAACTGTAGAGCAGCGGCAACAGGTTTATTGTAGAACCGCTGGAAGATGGCTTCGTTCGCCCATCCTGCTGTGGCAAGAATATGGTCCATGGGCACCTCCATGACCCTTGCCGCTGACGTTGATGCAGCCCTGGTGGAATGGGATTTGAAGACATTAGTGTCAATACCTGACTTACCCAAGATGATCCTGAGCCACCTGGATATCGTCTGGACCGTCACACTATGGTGAGGATTCTTGTGGGTGATGAGCAAGTATTTCTCCATTCCCCTCAGCTTTCTCGTCACATAGTGATGGATATGGGCGGCTAAACATAGCCTTGCATCAGCGGGGTATGCCGGGAACTTCAGCTGCAGCCCTGTGAACCCAGGTCAATGCTGCTTGAGTAATTCATCTATGAAGAAGATTACTTCCGCAGGGGGAGAGATCATCCTGTCAATCCGGACCTTGTGGACTGTCTGTACCCTCTGCGCTGAAGTCAGTGCCAGTAACATCACCAGCTTCAGGGTGAGTTTGTCCAGCTCAAGCCCCTCCATGGGTGACCACGTCCTGAGCAGGGTTAATACCTTCCCAATATCCCAGGTGATGTTATAACGCGGTCTGGGCGGATTGGAATTGAATATTCCCCGCATGAGTCTGGACACCATCCTGTTGGATCCTACCTCAATATTGAGGTAGAATGACAGCGCACTCCTGGCGCTGTTGATGGCACTGTAGCTGAGGTGTTCGTCATGGTGCAACCCGCCAGGAATTACAATACGTCGGTGATGGTTACGGAGTCGTATGCAATGTGGGAGCAGCCGCAGTAGGTTTCCCATTTCCGGATGTGTGTGAGATATTGCCGCCTGGTGGACTCCCGGCATGACGCTCCGATGGTATCCATGGTTCTAGATGATAGGCCATACCGCAGTAATGGCCTGTTCAGAACCTGCAAGCCAACAAGTTTAGATGACTGTGGCAGGGATGTGGTTCCCCTGACACAGGGATTGTTACCAATTGTGGGCAACCCTCTAAGAGGACCCAAGGTTGACTGATCATATCAAGGACCACCGGATACCATGGCTGTGTAGGCCAGTCGGGTATGATAAGAATGCCCTTAGCAGCATCTGTCTGGATTTTCCGCAATACCCGACTGATGAGGCAAAATGGAGGAAATGCATAGAAAAACCATTTCCCCCAGTCCAGCGAGAATGCATCCATCACCATTGCCCCAGGATCTGGTTGCCACGAAACGTATGTTGGTACCTGATGGTTCAACCGTGACGCAAAGAGGTCGATATCCGGTTCACCAAATTTGGCTGTAATTTTAGCGAATATTTGGGGATTCAACATCCACTCGATGTTGTAATTGAATTTGCGTGACCTGGTGTCCGCCACTGTATTGAGCTCACCTGGTAAATAGGTAGCTGAAATCCAAATATTCCATCGAACACACCAGAGCCAAATTGTATTTGCCAATTCATCACATGAAACTGACCTGGTACCACCCATATGGTTTAGATATGTCACCGCAGTGGTATTATCTATTTGGAGACGGACATGAGCGTCAGCAAGGTTAGAACAATAAGCTCGAAGTCCGTGAAATGCTCCTAGCATCTCCAAATAGTTTATCCCTTGTGACAACAACAGGGTAGATTCAAGGGTGTCCCATCTGCCCCCACAACTAGAGTAGTTGTCCGTAGCTCCCCAGCCATGGGACCTTGCGTCTGTTTGTAAGTATACCATCGGATTGGGCAAAATGATGGGTTTAAATGAGTCACAAATATTGTCAATCCACCATTGTAACTCAATCTTTGCCTTGAGAGACAGCTGCATCGGTCTATCGAAATGTCCAGCGTTCAGTTTTAACGCTGAGATCTTGGCTCTCTGTAAATTTTGATAATGCAAAGGTCCGTATTGGGCAGCTGGAAAAAGTGCTACGATCTTGCCAATCACCTTAGCAGTTTGTCTAATTGATGGTATACTGGCCCAGACTAGATCCTTGCATACTTGGGTGACATCCCCAACTTTGTTAGTTGGTATGGTGGCCCTCATGCGATTGGAATCCACCGTAAACCCCAGATAATCCATGACCTGTGAAGGGCAGAACTTTGATTTATCTGGGTGGATAATGAACCCCATTTTCTGAAAATTTTCCACGGTGGCTGAAACTGCCAGTTCCGCTGATGCCAGGGTGTTCCCAATGATTAGGATATCATCCAGATAGGCCATCACTATATGACTTTGTCTCCTTAGCGTAGCCAGTATTGGTTTGAGCAATTTAGTAAATAATCTAGGGGCCGTGGTAAGCCCATTTGGCAAAGCCCTGTATTGCCAGAGCTGATCCATCCAGGTAAATTTCAAGAACTTCCTGTGGTGTTCCCGAATGGATACTGAATAGTATGCATCTTTTAAATCAATGCATGCCATAAAGCAGCCCTCAGAAATCAATAACTTGGCTGTTTCGAACGTGTCCATTTTGAAATGGGTATATTTTACAAAGGTATTCAAATGGGTCAGATCAATAATAACCCGACATCCTCCATCCTTCTTGGTTTTTGTGAATACGTTGGATACAAATTCAATTGGTTCATGTATAGTTCTTTCTATCACGCCTTTTCCTTGTAGCCTTAAGATTTCAGCATAGCCTACTGCCTTTTCATTGCTGGACAGTGTAAATTTCCGATCTGGCATATGCTGGGATGGAGGGATTTTACCGTTGATGAACTCAATCTCATGGCCTTGAATACTTTGCAAGATAAACTCATCAGAAGTGATGGTTCCCCATGCCTCCGTGAAGAACCGTAGTCGCCCACCAACATGTGAAGTTAAGCACGCAGGTGCATGAAATCCAGACCGCCTTACCTCCATGGTTACCAGTGGTCCTTGATATGTTTGGCGGGACATGGAGGTGCTGGGTTGGGCTGATGATGCGGCATCCGCATCTTCCATGGTGGCCGCTGGGGGCCTTGCCCTAAAAAAGGCCGCGGCTGCTGAGGCTGCTGAAATTGAGGCGGAGCTGGAGCATAGGTCCTTGCCGGTCTAACGGCAGGGCCTCGTGGCCTGAAAAATGGCACTTTCCTGGCCGCCTGCCTGGTCGAGATTTGTGACCGCATGAGTCCCACCGTCTTGGCGTGGTCATCCAGCTCCTTGACCCTCTTCGGGAGGTCTTCCCCCGAACAACTGTCTGAGTGGCGGCGTAGGAGGTGCTACCTTTTTGCATAACCCCCAAATTTTGGGTTCAGCGTGGGTTTGATGACGCTCTTCCTGAAGGCATTTATCTCATACTGTGTGGTGCACAGTAGAGCCAGAGCATCCTCCTGCTCAGTGCTCAGATCCTCCCCGTCCACCGACCGCGCAAACGCGGTAATCCCAGCAGCGAGCAGCTTCAGGATCCGCTGGAGCTTCATCTCCTGGGTCCTGATCCTTGGGCTGATGTTGCCCCAAATCGGCGTATTGACGATGGGCACGTTGAGGGAGTTGCAGTTTGCTGGGGCTTTGTGCCTGTTTATGGCCTCCGACAGGACCTCCTCCTGGAGCTGATGGTTCATCAGGAAGTCCACGGTGGCAGCCAGTTTGGGGTTGAGGGGTAGCCCTGATGTCTCCGACAATGCAAATTTTGTTGCTACATCCAGGAGCTCTTCCTGAGGGGCCTCCGATGTAGCTGGTGCATGGCCCAAAATGTCCTCATCCTCCGGCTGTCTCAGGCTTCCTGCTGACGATGGTGATATCTCCCTGTGCCCTCTGGAGCTAGATGCTTCCTGCCTCTGATTTTGTTGCAGGAGGAGTTCCAACATCCGCTCCATCCTGTCAATACGCCCTTCGCCCTTAGAACCCAGGCGGTCAGAGTCCTCATGTTCTACGGAACTGCTGAGGCTCTGGTCATCGGCCCATACTTCGTCGAGGTAATCTCGGTGCCAGAAGCTGTCGCTACCAGCCGCCGCAACGAAGCTGAGCGATTCCCGCGCGAATCCGCTCAAACGCCTCCTTTTGGCGGAGCTCGATCCCGCTGCCTCGGAGGGCAAACGCGGTGACAAGTCGGCACCCTACGCCTCGGCGTGGTGACCCGACATCCGCGCGGGCTTGCCGACTGCCCTAATCCTGGGCGTAGCCGGCGTACAGTCCCGTCCTCCCATCCATGGGGGACTCGGTGACCGTGGCGGGACTCCACCCGAATTACTCTTCCTAGTCTTGGTGGTTGGGGAGTCGACACTGGTCCTTACAGGTCTCCCAGTGGACTTAGCGACAGGGCTCCCCGACTTCCTCGCCTTTTTCCCGGCCTGACTCGCAGGTGTAGCCGTTGATGAGGGCTCCGGGATGGGTGGCCGGCGACTCCGTGCGGACGTCCTACGGCCCTTGTTCTTCCCGTCCATGTTCCTGTTGAAAGAAAACACTCTCCCAACAGAAACCAACCAACTCAAGGTTAGTTTCACTTACCTGAGCGGCTCCTTATGAAGGGCTGGTGGTGAGCCGCACTCCACCTCCAGCCGTCGACTGCAATGCGTTGCGACGATATGTCGCGCATGCGTGCTGGCGGGTTCTTCACGAAGTCACTCACGTGACTCCGACATGAAATTCATGTTTGAAATAAATCTACTGGATTTTTTTTGCGTTTGTGATCAGGAGAATGGATAAATGCAAATAGTCACGTTATAAAGCTATTGCATGTGATTATTTAGGAAAATGAGATAGCATTGAGGGTAAATACTGATCAGGATTTGTTAGTGGGACAGAAAATAAAAAGCAGGAATAAATGTGGGAAGTTGTGATGAATGAGTCTCCCAGGCATTGCTGGGGGCCCAGTGTTCACAATATATATGAATAATTTGGATAAGGGTATAAAATGTAATATATCCAAGTCTCTTGATGATACTATGCTAGGGGGCAGTGTGGACTAAAGAAGGGTGCAACGGAGGAGATATATAGACTAAATTAATGGGCAGGAGTACATAAAATAAAATGGAATGTGGAAACAATTGTTGATTCATTTTGGCTGACAAAATGAAATGATTTTTAGATGGTGAAAGGTTGAAAAGTTGATTAGAAACATCCGTTTGTCCTTGCCCACAGGTTACTGAAAGATGACATGCAATTAGGGTGGCAGAGTTGCTGCTTTACAGCTCCAGAGACCCAGGTTCCATCCTGACTATGGACACTGTCTGCACAGAGTTTTTACATTCCCCCTGTGTCCATGTGGGTTTTCTCCACATGCTCAAGTTTCCTTCCACACCCCAGCGATTTATGGGTTTGTAGATTAATTGGCTAATTGGTAAAATTGTAAATTGTCCCTGGTGTGTAGGATAGCTTTAGTGTATGGGGTGGTCGCTAATCGACATGGACTCAGTGGGCCAAAGGGCTTGATTCCATACTGTATATCGAAAGTCTAATTATGGACGTATTTGTGACTTTTATTTGCACGAAAGCATGTACAATTTTCTGAAATACACTTTCTGTTTATAAGATTTGATTGGTGAGGAAAGTATTCTCAAACCGGTGCCTGATATTTCCAGATAGAAGATGTGAGGTCTAGAAATAGAAAGGCACCTGGTTGGATGTGTTAAACAGATAGTTTGTGGTGGAGCAATGAGTGTTTATTTTTCCAAGGGCACGATGTTGGGAAATTCAGTAGCATCTGACTTCCTTAGCGTTGTATACTAACAAGCAGCACTGTACTGGAGTGGCTTTTCCTTCACATGTCCCACGATTTCACAGAATGCAAAAGGAATTGAGTAATTTTACAAAGAGACAAAGCCTGAGGAAAGGATCAGAGATCAGAAGACAGTGTGGGATTGAGTGTATGGGTGATGATGGTGAGAGGGTTGGAGAGGGAGAAGTTGGGACTTGAAGGCCAGAGAAGTTAGGATGAGCATTGATTATAACGGAGAGTCAGGATTTGTTGCGGAGGCAAGGGGCAACAACCTTTGGCTGGTGAAGGGGGTGCAGGGATTGGTGGAGTGATGCATCAGTTAACACAGATTCCACATAGATCCAGTTATCAAGATTAATTCTGACCTGACATAATCTGTGCAGAGTTTGAATATTCACCCTGTGAGTATGGATTTCCTCCTGATATCTTGGTTTCTTCCCATGTTGCAAAGATATGTTGAGAATTGTCTACTGTAAATAGTCCTTGGCATAAGTGAATGGTAGGACAATAGGTATGTGAGAAAGAATAGGGTGGAGGGAAATAATTGGTATAAAAGCTTTGCCGGAATGCTTCAAGAACAAATATTGATTCAATGGGAAACATGGCCACCTTCTATATATTAAGAAAATATAATGTATGTGGAAAGACGTCCGTCGTCTGGGAGATGCAGGTTGACAGGTGAGAAAAATGGGGGGGGGGGGGGGGGGCTAAGGGTAACTGGACAATGGGTAGGTGAGTGGGGAAGGGTGGGGTAAGAGTTGGGGTTGGTACCAGGGACTGGAGCGATTAGAAAGCTTGAGCAAGAGGATATTTGTATTTTTTTCTGAATGGAGTTTATCTGAGGCAAAGTCCCTGTAGCAGACCAGAGACTGGGATTGCAGAGATACACAGAGGCAAACCTGTCGCCTGTGAAAGCATGCGTCTTTGTGAGTGGTCTGCAGATAGCGCGGGCCATGCAAGTGTGGACAAGAATTGTTGAATCCATGTCAAATAGTATGTGTTGCATATTGTTGGGCACCACTGCATTTGACTGAGCTCTTCCTTGCATTGGACTATCAAATGTATGTCACACCTGTAACCAAAATAAGAAACCTTGTTTAAAATCACAATTTGCAATTAAGTCTTATTGCTCATTTAATTAAAATTGTATATGTGAAAAATATACATCTTCTAGATGAGCTGGGACGCATCCTCAGTGATGTGACCTGGAGTCATCGGGTGTTTCAGGTCTCACAACATCAGACAACCTCGCCCAGGCGACCCAGCCGGGGTTGATCAGGCCCCGACTTGCGTCCCAGCAGCAACCACCCACGGATCAGCCATCTTAATAAGGTGCAGAAAATAGCACCATTGGTTTCAAATTTTAGGCATTGCTTTATGTTTGCATCATTGATATTTCGTTCCTTATTTTGGACCTGCTGTAGTTTTAACACATGGGTGTAGTATTTTTGTAGGTGATAAAATAGTCATAACATATTAGGTATAATGCCCATTGTAATAGTCAACTTCAAAATAAAGCAAAGGAAGTATAAGCATAAAAGTAAAAGTAATCTAATAATTGGCAACAAACTATATTCAGTGCAAATGATAAGCACTCCACCACTTTAACAAATTCCTAGTCCTTGGCTCCATCAACTCTTCATGACCCCCAGACATCCAGTCACTTTACACTTCAATTTCCAATCAGAAAGGCCTCAGGGGTCTGTTTCTTCCCAGAACAGAGACCCAGCAAGTTCCACTCAATTAAAGGACCTGTCCCAATTTCCCAAGTTACTCACAAATTCACCCGAGTTTTCCCCTTGATTCAAACTAGGAAAATATCCGTAGCGAGTCCGTAGGAGGCCGTAGATATATCGTAGCGGCTCATTATGCCAGCCGTAGGTACTCGGGGCATCAGGTAAGTCGGGACGTTTTTTCCAGCCTGACAATAAAGTCCACGAGTAAAAAGATAGTCGGGAGGAGGAGTTCGTAGATCACAGAAATCTCGATTTTTTTTTAAGGCAGAGGACTCAGGAAAGTGGGACAGGCCCTTAACACTCTTCACCACCTGGAAAGATCTGTCTTCACCAACAATAACATTTCTTTTAACCATATAACCATATAACCATATAACAATTACAGCACGGAAACAGGCCATCTCGGCCCTTCAAGTCCGTGCCGAACAACTTTTTTCCCTTAGTCACACCTGCCTGCACTCATACCATAACCCTCCATACCCTTCTCATCCATATGCCTATCCAATTTATTTTTAAATGATACCAACGAACCTGCCGCCACCACTTCCACTGGAAGCTCATTCCACACCGCTACCACTCTCTGAGTAAAGAAGTTCCCCCTCATGTTACCCCTAAACTTCTGTCCCTTAATTCTTGTTTGAATCTTCCCTATTCTCAAAGGGAAAAGCTTGTCCACATCAAATAGTTTTGATTCCTCTCACTTTTTTCAAAGGAAAGGTGTGACTATGGACACCAGCATTTGCTCAAGCTATGCTTGCTGTGGCATCAAAGATGACATTCGGTTCAGCAGTGACCACACTGACACTCATACAAGGGTGAACTCACATTACATCTCTAATAAGAAAGACCAGGATCGCATGGGTGTGCTGACCCTCACCATCAGAGTGCACATGCTATAATGCTGGCAATCTCAGGCTTGTCCCAGTAGCTTAATCTGGTCTATAAAGAAGGCATGGCAATCTCAGGCTGCAGTTCACCCTTGCCTCTAATAGAGGTACTAACAGTACAGGTTTCTTCCTGGCATCTCAGACTTGGGCTTGACCTGGAAACATTTGCAGTCTCTGAATTATCCAGGCAGCCAATCTTTGTGTATGTGTGAACACAGTCCCACACTCTCTGTGAGCAGGAAGAGGTTCTGGCATCTCAGGCTTGCCCCAGCCACTCAGTCAGCCTCAGGTAGAGGCACCACGTGTCGGGCTTATTTCCCAACAGTCCAGTCTTGACCACACAGGGGCACTAGTGGTCTCAGGTCCATCCCAGAGGCATAGTCTTCCTCAAACCCGTAACAGAGAAGGAGCCCCGGATAAGTTCAAGTGGCCAATCAATTAGCCAGACTCATTGGCCCTAGCAGCTACCGATAATACTGGGGATTGGTCTCTCCTGGCCTGTCTGTCAGCCAGTTAAAGGGGTCAGAGTGGCAATCAAGGGAGAGGATGCTTTCACATTGCCTTTTCATTGATTTTGTTCCAAACTTGCTCAGCACCACTTCCCAACTCTTTCTCTACAACATTGTTGACTGCATTGTGGCTGCCTCATGCACACGTACAGAATTCTTCATTTTCATACATTCTTCCACAGATGCTGCGTCACCTGACGAATTCCTTTAGCAGTTTGTTTTCTGCTCAGGAGTCCAGCACACACGGTCTCTTGCGTCTCCAAGGTTCTAGCCCTGACTTTTTTGTTAGTTACCAAGGTAGCATGTACAAAGCACAGCATATACAAAGCATTGCTCAGCCCAGCATGCAGAGTATGTTCTGGCGGATTGGACGGAGGAAATCCATTGCAACAGCCTCTCCACCTTAATGTCTCCCACGCACAAGTTTTTGTGCAAGTCTGCACAACCATGCTATCGTCTACGACAGGCCACCACCATGTACAAAGTATATTGATATTAGTGCTGCCTACATAGGTGGTCATTCTTCATTTATGTTCTTTCATCTGTGATTTATTTTGCCTATATTCATCCTGGTTGGAGTTCATTATATTTTCATAATACAAATGTTCAATTCTGAAATGCTTCACATAGGGTCCAAATATTTTGAAGTGTGTATATGCTCCAAGCCTCTGATTATTGCTTTAAATTAAAAATAATAATGTTGCCTATGGAGCAGCAATAAATCAGTCACTTAGCAAGTCCTACTGCGAAAACCATCACCAAGCAAAATAATAAACTTATTTATAAATATTTATTCAGAGTAATATCAGTGGAAACAAATATGAAATTTCTGCAGTTATATCCTCGCAATAATAGAATAACATTATAAACTAACTTTAAATGATTTGTGTGGGCACTGCAACTTCTAATCATTTCTTCTGGAACAATTTTCCAGTGCAAATGTATAAATAAAAAAATAAATAAATAGATAGATTAATAAATAATAGCCAATTATTAGCCTAACCAATATTTATCTATTTGTCAAGTCAAGTCAAAAGAGTTTATTGTCATGTATCCCTGACAGGACAATGAAAAACTTTCTTTGCATAGCACAACAGAACATAGTAGGCATTGACTACAATTATATACGTAAATACACACATGAATTAATAAATTAATAAAGTGCAAATAACAGATGGAGAGATATTAATGTTCAGAGTTCTGAGCCAAGTTTAATATCCTGATGGCTGTGGGGAAGTAGCTATTCCTAAACCGGGTTGTTGCAGTCTTCAGGCTCCTGTACCTTCTACCCGAAGGTAGCAGGGAGATGAGTGTGTGGCCAGGGTGGTGTGGGTCCTTGATGATGCTGCCAGCCTTTTTGAGGCAGCGACTGCGATAAATCCCCTCAATGGAAGGAAGGTCAGAGCCGATGATGGGCTGCGCAGTGTTTACTACTTTTTGTAGTCTTTTCCTCTCCAGGACACTCAAACTGTCTGTCTGTCTTGTCTTGTCGTAATCTCAGGAGCTACACCAAAACGGTACACAACAGCGCAATTGTTTTGCAGATTATTACTCAGCTTTTTAACGTTGTCGTTCATATCAAGTTTCTTCACATTTGATGTTATATTTCACGTTATTGATATTTCAAGGTTTACAAAAGACAACTTTCACTAGATTTTTACTGTTAAAATCCTTCCTGCCAGCTTCCAAAAAACTTGCACTGTAACAATTTGCCAGTTTCCTTCAGATTGATGCCATATGTTACAAGTTATTCATGTTTAAAACTTTAAAAAATGCTTAAAGAAAAATAATTCACTTGCCCTGCCCGTCATCAGTGTTCCACCTCACAATTACGTCACAATAGGATCCCGAATTTAATTTACATTAAAAAAACAGCACCCCCACTTGCCCCGCCCTTACATGCCATCTTTACTTGACTGCGTCACAAAGGACACACCCTCGGTCCTCAGCGCACCCTTTGCACAATTTCAAACCGGCATCTTTTTTCCTCGCCTCACAACAGGGACACAACGCCTCTACGGGTAAGTTTCCTTCCATTTTACTGCTGCTCCGGGCCCACGGGGAGAGAGAGGAGCGGCATCTGAGGCAGAGAGGGACAGGAGCAGGACCCAGGGAAAGGAGTTGGCAGTATGGGCCAGCGACCCACCTGCGGGAGGGAGGGCGTGGGGAGGGATAAGGGAACAAGGAGAATTTCATTGTAGGGGATTGGATAGGGGGAGGTGAGGAGTGGGGGAGCAGGGAGAGGGCGAGGTTATGGAGGGTGAAGAGGAGGGGAGGGAGTGCAGGAGGATGAGGGGGAATGGAGTAGGATAGGGGTAGGAAGAGGGATGGGATGGTAATGGAAGAGGGGAGGGGAAGACAGAGGAGAGGGGAGGGGGAAGGGAGGGGAGGGAGGAGGTGAGGGGAGGAAGCAGAGAAGGGTTGGTGGAGGGTGGGGAGAGGTAGGATAATGGAGGATGTGAATAGGGGACTGCAGAGGGAGAGTGAAATGCATTCGCATTTATCTTATTTTTTGCAAGTTATTGCCATGCCAGCGCAGTTGGGGGCTATGGGTGAGTGGTGGAATATTCCATTGGGGGAATGGGGCCCAACGGATCCCACTTGGTCCAGTATTTATACACAACTAAACCTCTGATCTTGTGCTCTTCTGGTTTGTGTGTTTTTTGTATTTGCGCAAAAAAGGGAGCTCACTCACCGTTCTCCTGTGCTGCGAGTGCAACTAGCTTCGTTCCGATCAGTGATATATTGTAAAAGTTAGCGAGATTTAAAAATTGAAAAACACGCGCATGCAGAGATCGATCTCCACTCCTGCCAGCAGCGTCGCACAGATTTGTCTATTGTCCTTTCACTCCCTGGGATGGTCTGCCCCTTCCTGCACCATCGTGTCTTTACTGGAGCTGAGGATGGCCGGCGGAGGTCTCCAATCGGAGACCTCCGTCCACAATCTTCGAATTTTCGACCAGAAGCGGCGCGGCAATGTCGCAAAACGGAAAGCAGTGACTGATCTCGGCGGAGGAGAGTGTCCAGCGCCTTCTGTGAATTCCAAACGCACTGCCATCGCAATGCCCCGTAGTTCCGCGTTCACCTCTGGTCCCCCTCGCTGGCTCCTGCCTCCTCCCCCGTGATACCCCCTCTCCCTCATGGCTCTTACTCTGTCTTTTCTCTGACCTTTCCCCCCCTCCCACACCCCCTCCCCCCGCTCATACACCAACACGGCCGTAGCTGCTGGTGCTTCTGGGCCAATCCGAGGCCTGGCTCTGAGGGCACCGATGGATGATGCTCCTCCGGGACATGCAAGATGGGACAGGAGCAGCAACCTCGAGATCCTAGGGAGGGAGAGTGGGGGAGGAGAGGAAATAGAGGGAGAGAAGGGTAGTAGGGAGGGGAGAGGACTTATGGAGGGAGGCAGTGACTGAGGGTAGGGGAAAGGAGAGGTGAAGGAGAGATTAGGGGAGGGTATGAGAGGGAAAAGAAGAGGGGAGAGATGAGGAGGGAGAGTGGGGGAGGAGGGGGAATAGTGGGAGTGGAGAGGGGAGAAGAGGAGGGGGAAGTGGGGGTGGTAGAGAGTGGGGAATAGAGGGAGAGGAGTGCAATGGGCGAGGTGAGTAGGGATAGTGGGGGGATAGAGGGATAGGAGAGGGGTAGGGAGAGGAGTTATTGAGGGAGGGAGTGACTAACGGTAGGGGAAAGGAGAGGGAGAGAGGTGAAGGAGGGATTCATTGATGGGAGGAGGAGAGGGGAAAGAAGAGGGAGGGTGAAGAGGAGGTGGAGAGAGTGCTAGGGATAAGGGGAAATTAGCTGTGCCAGTGCAATTGTGGGCTATGGGTGAGTGGTGGAATATTGCATTGGAGGATCAAGCCTCCTGTGTGACAGGGACACAACGGGTCCCACTTAGTCTAGTATATATTACTAAAACTCTCATCTTGTTTGCCGGTTTGTTTGTTGCCCGGTTGATAGCTCTATTTGTGCGAAAACGGTACATGATAGCACTACAATTTTTGCACCACCTTACTCACCATTGTCCTATGATGTGCAAAAATAAGTTTTGTTCAGATTGATGCCATATTTTACAAGTTATTCACATTTAAAACTAAAAAAAATCACTTAAAACATCCTGTTTGCCCCTCAGCAGTGTTCCAACCCACAATGACATTACAATGGCACCTCATTTACTTTAAAAAGATTGTTCTTTCCCAGAATGGCATCACAATGGGATCTCATTTACATAAAAAACAACTCCGTTTTAAAATCCACAGCAACGTTCCACGTGACAATGATGTGACATTGGAATGCCGAATTTCATTTATATAAAAAAGCCGTTTTCAAAAAAGATCATGAGGGTTTATGGAGGGAGGGAGGGAGGGAGGGAGGGAGGGAGTGACTGAGGGCAGGGGAAAGGAGAGGGAGTGGGGGAGGAAAGGAGGAAAGCAGAAAGAAGAGGGAGGGTGAAGAGTAGAGGGAGGGTGTGCTGGGGATGAGGGGGAATGGAGGAGGAAAGGGGCAGGAAGAGGGATGGCGAGGTGCAGTTGGGGGAGGGTTGCCATGACCTGCGTCACAACGGGGATCTCTGGCATCACAATGGGAATGGGTGAGTGGTGGAATATTGTGTTGGGGGAATGGGGCCTGACGGGTCCCACTTGGTCTAGTATACAATGTAAATTGTGAAATGATTGTGTTCTTATAGCATCATCACCTTAGAATTATCTGATCTTTTTACTTCTCACAGCTATTTATCCTATCAAAGCTGGCCATTAACACGTCTACCTGCACATTTTACATGATATGAAAGCTATAAAATGCCACAATTATGGTTTTAGGAAAGATAGATACATAGAGATTACTCAATAAAATACGAATACCATTTAGGTTTATGATATTTTGTAAATGTGTAAACAGGTTTCTAGGTATATGCTCCAAGGGAATATTTAAAGCCACCTTCTTTGGTGAGTGTACAAAAAGCTTTTCATATTAGAAATTCAAGTTGTGGACGGAAACAAAAATAAATGAATAGTAAATGTAGATTCTGTCTTAGCTAATACCTTTGTCAATTACAGAAATTAAAATAGTTAAAAAATGTTATGACATCATCTCCTAATGTCATTCTTTGGTAAGTCAAGTCAAGTCAATTTTATTTCTAAAGCACATATAAAAACAACTCTCGTTGACCAAGAAAGAGTCTGAAGAAGGGTCTCGACCCGAAATGTCTCCTTCGCTCCGTAATTGCTGCTGCACCCGCTGAGTTTCTCCAGCCTTTTGTGTACTCTCGTTGACCAAAGTGCTTTAAATTGGTGGAGGTACTGATGTGCTACAAACAGTGGTACATAGATCAACAATACATACATAGATACATAAATACAGCACTCCCTCAGAGGACCTCAAGAAAGGCTTGAGATCAGAAATAATTTTTAAGTCTAGACTTAAAAGAGTCAAAGGAGGGGGCAGTTCTGATGGGAAGAGAGATGCTGTTCCATACTCTAGGAGCAGCAACCACAAAAGCGTGGTCGCCCCTGAGCTTATGCCTAGACCGCGGGATGTTCAGTAACCCCAAGTCGGCCGATCTGAGGGACCTGGAGGTGGTGTGGTGGATAAGTAGAATTTTGATGTAGGTGGGGGCAAGCCCATTAAGGGCTTTGTATACATAAAGAAGGATCTTGAAATTGATTCGAAATTGATTAAGGCACAAATAGTCTTCAATGTAATTATATTTGAAAAATGATTACAAAAAATATTTTCTCCTAGTCATGTGTTAATTATAATGGGGAAATCAGATAAAATATTTCCCACAAAGGTTTAATTTAGTTTAGTTTAGTTTAGAGATATTGTGTGGAAACAGGCCCTATGGACCACCAAGTCTACGCCAACCAAAAATCATCCCATACACTAGTTCTATCCTACACTCTTGGGATAATTTATGGAAGTGAATTAACCTACAAACCCGCACATCTTTGGAATGTGGGAGGAAACTGGAGTGCCCGGAGAAAACCCATGTGATCACAGAGAGAACGTACAAACTCCGTACAGACAGCACCCATACTCAGGATCAAACCGGGGTTTCTGGTGCTGTAAGGCAGCAACTCTGCCGCTCTGCCACTGTGCCACCTATGGTGCTCGTTTTTATGTGTGCAGCCTTAAATAGCAAAATGGAAGCTTGCCCGCATAATTCTTGCCTCCTGAAAACTAGGGAAAAACAATCAAGAAAACCAAGTAAAGCCTGATCTTACGTGCTGGAAATGTAGCACCTCGTCTCTCATCTCCATCCAGGAATCCCAACATCCTTTACACGTGAGTCACAAGTTCACGTACACCTCTTCAAATCTCGTCTACTGCATTTGATGCACCCAATGTGGTTGCCTTTATATTGACAAGATCAAACATAGACTCGGCAACTGTTTTGCACTCTGTAAGCCAAGACTTGCTGGATCTCCTGGTTGCCAAACATTCTCCCACTATCTCCTCCCTCCCAGTCACCCTGCTCCTTACCTCCACCCTTCATACATTAATTTCCCTTCCTTCTTTCTTATGTAACATTAGTGCCACCCATGTATCAGGCAATCTCCATCTTCAGCAGGAGAGAGGTGAATCATCTCCTCCTCACCTTTAACAGCATTCCTATCACAGAAAACCTATCTTCAAGATCCTGAGGATTATTATTCAACAGAAACATATCTAGGAAAATGTCAAGTGCTTAGATAAGCAGGTCAGAGGAACTAGCATAGTTGGGACATGTTGGCCGGTGTGGGCAAGTTGGGCCAAAGGGCCTGTTTTCCACACTGTATCACTCTATAACTCTTTGACTCTATTTACGAGGATGTTGCCAGGATTTGAGGGCCTGAACTGCAGAGATAAATTTGGCAAACTATTTGTATAAAATCACGAGGGGAATTGATAGGGTGAATGCAGAAAGTCTGGGTACAAAGTCAGATGAATGCACAAATACCCCCCCACCCCACCCAGGATATGAGAATAAACAACCAGAGTACAGATTTCAGGTGAAACAGGAACCTGAGGGGTGGCTTTTTCACTTAGAGGGTGGTGGGTATATGAAATGAGCTCCCAGAGAAGCTAGTTGAGGCAAGAACAGTAACAACATTTAAAAGACACTTGGACTGGAACATTGTTAGGAAAGATTTAGAGGGAGAAGGTAGAAACAAAGAACTGCAGATGCTGATTTATATGAAAGATAGATACAAGTGCCAGGGTAACTAAACGGATCCAGCAACATCTCTGGAGAAAAAGGATAAGTGATGTTTTGGGTCAGGACCTTTCTTCAGAGGAATATGGTCCAAATGCAGGCAAATGGCACTAGATTAGATGGGGTATCTTGGTTGGTATGCACAAGATGGGTCGAAGGGCCTGTTTCCATGCTGTTTTACTTTATTAATATGACTCTCTTTCACCACCTTCTCAAAGTTAATTAGGAATAGTTGTTAAGTGCTGGCCTTATCAGCATCATCAGTGTTCTGTAAATAAATTAAAAGCCCATATATTTTCCTTAGAATATAAATGATTTAGAACAGGGCAAACTCAACACATGTACTAAATGGACAGGCTGTTATTCAAATCGCTGTCAATAATTATATTCAAGTAGTGGGATCACAAACTAAGCATATACAGTCCAATTATTGCAAACTCAAGCAATTTTGAAAATGGAGAAAATTAATTAATTCAATTAAGTATCCTGAAATAATTAGGGCCAGAAATACACAAATTGTTTCAGATTTAAGAGACAGTATAATTATAATGCTTGGGGACATTATATTAGAACACTGTGGACAGTTATAAACCATCATCATACAGGTTATGATTATTTTTTGTACAACATGCAGGTATGAGCTTCATCTTTCTTATATCAATTGGTCACAAATGTATGCAGATAAGCGATTAAATAAAGGGCGAGGTCAAGGGTGGCACGGTAGCGCAGCGGTAGAGTTGCTGCCTTACAGTGGCAGAAGACCCGGGTTTGATCCTGACCACTGGTGGCTGTCTGTACAGCGTTTGTACGTACCTGTACCCGTAACCTGCATGGAAAATCGTGTTTTTCCGAGATCTTCAGTTTCCTCCCACATTCCAAAGACATACCTGTAGTTTTGTAGGTTGATTGGATTGGTATAAGTGTAAATTGTCCTGTGTGTAGGATATTGCTAATATGCGGGGATCGCGGTTGGTGCAGATTCAGTGAGCCGAGTGGCCTGTTTCTGCGCTACATCTCTAAACTAAACTAGACTAAACTAAAAATACAAACAATTGCACCATTAAAACTGTTGGCAATTATTTTGTTAATTTTTTCAGGGTCACATTATTAAATATTCGTTTAGTTTAGTTTAGTTTAAAGATACAGTACAATGAGGAAACAGGCCCTTCGGCCCACCGAGTCCACGCCGACCATTGATCACCCATACACTAGTTCTATGTTATCCAATGTTTACAGAGTGCCCATTAACCTACAATACCTGGAATGTAATGCTGGGGCAGGGCCGGCCTTAAGCCGAATGGAACGATTGTTTCCAATTGGGCCCGAGCCTAAGGGAGGCCCCGCGCTAGAGTAATCCAAAGCTCCACTCTAGGACCTTTGGAGTAATCTACTCTCGGCAGAGGTAGACCTACCCCGGTGGAGGGGGGAGAGAGGGGTGGAGAGAGAGTAGAGGGGTGGAGGGGGAACAAAGGGGTAGATGGGGAGGGGGGTGTGAGGGGGAATGGAGAAGGGGGAGAGGGGGAGGTCCCCCACGGTCCCGGGACAGCGCTCCCACCCCTCCAGTCGCCGTGCTTCACGCACACAGCCCGGCTCCACCCCTCTCTTCTCCCAGGAGACACAGTAACAATACAGGTATAGTCGGGCCGGGGTTTGGAGCAACATTTACAAACCTTGGCCTCAGCTCACACGCATTCGCCCCAACCCCAGCATCCGCTCCCGCTGCCGGCCCTCTCCTTCCTTTCTCCTTTTCGCTTCCCTTCCTCCCTTGCCTTCTTCCATCCCTCCCTTCTCTCTCCTTCCCTCCCTCCCATCTATCCTTCCCTCCCTCCTTCCTCTCTCTCTTTTCCCTTCTCTCCTTCCCTCCCTCCCTCCCTCCCTCCCTCCCTTCTTTCCGTCCTTTCTCTGTCTCTTTTCCCTTCTCTCCTTCCCTCCATGCCTTCTTTCTCTCCTTACATCCCTCCTTTCTCTACTTCCCTCACTCCCTTCGCCCCTTCCGCCCTTCTCTCCCTCCCTCCCTTCTCTCCTTCCCTCCTACACACACACATAACGCACAGCCCACTAACATACACACACACACAATTAAGTTAGGATGGGGTAGAAGCCGAAAAGTTAGGATGGGGCTGAAGACCAACATTTAATGCCTGGACTGTTTTTTTGCCAATAATTATTGGTTTGCCAGGATCTAGTTATTTTAATTACTTTTCTTTCATTTCACAGTCACTAAAAAAAGTGGTATTGTAACTATGTACTTTTCAGAGGTGATCTTCACATTAGGCTTACATGTATGTAATTTTATATTAGAATGTAGCTTAGATCTGTTTGGTCCAATAACTTGCAGTCACTTTTTAAGCGCACATTTTGTTCACTTTCCATTCTACCTTAGAGATATAAAGTCTATAATAGACTTTATTTGTATTTCTATGATTCTACAGACCTTACCTGGGAACTTGGGGCTCACCAAAATTGTTCCCAATTGGGCCCCGCACCTCCAAAGGCCGGCCCTGGCCAGGAGAAGGGGTGGAAGCAGATATAACACCAACATTTAAGCAACGTTTAGACAGGCGCATGAACAGGCAGGGAATGGAGGGATATGGACCATGTGCAGGTAGATAGCATGCGTTTAGATTGGAATCATGGTCGGCATGGGAATCACAAGCCAAATACATGTTCCTGGGCTGTACTGTGCTATATTCAACATTTCCCAGAGGATAGAAACATAGAAACATAGAAAATAGGTGCAGGAGTAGGCCATCCGGCACTTCGAGCCTGCACCGCCATTCAATATGGCTGATCATTCAACTCAGTATCCTGTACCTGCCATCTCTCCATACCCACTGATCCATTTAGCCACAAGGGCCACATCTAACTCCCTCTTAAATATAGCCAATGAACTGGCCTCAACTACCTTCTGTGGCAGAGATTTCCAGAGACCCACCACTCTCTGTGTGAAAAATGTTTTCCTCATCTCGGTCCTAAAGGAATTCCTCCTTATCCTTAAATTGTGACCAGTTGTTCTGGACCTCCACAATATCGGGAACAATCTTCCTGCATCTAGCCTGTCCAACCCCTTAAGAATTTTGTAAGTTTCTATAAGATCCCCCCTCAATCTTCTAAATTCTAGCGAGTACAAGCCAAGTCTATCCAGTCTTTCCTCATATGAAAGTCCTGACATCCCAGGAATCAGTCTGGTGAACCTTCTCTGTACCCCCTCTATGGCAAGAATGTCTTTCCTCAGATTTGGAGACCAAAACGGTACGCAATACTCCAGGTGTGGTCTCACCAAAACCCTGTACAACTGCAGTAGAACCTCCCTGCTCCTATACTCAAATCCTCAAATACTCAAAGGATGTCAAAGACTGGATTGCACAATGTAACAGGGAGACATTTGCAAAGGCTTGCATTGCACAAGTTATTTGCTTTGTGTACATTGTGGTAGTAATTGCACCTGCGAAATACTACCTCAAAACCAAATAACACAAGTGCTGAAAGTTAGAAGGAAAAACAATAGATCATGAAACTTTAGTGTGTTTCTCCACAAATGCTATCTGAGCTGTTGAGCAGCTGTTAGCGAGATACTCTGTGGATAGAGATTCCGTTGCCTCCATAAAACATGTCTGAGTG
The DNA here is from genome assembly GCA_963514005.1 of Raja brachyura. Next base: position 23,287,389 of record OY740791.1, read on the forward strand.
GGCAATTATGCACGATAATTGTGCACGATAAGTAAAGAATTAGCATTGAAATCTACTTCTGAAATTCTGCATTGTTACTTGGGAATGGTAACCATGTGAATATTAACAACAAAGTTTTAGAGGAACTCTGTGGGTCAAACAGCATCTGTGGAGGAACCGAGCAGATGACATTTCAGATCGGCACCCTGCTTCAGAAGTGTAACCACCTGAATGTGTTTGTTTCCTGATTAAGTTAAATCTAACATACACTGTGAAGACTTGTCCCAACCCTAAAACTTTGTCTGTACATTTCCCTCCACTGATGCTCCCTGACCCGTTGAGTTCTTCCCGCATTCTGTTTTGTTTACTTATAGAGTCATATGGTCCTAGAGTGATACAGTATGGAAACAGGTCCTTCGGCCCAACTTTCCCACACCGATTAACATGTCCCAGCTAGTATAGTCCCACCTCCCCATGTTTGGTCCATATCCCTCCAAACCTGTCCTATTCATGTACCTGTCTAACTGTTTCTTAAATGTTGAGATAGTCCCTGCCTCAAGGATCTCTGGCAGCTTGTTCTATACACCCACTACCCTTTGTGTGAAAAACCACCCATTGCGTGATAAGGGTAATGGTCCCAGCATCTGCAGACACGTGTATCTCATTGTTAAGTATGTGTCTAAGGAGGGCCTAAGAAAAACATAAGGGAGAGGCTCAGTAATGGAATCAATCAAGCATTTGGCTAAATGTATTTTTTCACTCTGTTTGGAAGACAGTAATGGGAATATCATAAAAAAATAAAACCTGCAAAAGTTAATTAGACCAACATCTTGTCTTTCTTTGCCTTACAAACACCAGACAGAGCTGTGGGAGGCCATGAATGTTTGCATACCTCCAAAGGAAATCAGGCTGTCAGCTTTACCAGCAAAGACAAGACCCGCATTTGAAGCAGTTATTAGTTCAGTTGTATGTAAATAACATCCTCAGCCTCAGGGGCTAATCTCTGGATTGTTATACAAAGGTACAGAGGAGGAATGAGATTTTGCAAAAAGAAAATATCATGACAGCAGCCAGTCACATCGACACTTTTGCTGGTAAAGATGCAGATCCATCAGTAAGTCTGTGATTCATGCTGTATCCAGCAAAAACCGACAACATTCTGGTTTAAGTGGAGGAGAATGCCTAAACTGCTCACCTTGACATGTAATGGGATTAGCATGATTGTACTCCACAGTCCACACCATTAACATCCTGGGGATCACCATTGATTAAAAACGTAACTGAATGTGCCTACCAATTTTTAAGGTTCAAGAAAAACGTCAAAGGCTGTGCATCCTCCTAACTCCAAACCCTTTTCCACCATTTGCTCGATCAGAATGTGATGCAAGTTAGCTCTAAAATAAAATAAATATGATACCATCAATATCAAATCAGTGTACTTGATTGGCACATTCTAAAATATCCACACGTTCTACTTAATCTAGATGTGATGACTGTTTACAATCTGTGCGACAGCAACGCATCCGTGCTATGTGCTTTCAAATTGTGTGTCTCAACGACACAAAGGTCACACAGGGAATTTGACTACATGTAGGTTTTAGTCCAAGTTACACCTTACTTGAACCTTCTACCCAAAGCAGTTCATGAGTAGTTACACCACAAATCCTGCAATGGTTCACAAGCTCACCACCACTTTCTCAGTTTGGCATGGGCTGGTCTTCTCAGTAATTTAATCTTGTGCAGGAATTTAAGTAAAGGCTGTGGCATTCAATGAAGATGGCTACGGGGTAACATTTGTGCGGTCACTTCAGCCTGCATCTTGTCAAAAACCTGTAACCAGTGCAACAACTCTAACCCAACAATGGTGTTTCCATTTCCGCATGCTTCAGTAAACATGGATCATCTCCAGGAAATGCAGACTGTTTTCACCTGTGGCAACATTAAACAAACTAGAGGTGAATAAATTCTGGACAGTGTTTACTGAACATTGATGTGCTAACTGCAGCAGCAGGTTACAGGTTACAGGTTACAACTTGCTTAAGGAAATGGCTTTGGCTTTGACTACTTCCTCATGTATAAACAATTATCCTCTGTATGGAAAGGAACTGCCGATGCTGGTTTATACCGAAGATTGACACAGTGCTGGAGTAATTCAGTGGGTCAGGCAGCATCTCCGGAGAAAAGGGATAGGTGACGTTTTGAGTCGGGACACTTCTTCAGACCACATTCAGATGGAATGAGTGAAATGTCCTGAAGAAAGATTTAATAAGCCAGGCTCGTTTTCACTGAAGTTTAGTGAGTGGTGACTTGACTGGAACATGTAAGATGAGGAAGTCTGAAGAAGGGTCTCGACCCGAAATGTCGCCTATCTCCTTCGCTCCTTAGATGCTGCTGCACCCGCTGAGTTTCTCCAGCTTTTTGTGTAACCCTCGATTCTCCAGCATCTGCAGTTCCTTCTTTAACACATGTAAGATGAGGGTATTGACAAATGGATTTGGAGCGCATGTTTCCTTTTGTTGGAAAATCTTGAGTTTGGATCTTTTTTTAACATGGGTGTCCCCTAATTTTTAGGCAGAGAAGTGATTATTTTTTCTCCTGAGTGTTGAGTCTTTGGAACTCTGCTCCCTCTGGCCTTTGAGAGCAAATAAAGGATGGGTGACGTTTCGGGTTGGAATTAGAGAGTCATAAATCTTAATTTCTTCTAGTTGATCTCTGCATGTTCAGAATCGCTACTACTACCAAGAAATACATTTTGGAAAGAATGAACACTTGGAAAGATATGTGTTGTCAGTTCTTTCGTATACTTTTAAAAGATTATGCAGCTACGAATTACATTTTACAATTTCAGAAATCGATTTTAAATCGTTCGCTCGAATGTCAGACGACGTATAGCTTCTGTCTTCGAACAACATGTTGACAGTATTGGTTGCCCAACGCGTCACAGAGTGCATCGTGTAGTCGTTTCCGGGGATCACCACGAGGAGGGTTCTGTCATGATCCCCGACTTAAAAAAACAAACTACAAACAACAAATAAAACGTTTCTTAAACTTTGTAACGTGCTGAATGTGATGCTGAACAGAAGACTGGCCTTTAGGAAAAACAGTCAGTGTCTAAGTGAGGAATGAAATTCAGACCCTTGCAAGGGGTGACATTGAAACAGGAGATGTGGGGTCAGTACGGATAGAACTGAGGAATTGTAAGGGTAAAAAGACCCTAATGTGACTAATCCACAGGCCCCCAAACAGTAGCGTGGACATAGTGCGCACGTTGAATCAGGACTTAAAATTAGCATGTAGCAAAAGGAAATCTGTGGTTGTTATGGGAGATTTCAACATGCAGGTAGACTGGGAAAATCAGGTTAGTACTGGACCCCAAGAAAGGGTCTTTGTAGAGTGCCTTTGTGATGGATTCTTAGAACAGCTTGTATTGGAGCCTACCAGGGAGAAGGCTATTCTGGATTTAGTGTTATGTAATGAACCGGATTTGATAAAGGACCTCGAGGTTAATGAGACATTAGGAGGCAGTGACCATAACATGGTCAGGTTTAATCTACAATTGGAGAGGGAGAAGGGTAGATCGGAGGTCTCAGTGTTGCAGTTGAATAAAAGGGACTATGGGGCCATGAGGTAGGAGCTGGCGAAAGTTGACTAGAAAGATACACTAGTAGGGATGACAGTGGAACAAAAATGGCAGGTGTTTCTAGGAATAATACAGAAGGTGCAGGATCAGTTCATTCCTAGGAGGAAGAAAGATTCCAAGGGGAGGAAGGGATGACCATGGGTGACAAGGGATGTCAGGGACAGTATAAAAATTGAAGCGAAGAAGTACAACGTAGCAAAGATGAACAGGAAGCAAGAGGATTGGGTAATGTTTAAAGAACAACAAAAGATAACGAAAAGGACAATACGGGGAGAAAAGATGAGGTACGAAGGTAAGCTAGCCAAGAATATAAAGCAGGATAGTAAAAGCTTCTTTAGGTATGTGAAGAGGAAAAAAAATTAGTTAAGCCCAAAGTTGGACCCTTGAAGACCGAAAAAGGTGAATTTATAATGGGGAACAAGGAAATGGCGGATGAGTTGAACAGGTACTTTGGATTTGTCTTCACTAAGGAGTACACAAACAATCCTCCTGATATAGTAGTTGCCAGAGGATTTGGGGTGACGGAGGAACTGAAGGAAATCCACATTAGGCAGGAAATGGTGTTGGATAGACTGATGTGACTGAAGGCTGATAAATCCCCAGGCCCTGATGGTCTGCATCCCAGGGTACTTAAGGAAGTGGCTCTAGAAATCGTGGATGCATTGATGATAATTTTCCAATGTTCTATAACCTCAGGATCAGTTCCTGTGGATTGGAGGGTAGCTAATGTTATCCCACTTTTTAAGAAAGGCGGGAGAGAGAAAACAGGGAATTATAAACCAGTTAGTCTGACATCGGTGGTTGGGAAGATACTGGAATCAATTATAAAAGATGAGATGTTCGAACATTCGGATAGCAATAACAGGATCGATCAGAGTCATCATGGATTTACGAAGGGGAAATCATGTTTGACCAATCTTCTGAATATTTTTGAAGATGTAACTAGGAAAATTGACAAGGGAGAGCCAGTGGATGTAGTGTACCTGGACTTTCAGAAAGTGTTTGAGAAGGTCCCACATAGGAGATTAGAGGGCAAAATTAGGGCACATGATATTGGGGGAAGAGTGCTGACATGGATAGAGAAGTGGTTGGCAGACAGGAAACAAAGAGTAGGGATTAATGGGTCCCTTTCAGAATGGCAGGCAGTGACTAGTGGGGTACCGAAAGGCTCAGTGCTGGGACCGCAGCTATTTACGATATACATCAATGATTTGTAAGAAGGGATTCAAAGAAACATTAGCAAATTTGCAGATCACACAAAGCTGGGTCGCAGTATGAACTGTGATCAGGATGCTATGAGAGTGCAGGGTGACTTGGACAGGTTGGGGAAGTGGGCAGATGCATGGCAGATGAAGACACATGTGAGCTAATCCACTTTGGTAGCAAAAACAGGAAGGCAGATTACTATCTAAATGGCATCAAGTTGCGAAAAGGGGAAGTACAACGGGATCTGGGGGTACTTGTACATCAGTCAATGAAAGTCAGCATCTTCTTCTTCTTCTTTCATGTGGCGTGCACAGCCTAAAGTTGTAGGACAACTTGTTCTATTTGATAAAGTAAGCATGCAGGTACAGCAGTCAGTGAAGAAAGCGAATGGCATGTTGGCCTTTATAACAAGAGGAATCAAATATCGGAGCAAAGTGGTCCTTCTGCAGTTGTACAGAGCCCTAGTGAGACCACACCTGGAGTATTGTGTACAGTTTTGGTCACCTAATTTGAGGAAGGCCATTATTGCTATTGAGGGAGTGCAGCGTAGGTTTACAAGGTTAATTCCCGGGATGGCGGGACCGTCATATGCTGAGAGAATGGAGCAGCTGGGCTTGTACACTCTGGAGTTTAGAAGGGTGAGAGGGGATCTAATTGAAACATATAAGATTGTTAAGGGTTTGGACACGCTAGAGGCAGGAAACATGTTCCCGATGTTGGCGGAGTCCAGAACCAGGGGCCACAGTTTAAGAATAAGCAGTAAGCTATTTAGAACGGATATGAGGAAACACTTTTTCTCACAGAGAGTGGTGAGTCTGTGGAATTCTCTGCCTCAGAGGGCGGTGGAGACGGGTTCTCTGGATGCTTTCAAGAGAGAGCTAGATAGGGCTCTTAAAAATAGCGGAGTCAGGGGATATGGGGAGAAGGCAGGAACGGGGTACTGATTCGGGATGATCAGCCATGATCACACTGAATGGCAGTGTTGGCTCGAAGGGCTGAATGGCCTACTCCTGCACCTATTGTCTATTGTCTTTTGTCTATTGTCTACCTCCAGTCATAAAGTCCCAATGAAGGATTGGGTGGTTAATGAAGTGGGGGTGCCCCAACTGATTTAATTGAGATTTAGTTCATGCACATTTAGTTTCTACCCTTGTAAATAGCTAGTTCTAAACTCCCCCCAGTTTAGTTTCAGTCAATAAAATACTGAATCAAGCACTTGCGCAACTAAATTTTATTTTGGAAAACACAACACAAATTCCCCTATACAATACCTAACCACCGCGGGTTCGATCCTTGTATCTGCTTGGCCCAGCCCTTCTAGCTCGAGGAAGCAGAGTCACTGAAAAGGTCACGCAGTCGCAAGCGTTCTTCCAGAAGATCAACATCGGACCTCGTGGGAGCTACTTTTTATAGGTCTCTGAACCTTGAGGGGCTGAACCAAATGGGGGGTCTCTTTACAGTCCAATAACAAATATTTATTAACACAGTACATGATAAACAGTTCCCTAACCCAATAATACAGTAACTAATACAATGTATCTGATGAAGTTTCTAGATGGGTTAACAGAGATGAATTATGCAACAAGTGCCTGGATATTCAAGAAACCCAGACAAGGCTCAACACTTAACCCAATCAACATCTAGCAAATAAAGCTTTGCAACATTATTTACAACGTGTATGTCTGGTTTACAGTGACCCAATCAGTTCCATGCAAGTTTCACTTTATTGTAAGAATCTGCAGATGTCCCATTCTTTTCCTGCAGCTCTTATCTCGGCTCCAGTCAAATTGGCACCATTCAGCAGCTTGTCCCAGTTCTGCAAAAGGCACATTGAACTTGACCAAAATAGCCCAGCAGCACAGAAGCCTTTACTCAATTTTAATGTCCTGGCATCTCCAATTTGGTCAGAATTAACATCCTTCCTTTTATCATATATGATAGTAAGATTAAACGAGAACTTACCAGTTTGAAGTTTGATCTTTATTTTATGAGGAGTCGAGTTGAGGGACTACGTGAAGAACCCCGTACAGCCGTTCGTGCGTCAATCTTCAAAGCAACGGTGTGAAATCACAGCAAACCGAAGTATAATGTAAGATAAAGACTAGAACTACCAGATGAAATCTATGAGGGCTGGGAGCGGAGGGCACGTAGTCCCTCAACTCGACTCCTCATAAAATAAAGATCAAACTTCAAACTGGTAAGTTCTCGTTTAATCTTACTATTTTACTTCGGAGTCACGTGAGTGACTACGTGAAGACTTCAAAGCTCTGTGATTTCATGCCGTGTGAAACGAGGATACACAACCACAGCTGCTTCATTGACAAATGAAGGGAAAACATTCATAATGCATACAGTCATAACATAGATGTAAAACATGCCGATGCTGTTTAAATGAAACAATAATATTTCCATCTCTCACCCAGATGGAACATATAACCAGAACATAAATAGAGTTAACAATACTCCTGGTTCACCAATGGGTCATTACAGATGTGTGGAGATTCATTCGATGGACCATACTCCAGCCGCAACAATGCGACCCAGCGGAACATAAATACCCTTGCTGCTGATGTTGTAGCAGCCCTGGTGGAATGAGATCTGGAAACAGAATCCATTAGTGCATAACACAACTCCGTTTTCCTCATCTGGAATGCCATGAACAATACGTTCTCCCAAATTCTTTGTGACTAACAACATTGCTAGTTCAGAACTCCAAGGCTCCTGATGACCTTGACATATTGTTGTATACATGTGTGCTTACCTTATCAAAGGTCCCCTGGTATGCCTGTGACTATTTTGAGACCTGACCCCCTTCTGGTCTGCTCAAGTATTTATAACATATTATATATTATAATTTACAGACATTATCATCCTGTACCATCACAATTATTTTGCGACAACCTGCTGCACTAAACCAGTGCCAGAAGGATAACTACCTAATAAACTCCAGCCAAATTTAAGGATATAGTTGCTGCCTCCTGGTGAAATAGTGTTCACAGATATCAACATCGCATATGGCATTATACTGGTCCTGGGACCTATGTTGAAACTATCCTACCCCATGATAACCGGTGTGGACCCGACAGCGAGTCTTGTTCGTTACAGCCAATTCAATGAGGAAGCTCATTGAGCCAATTAATGGCCGTATTACTCTATAATTAACAGACAATCATTTAGCATGAACTCGAAACATTAGCAATCAATACCATTTTTCATGGAACATTAGCATAACAAACTCTTTCATCTCCTGGAAAAGAAAATATAGCCGTTTGGTGCTATGCAAACTCTTTGAACACATAGAAGGATAGATGTAACAACCCAAACCTTAGGACAGTTTGTTAGACCTGCAGAACATAAATTTGAGTTTATCATGAAACATCTGATTTCCGAAGCCTCAGGCTGAACAAGCAAATTCAAGTTTAAAATAACCAATAAGGTTATATAATTATTTGCAACAAATCGGGAATCAATTTGCATAATCACACAATAAGAACTTAAAGCCTCTTAATGACTTTATTTGAAACCTCGAGTGATGAGACAAAATGGAGGTAGCCATAAAAGACCCACCTGCTCCTTTTTGGCGAGAATGTATCTTTTGCCACTGCTATGCCAACTATTTTGCAACCAGTGAAATAAACATGAAACCAACATACATATGTATACACATATATTCATATTAGGTGTTCCATTGAACCAGAATTTCATAATACAGTGCGATTCAACACCAACTCTGTGTTGCCATTACCCACACTTGATGATTCTCCTGTGGCAACAAAATTATGTAACCATTCCAGTGATTCTTTAACCGATTGCACCCTCGTGACTAACATATGCCATCATCACAATGCATCAACCTGAACATGAGCATGACAATATGCTTATTTGTCCAATCACTCTATAGCCCATACAATGCCCGTAGAGTCTATAAATAGTTGATACTAATAACAGAACTTTTTGGGCAAGTCATGCAAATCTGTTCCATCTCCAAACTCGAGATGATCTTTCAGCTACTTGGTAACTACCTTAAATAGCAACTGTGGCCCGATTTCCGAGCCAGTCTAACAAGACAATCTTGGTCCTTATACTGAACCTGTGCAATTCTAACCTGCTTGAAACCCAATATTGTACATTTTACATTTACCGTTCAAAGTAGCTGATAATGTCTCAATCATTTGTACTGTATAACTAAGTATACACCTTACCAAACTGCAAGTGGTCCCTTAATTGTAGAGTAGCACAAGTCCAGTGCGTGGAACCTCTGGCCAGCTTTCATGCTGCCAGCAACTTCAGTGAACCGCTACTGCCAAAAAAGACATGGGATGCATTGCTGCCAGAACTATGAAACCTTGCTTGTTCCAATAGCTTGTGCTTCACCCTCCAGGTTACACCTATGGAAAAGTCTTACCTGAATAGAGGATTCGGCAGCCAAATGTAATGTCCCCCTGAGAGCGGTGTTCACTGCATATTGTGTTTGGGATGGTAACTTTCTTGTCAGGCATAGACCTCTGGCACATGCCCCGATCTCTTGGGCATGCTCTATGGCTATACCCTCAGACTCGGCGTTAAACTATACCAATCCCACATGCTCACCTCTTACATGAGGGAGCCATAAAGCAGGCCTGCTACACAGCTCTGCTGACACCATTTCCCATTTAGGCCATTAGCACCAATTTGCAATAGAATAAAAGGTTTACCTAACAACTACTAGAGCAGTAATGAACACTGTTTGTCCATCATCGTGACATTATTAATTTCAGCTGGTGTTAACAATGACCTAGATGGCACTTACTAATCAACCATTTAACAAAATAATTGTTGCACTACTTACACACCTGAATTGCATCTATGCACTTAACAATTAGTCCAACGACTAGAACTGTTTTATACCAACAACTGTTACCAAAGTCTTATTGACTGCAATCTGTTGCCCAGGCCGGCATCATGGCCAATTGAATACCTAAAAGCAAATCCCAACATCCTACAAATCTATTTGATAGGACTTAATCTAACTGGATAGAGGAGCCCAATTTCTCAAATATAGTTTGAGACTAGACAGCGGATTTTAGCACAAGCACGTTTAAACTGTGTATAGTTTTCTTTGAATACTTTTGTCATCATTCTGTTATATTGCCTTATCCTAACAATGCCTCCTCATCCCCCATGATCACTGTGAATGGGAATACCCTACTAAACTGCTATCCCCATAAAGCAGCCCTAACAAGGTACCCCTAGTGCCCATGAAACAGCCCTCAACAAAGTAGCTGCTGGCCCGGACTTTCCCATAGCCCAGTATTTGCCATAGATTTGGCATTCTCATCAAGCAGCCCTGAGCAAAGGTGCTGCTGGCATAACCTCTCCAATAGGCTAGCCTACCATAACTTGGCATTCCCTTAGAGCAGTCCTGAGCAAAGGTACTGCTGGCACCGCCTCTGCAATAGGCTAGCCTGCCATAGTTTGGTATCCCCATGAGCAGCCCTGAGCAAAGGTGCTGCTGGCACAGCCTCTCCAATAGGCTAGCCTGCCATAGCTTGGCATCCCCATGAGCAGTCCTGAGCAAAGGTACTGCTGGCACAGCCTCTCCATCAGGCGAGCCTACCATAGCTTGGCATCCCCATTAGCAGTCCTAAACAAAGGTACTGCTGACACAGCCTTTCCCATAGGCTGGCACTGCCATAACTTGACATTCCCATGAAGCAGCCCTACCCAAAAGTGCTGCTCTCTAAATTAATTCCTAGAGGTGAAATCTCCCAACTTTCCCAATTGTACTGACTATTTTGTCAGTTGTCCCCATATCCTGGGGATTACTGTAGCTTGAGAACCCCATAGGTGAATTTCCCCTCACCAGGAATCCATATAAATATAATATATATATATAAATAGATACTCACGGTACCCTTATGGCACGCAGGCTAATGATTTATGTGAATTAACCCCATTACCTAGGGACTACTGTGGTCTGGGAACCACACATATACCTGGGTTTCCCCTGCACCGGGAACCCAGCTTAACCATTTAGGTTAGTTTTAACCCCATGTGCTGGGGACTACTGCGGTCTTGAACCGCATATGCTTGGGTTTCCCCTCCCCGGGAACCCAGGCTGACCGTTCAGGTCCGCTAAGCCCCATCCCCTGGGGACTACTGCGGTCTAAAACCGCACTTATCCTCGGGTTTCCCCTCCACCGGGAACCCAGGCAGACCGTTCAGGTCCGTTAAGCCCCATCCCCTAGGGACTACTGCGGTCTAAAACCGCACTATTCTCGGGTTTCCCCTACCCGGGAACCCAACCTGTGGAGTCACTGACCGCGTTATCAGTGACTCCGATCGCGAACCCGACTTTCCCAGCTCTCCGCTTCCGCGGTCGGACCAGGGTTTCCCCCCCCAAAGCCCTCGGCTGGTTCCCTTGTCGGCTATCGCGAACATCCACTGCAGAAACCCCGGAGGTTCCTGCAGAGACCTAGAACAGGTAAGAAAAATAGCACTTACCTGCAACTTTTTTAGACTTACCATGGAGGAGCTGCGCTGCTCCACAGCTGTCTGCACGAAAAACGTCTGACGCAATGACGCACGAACGGCTGTACGGGGTTCTTCACGTAGTCACTCACGTGACTCCGAAGTAAAATAAACCTCATTTATGATAACCAAATAATCAGGTAATCAGACAACCAGATATACATATGTGTGACTATTACATTCTCCATCTATTAACAACAACAAGACGATGATGTTTCTTCCCAGAATCTTATCAAGCTTCCTGAGTTTTTGTGGGCGTAGCTTCACAATTTCCGTCTGAGGAGTCTTCACCACCCGGGTTTTCATGGGTGCGAATTCCCTCCATCTGTGTTGTTGCCCATTCTTCCATCCCTTTCTATAGTCGAACCTATAACCTATAATTCCTGAAAAACTAGGGACAAAGCAATTTACAATTCATGCACTATTGCTTTCCTATACATTCCACTACAATTTTGTTCTGTCAGTACTATCCCTTTTTGTATTCACTATCAATATTCTGCTCTATAATATCCGCTTTACTATCCTAGGAACAGCACTAATCAGCCCTCTCCGTATTCACATGATGTTCTTCAATGTATATCTAATGATGGTTTCTCATATAAGTTTCAGCTGGTTTCAGTCTAGATTTCCCTAAAGGCATGACTCTTATTTAAAGCAAACCATGAAGAATGATCCAATTCAACCAAATTCAGTCTCAGCCTTCAATTTAATATTTTAAGTTTCAGGGTCTCCCTCACCCTTCCCATTCCACAACTTGTGGTCGATAACACAATTCCATCCCAATTCCTGTGGAATTCCCAGCTGTTCAAATTTAATCAATCAATTTCCATATGCTGTCAATTTTATTATAACCCAATTAAGAATGCCGAATCTAGGGACAATTTCTTTACACCTTGATAATAGAAGCCGCTTTACTATCAAGGGTTAAACAATTTAGATCCACCGGTCAAATACATCGACACTGATACCAATATCCATTCTCTTAGTACTTCTAATTCAATAGACTTCTCCTCCAGTACTTCGTCCTTAGTACTTTGAATAGGCTCTCAGTCCATAGGGTTATTCCTCATAACTAGTTTCCTTTTACCACTGAGTAACTCTCTTAGTATGTTAACTTTGGTCTCACAAAGGGGAGTCTCACTATTCACATTTCCTCTTTCTTACTATTTCCAATGCCAACTCTCATGATCCCTGAATAACTCTTCCATGTTACCAGATCTTCCCAAGGTCCATCCTTCGCTGATGTTCTCTGAATAATCCTTCCCATCTTTGCCTGTCTGGGGATGAGACAATAAAAATACCAAGTTAATAATCAAATTTTTAATACTCCTAAGCAAGATCTTATGTCAGTTCCAAATCACAAACTTTTCAATTCATCGCCATACAATTTAGAGATCAAATTTAAAATGTTGCCAATTTATTTCTTATGACTATAATTTAGGCACAAAGTAGGTATCTTGCCCCCAAACCGCAGAGGAGTACTTCATTTTCAAATTTCTAAATTCAATTCAAATAGGAGCTTGCCCCAATAGTCGTCATAGGTTGTCTGTATCTTTTAGAAAATGTTGGATCGTGTTATTTTATTTTTCCTTCGCTGGTGTCAAAGTTGGGCACTCGGGTAGGTATCTTCTTCTTCTTCCTCGATGTTAGTTTCAAAGGAGTAGGGATACTGAGGAGCAGCCTTCTCTATTTGTTGGCCTTTGCCAGATGTATCTTAAAGGGATAATTTCTTCTTCGTTGTTGGTCTTTGTCTCTGGGGGGTTACCTGGATGGAGATAATAACTACACATCCTACCTGAGCCTGTTCTTCAGGGTCCACATACTCTTTACCTCACTCCCCAGATAGTAGTATGTTGTAGGTTATATAGTCCGGGAGGCACGACAACTTTGTAACAACTTTGTAGCTCCTTTCCCTACTCCCGTGCCTCCTGCGCAATAAGTTCATTTCTTCTCTCCCTAGTGCCAGTTTAGTTTCCTTTATGTCTTATTCTCTTTGACACTAGCTACTATGTTTCCCTTTTCATATTCCTTCCTTTTGGAGAGGTTTCTCAATCCCAATCAACTTCTTTGTAACTCTCTTCCTGGGATTCGGAAGGGGCGGTGTTCTTTCCTGTTCTTATAATTTATTATTATTTTGGGGCCATATGCTATGAATATGTACCCTCAGATTTCATCTTTTTACTTTATACTAGCTGGCAGATCAGGGCTATTGGAATGGATTTGGCTGCGAGAATATCCCTGCCCCCTGATCCTCTGGCCAGTGTTCTCTTCTTCTATCTTCGGGGTCTCAAATGTCCCTATAACCTCTAGGGATCCACGGACTTCTTAGACCCTGTGGCCCTCTTCTTTGACCCCTTCCTCCTCTGTGTTCCCCCACAGGGCAAGATCTGCAGGGCAATGTCCTGATTCCCCACAGATGTAACATTGATCAGGTCTCACAACTCCATAGCCTCTCCAACCAAACTGGGGGAAAGTCAACTCTTGGATTAGCATGTCTATCCACGCTTTAAACTCCTCCTCCTCCTTCGATGTTACTTCCCTTTTCTGAATTCTTAGTACGGGTCTCTGGAAGGATTTAGCTGCCGTTGAACCAGGTTGCTTTGAAATGTGGACGGTTGTAGCCCGAAGATAATTTGCACCTAGTGCGGGATCTAGTTCTAAAGGCTGAGTAGGCAGCTTCCCATTAGGGAATTGCCTACGGGGAATCTGCTCCATATCCATAACATCGGGAATTTGCTCTGCTCTTATTAATTTATCAATAGGAGGATCAGCTATTTCATACCCTCCTGCTGTCTCACCCTCACTGAAACTACTCTTTTTGCTACCGGAATCTCTATACATCAGGAAGGATTCCTTTACTTCCCCACTTGGTTTCCCAATTAATTTTGGCACCCATTTCTGAGGAACCTTCCTTCTAGCTCCCTGATCCCCCACACTATCCTCTGCTGGTGAAGCAATCATCGGAGCTAGAGAGTCCTTTCCCGAAAGGACATGTTGATGTTTTCTCCTGCTCTTGCTGCTGGCTTCCACTATCTTTCGCTCCCTGTTCCAAAATACCTAGGGAAGGACCAGCTCTCTCTTCTTCCATTCTTATCTCTAACTTGAACACTGCCATTGATAAAGTAGAAAGCAGAACAACTTATTTATTTCCTTTCCTTTCAGTGAAGAACATTTTCCATATTTCAATAAGCTCGTTCCCTTCTTCACAGTTCCCATATTGCCTAATAATTGTCTCCATGTAGGTTATTCCTACTACAGACATTAGCCCACCCATCGGCCAAAGTTTGTTCCCCAAAACTTTATTTAATTTCCACGACAATTTTCTTAATCTCTCTGCTTCCTAAGGAATTTTCTCACAAATTATTCTTAACGGACTTTCAGGATTGTTTGATAGGTCCTTCTCCAGTATATTTCCTATCCTCCTACAAAATAGACACAATACAGATAAGATTCAAAGCACTCATACCTCCTCAATGCTCGCCCCTTCCTTTCAGACTCCAAGGCCACTGAAATCGCTCCCACGCAATGATTAATGTCCAGCAGATTCACACCTTCTCACACAATTGTACATTCAATCTTTCCCAACCGCTATTCAATCACTCTACTCAATGGCTCTATTCAATCGCGCTCTAAAATTTCTTATCAGTTTGATCACAATCACCTCATTCAACTTTCAGCCTGTAAACAAAGAATCTCCACTCTCCCAAACTAAGGCCCTTAATATTTCTATTTTAGCAGCAATCTCTCCCACTCAGAACACTTTAAGTTCACAAAGACAAATAAACCCGAACCATGCAAGTAAAACTATAATCAAACAAGAAACTATTCCACCAATTACAAGTAGACCAAGACACACCCCAATATAAACTACAAGCATCCACTTATTATGACGATGAATCACACACTATAATAACTCCTCCTCGTGGCGTACTCGGTCAATGGAACGATTCCTCCCCCGACACAGCGATCGAAAGAATACGAACCTTGATCGAACCACCACAAATCGGATTCTAACAATATTAACAATCCTGATTTAAACAAATACCATATATTCAATTCAAATGCACTTTTACCCCAATTATCTAACACTCAAAATCCTTAAGCACTCACACAGACAATACAAGTAGCGGTCCGCGATCTTAACACACTCTAAAAAATTTTACATACACAAATATTTATACAGCTCGGATCTGATAAAGATATTAAAAAAGACAATGTGGAAATTTACAATAATAATTTAACATGCTAGCTCACAAATCACAAACACTCGATCTCAATGCCGCGTCGCGCTGTTATCAATTAGTGAACCTCTCCCTCTGATACCGAAGATTTTCCCCTCCTAGGGTACTCTTTGCTGAGGGGTACTACTTCTAGGTATGTTACAAAACTTACCTTTAGCAGCGCTGCAGTTCTGCCGCTCCCCGTGTGCGCGACTTTGGCGTCTTTCAGAGGGGGGCGGGCTTAAAGTGCCGTTTTTCCACAGGCAGGGATAATCGATGAATGTCGGGCGATTTCGTTGCGGAAGAAAAATCGCTCCGACATTTCATGAATTAAGGTATTTTTAAATTACTCTAAATTATTTATTAACTAGCACCGACAACTGGAAGGATTTTGCGTAGGGGAGAAAAAAAGGTAAATAGTTTATTTTTATCTTAAAAGTTGGTTTTTCGGGAGGCTTTAATAGTATTTTCATGTTGCGAAATGGGGTCCAAAAAAATGTATGAGCAAACAGTATTTTTCCTCCCGACTTCACAGCAAACCGCAACGTTCCAATCCACCGCATTCCACTAAAACCCACTCGCTAGTTGATTTAAATGGCCATTAATTTACAGGAATCAA
Source organism: Raja brachyura (assembly GCA_963514005.1). The sequence continues at coordinate 23,303,563 of OY740791.1, forward strand.
ACACTAAATTCCTTCCATTTGGCCCAGAAATTCATGAAAATTAGATTTAAAAATTATGTTATATTGTGGATTATTGTGTGAATGTTATTTGGACACTTAGGCAATTAAAATAAAAGTTTATCTTTTCTTAAGAAATGGATAGATGTTTAGATCAACTCATTGAATTTTGTAATTAGCTACAATTAGATAACTAACTAATTATATGCTTTAATTTCAGGTCATCCAAGTAAGATTGTTTCATATTTGTTTCAGAATGCTTCAATCTATAATAACTGAAAATGTCATTGAGTTCTCTTAATTTCTAAGAAGGTTATGGGCTTTTAACTGTTCCAGATCACAGCTTTTGAGTTAAGTCAATTGAAAGGCAATGGGGAGCAAGATGCTAATTTCTGAGTATGAAAATGGCTATAACTTTCTTAATACTGAAGATATGAAAGTGAATTAGGTGTCAAATTAAACTTCTTTTTATGCTTTATCTGATGAGATAAATTGCAGACTTGATTTTTAAAATCTCAAAATTTTGTAACATTGCTACTACTTCTTAAATGACCACTTTTCCTCCTAAATGTTACTTTCCTCTTGCTAAGACTGGACCTCTATCCCTCCACTCTAATTTCTCAGAATTAGGGGTACCTCTCACATCGGGTACTTTTCATCAAGTAAACCAGGTTCCCATCTCTCAGTTACTCTTTGCTATTTGGTACTAATCAACAATCGATCAGATGGTTACTATTCACTGTTGATCAGCTGCTATTCGGAATCGATCTCAAACACGCACAGACTCCGAAATGTTATATACACAGATTTCGAATTCTACCGTACGGGCAAAACTTCAATGTGAAATTCTGTATTTGGAAAGTTTGATTCTGTAAATTTAAATTCGCTCTAGGACCAATTAGTTTTGGTGCGTACCACTCAACATTCGGGGGCTCTCGAATTCAATTTACTTGCCCAATGAAATCTCGAATGGACTAGAGTATTCCCAGCCAATCTATACTCTAGCCACCGAGCCCAGTGCCTTTACGAGATTCCTCGTCCGTCACTCCAGGGAGGGATTCGGATATCTTCACACAGGCGTGGCCTCTAACCAACCTAGGTTTTACCTGCTCAAAAGGGTTTCCTTCTCACCTGCTTGGCACTCTGTGTCAGCGCCTAGCCTCTTGGTGCTGGCAGTTGATGCCAATTTTCGGAACGCACCTTTCCAATCAGCGCTCCCAACAACAGCAGGTCTAATGCTTCACCGCTTAGCACGTAAACCAGACTTGTTTTCAATATCCCGACAATTGGATACCAAATCTGGGTAAGGATTTTAACCCAAGTCTGAATTTATGGTTTTTGCCAGCACCTGCAGTCTGCCAACTACGACCAAGTTTCTGGCCTCTAACCCAGGAAAGGGCCTCTAACCCAACCCTAGCAGGGCCTCTAACCCCACCCTGGCTCTATGTGCCCCTAACCCAAAGGAGTGCTATCACCCCCCCCCCCCACCCCCATGCTTGCTAGTCTCTGTTCTACGATTTTATTGGGAACCTTTCCCAAGCCCGCAAATGATCGATCTGCTCCTAGCGAAGTGCCGAAAATCAATGTGAAAACCACACAGTGGCGCCTATTTCTGCATTCGCGATCGAGACACCCTTAATCGCAAATTTATGATTGGGGGACCGTTGAGATCCCAGATGAGCCCCCAATGTAAATAGCTTGTTCCAAGCTCCCACCAGTCTAGTGTTAGTCAATAAAATACTGATTCAATCACTTGTGCAACTAAACTTTATTTTGGAAAACACACCACAAATTCCCCTATACAATACCTAACCACGCAGGTTCAATCCTTGTATCTGCTTGGCCAAGCACTTCTAGCCTCATGCAAGCAGAGACATTCCAAAAGGTCACACAGTCCCAAGCGTTCTTCCAGAAGATCGACATCGGACCTCGTGGGAGCTACTTTTTATAAGTCTCTGAACCTTGAGGGGCCAATCCAAATGGGGCTAGTCTCTTTACAGCCCAATAACAAATATTGATTAACACAGTACATGATAGACAGTTCCCTAACCCAATAATAGTACCTAATACAATGTATCTGATGAAGTTTCTAGATGGAAGTTAACAGAGATGAATTATGCAACATGTGCCTAGATATTCGAGAAACCCAGACAAGGCTCAACACTTAACCCAATCAACATCTAGCAAAGTAAAGCTTTGCGACATCATATACAATGTGTATGTCTGGTTTGCAGTGACCCAATCAGTTCCATGCAATTTGCACTTTATTGTAAGAATCTGCAGATGTCCCATTCTTTCCCTGTAGCTCTTATCTGGGCTCCAGACAAACTGGCACCATTCAGCAGCTTGTCCCAGTTCTGCAAAAGGCATATTTAACTTTACCAAAATAGCCTAGCAGCACAGAAGCCTTTACTCAATTGTAATGTCGTGGCAGCTCCAATTTGGCCAGAATTAACATCCTTACCTATAGGACACTCACCATTTAAATCAGGGACTGGCCAGAAGTTAGAATTGGTGGATGTCCATCTCTGTGATAGCTCCTTCCTTTTGTATAATATTTCTGTAGTTCCTCATTTATAGTCTTTCTGGTGCACAGTTTGCCAAATATTAGTTTGGATAATGAAACCACTGTAACCCCAGCTTGCTTTGAGTTTGATTAATAGCAACTCAGTTTTCTAGATTTTAGATACCATATCTCACAACACAGAAAAAGGCCCTTCAGCCTGCCTCATTCATGGGGACTGAAATGCATAGCTGCATTAATCTAATTTTCCTGGTCCATATCCCTCAAATAGAATTTCCTATCCCTGCATATGTCCAAATTATTTTAAAACTCTATGATTGTACCTGCCTGTACCAATTAATTTGGCATCTTGCTTACCCTCTTTGTAAAAAGACTTGATACACAGATCACCTTTAAATATTTCCCCTGTCACTTTAAACCTATCTATCTATATATTACTAAAACTTTCATCTTGACCACTTCCTGTCTGAGTTGTAATTAAATTTGCGCACAAGACGATCCCACATAGCGCAATGATTTTTCACCACCTTACTCACCATTCTCCTCTTCTGCAGTCAAATAAATTTTGTTGAAGAATGGCAAAACGCCAGGACCAGACGGCTTTAGTAATGAATTCTATAAAAGATTCCACAGATAATTTCTCCACGCTTGCAAGATTTATATATATATGCTTTTAAAGAAAATAAACTACCAGAAACACTAACTGAGTCAACTATTACACTTATACCAAAAAAGGATAAAGATCTAGAAGACCCAGGCTCATATAGAGCTATGCACTCCTAAATACAGATCAAAAAATATTAGCAAAGACACTAGCGAGAAGATTGAGTAAATATATTAGCAAACTAATAAACCCGGATCAAACTGGGTTTATACCAAAGAGATACTCATTTAACAATTTGAGACGGCTGTCTAATATAATGTACTCCCATAATACTGAAGAAGACCTAGCAATTATCTCATTGGATGCAGAAAAAGCTTTTGATCAAGTAGAATGGCAATATTTATTCAAAGTATTGCAAAACTTTAACATGGGAGATAACTTTATCTCATGGGTAAAATCATTATATGTTAAGCCAACGGCTAGAATACTGACTAATAATATATTATCCCCGAAATTCCAATTGGCAAGGGGCAATAGGCAGGGGTGCGCACTATCACCTCTGCTATTTGCACTAGTGATAGAGCCTTTAGCAGAAAGTATAAGAAGTCATCCGAATATTCATGGATATAATACCAAACACTCAAATAATAAAATTTCATTATATGCAGACGACATGTTATTATATATTACAAATTCGCAAATTAGCATACCAAATATACTAAATTTAATAGAGGAATTTGGTTCTTTTTCAGGATATAGAATAAACTGGAACAAAAGCGAAATTATGACGATAAAACCTCAAGAGCCATTACATCTGTTGAAATTCCCCTTTAGAATTGCAACAGAAAAATTTATGTATTTGGGCATCCAAATTACTGGGAAATATAAATCATTACTCAACGCAAATTATATGCCTTTAATAACTAAATTAAATGGGTTGATTAAATTCTGGAAAACACTGCCGATGTCCTTAATAGGCAGAATAAACACGATAAAAATGATCTTCTTACCACAAATACTGTACCTGCTTCAATCAATACCAATATACTTACCTAAAAAAATCTTAAAAAAATTAGATTCTGATATTATAAACTTCATATGGGATTATAAATCACATAGAATTAAGAAAAAACACGTGTAAATCTAAAGAATCAGGGGGACTGACACTCCCTAACTTATTGTATTACTATTGGGCAGTGAATATTAAAAATATAATCTATTGGTTGGACAGTTCTGCCCAACAGGTAGATTGGATAAGAATGGAGAAAGAGGATTGTTCCCCTTATAATATAGGAGCGATCCTTCTTTCCCCGATGAAACTGAACAATATAATATATAAGAAGAATCCAATTATTCACAGTATAATACGAATTTGGAATCAAATGAAATTATCTTTAAAATTAAGAAAATTATCGCTTCTTTCTCCAATAACTAATAATCCCTCATTCAAACCATCCATTATTGATAAAACGTTTATCAGTTGGGAAAGATTAGGAATTAAAACAATGGGAGATATGTATGATATGGGAAAACTTTTATCATTCCAACAATTACAACTAAAATATAATTTGAAAAATAATCAATAATTCAAATATCTTCAAATTCAAGATTATTTGAAGAAATATATACAAGGATATCAAACCCTAACCCCAGATTTATTGGAGGAAGGAATGAATAGAAAGGCAGATTCAAGCAATTTAATATCTTACTTATATAATATAATTTTAAATATAGAAACGCCAATGACAGAGGCAATTAGAAGGGACTGGGAACAAGAGTTATTGATAAAAATTCCTAATGATAGATGGGAAAAAAAATATTATATGTAAATAAATGTTCAATTAATGTAAGACATAACCTAATTCAATTTAAAATTTTACATAGATTATATTACTCTAAAACTAGACTGAATAAAATATTCTCAAATGTTTCCCCCATCTGTGACAAATGTCTAGCTCAAAATGCCACTATAGCACATTCCTTTGTCTCTTGTATAAAACTGTATAAATTTTGGAATGAAATTTTTGGAATTTTTACAAAACTATTTAACACAAAATTGAACCCCAATACAGAACTGATTATCTTTGGATCAATGGAAGAGGGAAGTAAACTAACTATATTCCAAGAAGCTTTTCTTAATTACGGTCTAATAACAGCAAAAAAACTTATACTCAAACTTTGGAAAAACGCAACCACGCCAACATTCAAAATGTGGATTTCAAATATGTCTGAAACGCTTCATCTTGAAGAAATGAGATTTCTCCTACTAGGCAAAGCAGACCAATTCTCAAAGACTTGGTCTCCTTTAATCAACTTTTTGCAAGCATATGGTGCAACATAACATAACCTCAGAAATTAAATGGTTTAGAACTGGGTGACGGATGGGCAAAAATACGAAATAGGTAGATCTCTCCTAATCTCTTTTTTCTTTACTTTCTCCTTCTATTTCAATCTTTTCAGCTTCTCTTCTACGTCCTTTATTTCTTTTGCTATCTGTTTCTACTCGCTTGTATATCTATTCCGACACTCTTTATTTCTTTTATCTTCCACTGTTCTTTTATTATTAAATCAAAAATACGAAGTTGTACAAGAATGGAAATATGTATGTATGTATTAGGTACTGAAGTACCACACTATTGTACTTACTTATAACAAAAATAAACAAAAAAACAAACAAATAAATAAATAAATAAATGTTGTTCCGATCGGTGAAATAGCACAACATTTATGAAGGTTTTGAAGGTTCCCCCTACCCCACACACCTCCTCCCCCACAGCCCCCCCCCCACATCTCCCTCCCTACCATCCCCCCCACACACCCCAACACACCCCCCCCACCCCACACTCCATCTCACACCCCTCCCCCCTCCCCCACACCCACTCCCCCCCCCCCCCCAGAGTGGTGGAACATTGCTTTGGGGGAATGGGTTGTGTTGGGGGAACAAGTGAGTGGTGGAATATTGTGTTGGGGAATGGGTTGCGTTGGGGTGACCAGGCCTCCCACGTGACTGGGACCCAAGGGGTCCCACTTAATCTAGTGCCCTTTAATCCTAGACTTCCTTACCCTTTGTAAAAGGCTGTGATTATCTACCCCTTCTATGCCCATCATAATTTTATAAATCTCTATAAGGACACCCCTCAACCCCCTGTGCTCCAGTTGATCCAATCACCCTTTGTAATTGAGCCCTCCATTCTACACAACATCCTGGTAAAACTCTTCTGCACTCTTTTTTAGTACTAATGAAGTAATGTACTACATAATTTCTGTAGCATGGCGACCAGAATGACATGGAATACTGTTTAATCAAATATAGATTAAAAAATAACCCCTTGATCATTGTTTGTGTTTAGATGTTTAGCGATATTTAGAGATCTGGTGTGGAAACAGGCCCTTGTGTCCACATATTCCATGCTGACAATCGATCGCTATTTCTACATTATCCCACTTTTGCATCTAACACACTAGGGGAAGCCAATTAACCTACAAACCTGCATATGTTTGGAACAATTAAGGGAACTGGAGGATGCCAGAGAAAACCCACACAGAGACAGAGAGAACATACAAACACCACATAGACAGCATCCGTCATCAGGATTGTACCCGGGTCTCTGGCAAAGTGAATCAGCACCCCTGCCATGCGCCAATGTGCAGCCAAATGACGTTTGATGTTTTTAGTCTTTAGGCAATATGCTTATGATTGGTTGCAATTTCATATTTATTTGTCACTAACTTATGAAATTAATTAAATAAACCTTACAATTATGTTTACTTTTCTCTTGAAATGAACGTCACCAAAGGTTTTGGAATTGGTTAAGGGAAGACTCTGAAGATTCCAGATAAATGGACAGGAAAAGTTTACAAGGATATGGGACATTTGAGGGATATGGGCCAAAGATCAAATGCAACTAACCTAGGGGGCATCTTGTTCGGTATGGATGAATTGGGCTGAAGGGCCTGTTTCCGCGCTGTGTGACTCGATGACTCGATAACCAAGTGGATTTGGGTAGAGTTATTTTCTTCAATCTCATGTTTTTTGTATCATGCTTCAATGGCACTCATGACCAGCAAACGTTGTCAAACTGATTTAAATCAGGCTGACCGTACGATGCAAAGTTAATAAAGTTCTATTTAAACAAATTTTCAACGATCCCTTCACCAGTGATTCATTTTTAATATGAAGCAATGACAGAGATTGTCCATTTTCTGCAATGGAAAAATTAATAAAGTAACCCAAAACTAAATTCTAAATATGTGAGTAAATAGAGACAGATTAAATTGTAGGAAACGCAAACTAGAAATAACGTGAAATAGCAGATCATACCCCATTGGATGATCTGATTCATAGGTTATATTAATGTTCATGCCCTGATAATCAACTCCATTCACTTTGCTTGATGCAAAACTGGAATATGACATTTTTTCAGTTGCAACTTCGTAAAATATTATATTTGCGCCAAAAACCTTGCTTTCTTTGATACGAGAAAGCTTATGAATTTCAAAGATGGATGAATATTATTAAGACAACAATGACTGCTGATGCAAATTATTGAGATAATGTTAAATAGGATGTCAGAATGAAGAATGGTACCAAAAGTGAAGGTTATAAAAGCATGAGGTCTCCCAGAGAGATACAGGAGAGAATGTCACAACTCATCCCAAAGCATGTCAGTAAAAGTGGTTTGGTTTCTTTGTTCAGTACAGCAGAGTGCAAACAACTATAATTTAGATCTTCTACGTAGGATAGAATCATAATAAATTACATTGAAAATAAAGTGCAAAGACTTAATGGTGCGAAATCATTTACCTTAAACTTCAAATCCCAAACCTAATTTTTCATACTGGAAAGCATCATAAAACTCAAAACACAAAATGGCATGGCTGCAGTTTCTTAACACTCTGAGAGAGTGAACGATCACCACAATCGGGCGGCACGACTCTCGTCGTAGCGGCCTCTGCAGTCCATCAGTCTTTTTTTATTTTGTGTCTCGTTTGAGTGTTTTGTTTAGCTGGGTATGTGTGGGGCGGGGGGGTGGGGGTAATTTTAAAAATCTTTTCCCTGACCTTTTTTCTGTCGGGTCTCCATTGTCGTTGGGGCCTAGCACCGTGGAGCGGCCTCCAACCGGACCTGGGGCTCCAGTCACAGAGCTGCGGGCTACTCACCATCGTGGGGCTGGCCGATTTCGGAACGGGAGGAGCTGTGGTGGCGCGCTGCTGCTGCCCGACCTCGGAGATTCTGAGGCTCCAGCTGCAGGCCGGTGGACGGTAACACTGGGAGCTCGCGGGTCCCTGGTGGGAGATCACCTTTCGGAGCTCCCGTGGCGGCAACTTCTCCCGCCTGAGTTGTGGGGTTGAAAATTACCTGGGGCGGGGCCTTACATCGCCCGGCACAACTTTAATGGCTGCGGGACTTGCTAGCACCCGCCGGGGGCTTTAACATCAAGACCCGGAGCGGGGCCTTGCATCGGCCAGCGCATTCTGAATGGCTGCAGGCTTATTTACCATCGCCCGCCGGGGGCTTTGACTTTGACATCGGGAGGAGAATGGGGAGTGTAGGGGAGAGATAAGACTTTGCCTTCCATCACAGTGAGGAGGAGATTCACTTGTTTGTGGAAATTGTGTTGTGTCTTGGTTCTTTTCTTGTTTGTATGACTGCAGAAACTAAATTTCGTTTCAACCTCAACGAGGTTCCTTCCTTTTCAAACTAAGACAGAAACAGAAAATGCTGGAAACACTCAGGAGACCAGTCAGTTGGTCAGTTAGAATGAGTAAGTGAAAGGGGAGACAAAACTTGACTAGTATGGGTATCAGGGGTTATGGGGAGAAGACAGGAGAATAGTAAGATTGAACGAGAACTTACCAGTTCGAAGGTTGATCTTTATTTTATGAGGAGTCGAAGTGAGGGATTTCGTGAAGAGCCCGCCGGCGCGCATGCTCGACATACTTCAAAGTAGCGGCGTGGAACCACAGAACCAACAATAGAAATGACTTCGCATAGTATGATTGAATTGACTAAGATTACCAGATGAAGGTGATTGAGGGTTGGGCGAGGAGGGCACGAAATCCCTCACTTCGACTCCTCATAAAATAAAGATCAACCTTCGAACTGGTAAGTTCTCGTTCAATCTTACTATTTCATTTCGGAGTCACGTGAGTGACTTCGTGAAGACTTCAAAGCTTCTGTGATTACACGCCCTGGACCACGTCCATGCTGACACACCACTACCAGGGATGGATGGGAGGAACAAACTTGCTCAATAGTTCATACTGCAAAACAAGAGCATATTTATTAATAACAAATCAAAAACCCCTTATGCGGGGACATCTCCACATTCTTAACCTGCATTCAGCACGGCTTCTGCGAACTGTAGAGGAGCAGCAACAGGCTTGTTATAAAAACGCTGGAACACAGCTTCATTCGCCCATCCTGCTGTGGCGAGAATTTGGTCCATGGGCACCTCCATGACCCTCGCCGCTGACGTCGATGCAGCCCTGGTGGAATGAGACTTGAACACATTAGTGTCGATACCTGACTTACCCAAGACGACTCGAAGCCACCTGGATATCGTCTGGACTGTCACTCGATGATGAGGTCTCTTATGAGTGACAAGCAGGTATCTCTCCATTCCTCTGATGCGTGCCGTCACCTTGACATAGTGGCGGATATGTGAGGCTAAACATAGCCTAGCATCTGCAGGGTATGCCGGGAACTTCAGCTGCAGCCCTGTGCACCCAGGTCTATGCTGCTTTAGTAGCTCTTCAATGAAAAAGACTACTACTGTAGGGGTAGATGTCATTCTGTCGACACGAAGTTTGTGTAGTGTCTGTACCCTCTGGGCTGAAGTCAGCGCTAGTAACATCACCAGCTTCATGGTGAGTTGGTCCAGTTGGAGCCCTTCCATGGGAGACCACGTCCTGAGCAGGGTTAATACGTCCCTGACATCCCAGGTGATATTATAGCGTGGTGTAGGCGGATTCATATTGAATATACCCCGCATGAGTCTGGACACTAGCCTGTTGGATCCTACCCCAATCTTGAGGTAGAATGATAGCGCATTTCTGGCGCTGTTGATGGCACTGTAACTTAAGTGTTCATCATGGTGCAACCCCGCGAGGAATTCCAGGACGTCGGTTATTGTCACGTCATCATACGTGATGCGAGAGCGGCTGCAGTAGGCTTCCCACTTCTTAATATGCGAGCGGTATCTTCGCCTTGTGGACTCTCGACACGACGCCCCGATGGTATCCATGGTCCGAGCCGAGAGGCCGTATTGGACTAACGGCCTGTTCAGAACCTGCAAGCCAACAAATTTAAATAGCCATGGCAGGGATGTGGCTCCCCTGAGACAGGGTGAGTAACCAATTGTGGGCAACCCTTCAAAAGGACCCAAGGTTCGTTGAGCATGTCAAAGACCACCGGATACCAAGGCTGTGTGGGCCAGTCGGGTATAATAAGGATGCCCTTGGCAGCATCTGCCTGAATCTTTCGCAATACCCGACTGATGAGGCAAAACGGAGGGAAGGCATAGAAAAACCAATTCCCCCAGTCCAGCGAGAATGCATCTAGCGCTGTTGCCCCAGGATCTGGTTCCCATGAAACGTAGGCTGGTACCTGATGGTTTAACCGTGACGCAAAAAGGTCAATGTCCGGTTTACCAAATTTGGCTGTGACTTTAGAAAAAGTCTCAGGATGCAACATCCATTCGATATTGTCATTAAATTTGCGTGACCTGGTATCCGCCACAGTATTAAGCTCACCTGGCAAATAGGTAGCTGAAATCCAAATGTCTCTTTGAACACACCAGAGCCAAATTGAGTTAGCCAAATTGTCACACGAAACTGACCTGGTACCACCCATATGGTTTAAATATGCCACAGCTGTGGTGTTGTCTATTTGGAGACGGACGTGTGCTCCAACAAGCTTGGAACAATATGCACGAAGTCCGTGGAATGCTGCCAGCAACTCCAAATAGTTAATCCCTTGAGTCAACAACATCGATGCCTCAAGGGTGTCCCATCTGCCCCCACAACTAGAGCGATTATCAGTAGCTCCCCAGCCATTGGAGCTTGCATCAGTCTGTAAATATACCACCGGATTAGCCTCCCTAACAGGCTTAAATGAGTCGCTAATGTGACACACCCACCATTGCAACTCAGTTATCGCTTCGGACGGCAGCTGCATTGATCGATCGTAATGACCGGCGTTCCGTTTTAACGCAACAATTTTAGCTCTTTGCAAATTCTGATAATGCAAAGGTCCATATCGTGCTGCCGGAAACAAAGCCACTAGCTTGCCAATTACTGTGGCTGTATGCCGAATCGATGGTATATTGGTGCCAATTAAATCTCTGCACACCTGAGTGACTTCCTCAATTTTGTTAATTGGTATAGTTATCCTCATGCTCATTGAGTTCACCGTGAACCCTAGGTAATTAATTACCTGGGCAGGGCAGAACTTCGATTTCTCTGGATGGACAATGAATCCTAATTGTTGAAATATATTGACAGCAGCTGCAACACCCTGTTCAGCCAATTGCAGGGTGTGGCCCACAATGAAGACATCATCTAAATAGGCCATAACTATATGATGTCGTTGTCTCAAATAAGCCATGATTGGCTTCACCAATTTAGTGAACAATCTAGGGGCTGTAGTGAGCCCATTAGGCAAAGCCTTATACTGCCAAAGTTGCCCCATCCAGATAAATTTCAAAAACCTTCTATCATATTTCTGGATGGATACTGAATAATATGCATCCCTTAAATCAATGCATGCCATAAAGCAGCCATGAGAAATCAATGATTTGGCTGTTTCAAACGTATCCATTTTAAAATGAGTATATGTTACAAACGTATTCAAACGGGTTAGATCAATAATGACACGACAGCCTCCATCCTTCTTAGGTCTAGTAAATATGTTCGAAACAAATTCAATTGGCTCATGCACCGTTTTCTCAATCACACCCTTCTGTTCCAGACTTAAAATTTCCTTATAACCTGCTGCCTGTTCTGCAGCAGACAATTTGAACGTACGACCAGGCATGTGCTGGGATGGAGGAATGTCGCCATTAATAAACTCAATTTTATGCCCCTGAATATTCCGCAACACATACTCATCACCAGTAAAATTACCCCATGCATCCAAAAACAACCGTAAACGACCACCAACATGGGAAGTTAAACAGAGAGAAAAAAGAGAACCAGACCCCCTCACCTCCGTGGTTACCGGCGGTCCTTGACACGTGTGGGTGGCCGTGGAGGTGCTGGGTTGGCTTGAGGGCGCGGCGTCTTCGATTTCCACAAAGGTCTCTGCCGACCCTGTCCTAAAAAAGACCCTTGGTGCTGGTTCTGGTGCTGTTGTCGTTGTGGAGCTAGAGGGTGAGTCCTCGTCGAGGCACTGGCTGACCCTCGTGAGCGAATGTATGGAGCTTTTGAGCCTGACGGTGTGGGGGCACTCTGAGAGCGCATGATCCCCACCGTTTTGGCTTGTTCGTCAAGCTCTTTGACTCTCTTCGAGAGGTCCTCACCAAAGAGCTGACGGGGCGGCGGCGGCGGCGGTGGTTTGCACAATCCTGCAAACTTCGGGTTGAGTGCTGGGCGGATGCTGTTTTTGCGAAACCCGTTGATCTCGTGCTGGGTCGCGCACAATAAGGCCAGAGCATCTTCCTGGTCCAAATTCAGTTCGTCCCCGTCCACCGACCGCGCAAAGGCGGTAATACCGGCCGTGAGGAGTTTCAGGATCCGCTGCAATTTTAGCTCTTGTTGACGGATAGCCGCACTGATGTTGCCCCATATTGGCGTATTGACCACAGGCACGTAGAGGGAGTTGCAGTTTGATGGAGCCTTGTGACGGCTCATAGCCTGGATGAGGACTTCTTCCTGCAGCACCTGATTATTAAGAAAGTCCACTGTGGCTGCCAGCTTTGTATTTAGAGAAAGACCAGTCGTATGTGGGGCCGCGAATTTGGTCACCACATCCAAGAGTTCCTCCGCTGGCACCTCCAACGGAGGTGGTACGGGATCCACCAGAACCTCCTCCTCCTGCTGCTCCAGGCTGATAGTAGATGTTGGTGAAGACGCCCTGTGCCTGTTGCTGCCCTGCTGTTGTTGACGTTGAAGCAGGAGCTCCAGCAGCCGCTCCATACGGTCAATACGCCCTTCACCCTGAACACTCAGGTGGTCGGAGTCCTCCGGCTCTGAAAAGAAAACCGGGCTCCTGTCATCGGCCCGCACCTCGTCGAGGCCCTGCCGGTGCCGGTAGTTGTCGCTAACAGCCGCCGAGGCGAAACTGCGCGATTCCTGCGCGGGCGTGTTCAACCGCCTCCGTTTAGCGGGAGCTGAAGCCGCTGCCACTAAGGACACTTGCGGCGTGGTGTCGGCACCAGCCGAAGCATGGCTGCCTGGGGCCCGCGCAGTCTTGCCGGCTGCCCACATCGTGGACCTTGCCGACGCATGGTCTCGCCCACCCATCCATGGGGGGCTCGGCGACCGTGACGAGACCCGACTCAACCGACCCGTCCCGGCATCGAGAGTCGGGGTGTGCCGGCTAGACCTCACAGCCGCCCCGGGTCTCGCCCTGGAACCTGACCGCTCCTCCGCGGCAGGCAATGCCTTAGCCCTGACAGGGTTAGGCTTCTGGGCTCCTGCCCTCCCCCTTCTTGGAGGGCTGAGTGGAACAGGCCGTGCAACGGCACGTGCCCTGCTCGAGGTCGCCAGCGAGCCCGCTGACGACCTGACTGCCATGGCAGGGTCCCCCTGCTCTGGCGGCACACCACACTCCTCCTCGTCGAACTCCTCCGAGCTGTGGTGTGCTGGCGGATCTGGACCTGTAAACACAGGGCTTACCCACATCTCCGCCTGAATCCTGGCCTGCGCTGCAGGTACTGCCGATGGTAATGGCCCCGGAACTGTTGGCCGGCGAACTCGTCCTGACGTCCTCCGGCCCTTCGAACTCCCATCCATGTCCTTGCTGCAAGACATAATCAGACAACAAGGACCACCAACTAAAGGTAGAATACTTACCTCCGTGGCCCCTTATGAAGGGCTGACGAGGAGCGCGCTCCACCGCCACTCACGTGACTCCGAAATGAAATGGGGTTGAGGGAAGATAGATCAGCCATGATTGACTGGCAGAGTAGATGTGATAGGCTGAATAGCCTAATTCTGTCTCTATAGCTTATGAACTTATGAAACTATCATCACAGGTCAATGGCTGCTCATCAGAGTTTCCTTCCGATATATCACTTTTTCCTGACTGCACGATCTCTTCTGATTCACAAGTTGCAAATGGAGAAAGCATCCACATCTGACATGGTCCCTGTCCATGACTTGACACAATTCTATCAAAATCTACCCAGGCAGCAGATCATCAACAAAATATATGAAGAAAATGACACATTATGAAACATTAATTCTGTTTTATCCCCCCAATGACACTGCTTGGCTTGCGGAGTATTTCCAGCATGATCTGTTTCATTGTAAACCATCCTTTGAGCTACCAACTCAAGTACCGTCAACAAGCTCAGAAATGGCATCTGAAGTTGGTGACTCGCTGGGACTGAGTTCCCTGCATTCATAGAGCCACAGAGCATGGAAACAGGACCTTTAGCCCACCTTGTCCATGCTGACCTTCATGTATGCATTTACAATCCTGTCAGTCTGAAAAAGGGTCCCAACCATTCCTGCCCATTCCCTCCACAGCTGTTGCCTGACCTACTGAGCTTCTCCAGCATTTTGTGTTTTGCACTAGTAACACTTTTCAGCTCTCAGCACTTTCACGCGGACACTTTAATTCCCCATCTAAATATCCCCCAAATGCCATTTAGGGCACTTCCCATTATCCTTCTCAACCATCTTATCTATTTGTGCTGATACTTTTAGAGATTCTTGAACAGTCCCTCTTTTCCACATTACCACGTAGGGTCCTAGCCTTATTAGTCTTCTCAAAATTTAACACTTCACATTTTCCATCATTAAAATCCCTCTCCCATTACCTGAGCTTATTCTGCGCTGGAGATGCTACACTCAGTCAGATGTTTGGAGTGTAATCCGTCACTGTCCCAGGTTGTGCCTTGTGGACAGGGTTTGTGTTATAAGCAGAAGAGTCACTTGCTGCAGGATATCTAGCCTCTGACCTGCTCTTGAAGCCATGATATTGTTGGTCCATTTGGGGTTCTGGTCAGTAGTCATTCCCACTTTGAGAATAAGAACGCAAGAAATAAGAATGGGAACCAGGAGCTCTGGCATTTACCCAGATCACAACTGATCTTCTTTCTCAGCTTAATTGTCCTGCCCTAGCCTCACATCGTTTATTTCTATCAATCTCTGTCTTAAATATACTTAGGTAGTATAGTTCAACGATTCACATCCTATGGGTCAATGAAATGTTCAATTTTTCGGTCCTAAACTAAGGTCTGCATTTTATTTTCAAACTGCGAATTATGATCTAAACTCCACTGCCATGTAATTACCCTTCCTGCATTCAGCCTGTGCAGCTCTGTAAGAATGTCATAAATATTGTAGGCATCCATGAGATTACTGTGATGGTGGGAGACTAACCTAGGAAGCTCTGCCATTGAATGTCAAGGGCAGGTAATTAGACTCTCCTGTTGGGGATCTTCATTGACTGGCACTTCTCTGATGTGAATGTTTCTTACCAATTCGGAGAATATGGAGGGTGACATGGTGGTGCAGTCCCTCGTGTTTGTGGGATCGTATCAGTGTGCAGTAATTACTGGGCACCGCGGACTCGGTGGGCCGAAGGGCCTGTTTCTGTGCTGTATCTCTAAACTAAACTAAACTAAACTAAACACTTCACAGACGGCTCCTGATATTCTCCAAATCTTGTCCCCTGCAGGTATGGACCGTCTCATTTGCTGACAAGATGCAAATGGACAAGTGCAGGCAGAATTGGATGACAAGTGCCAAACTATGGAGGACAAGGTTACCTAAAGTACCTCTTGGGTGTTCATGTAATCACTGCTTGAAGAATTGGCAGGCTTACTGAAAAGCTTACATGGAACGTTAGGAAATCTGCGGGAGCCCCACACCAATAACAAAGCACACACATCGGAGAGAAAATAGGTCTTTGGAAGCCTTGAATTGAGGAAAATTCATTCTGTTTTACTATACCGTGTAGATTTGAAATATTGTCAAGAGGGCCTGGAAAACCGTTAAATAATATCTTATTCAACCAACACTCCCTTCCTGCATCCTCAATTCCTGCATTGTGCCAGCCATCAGTTGCATTGTTAAGGTCCCCTTTGGACCTGCTAACATTATTTCAGATTGACAATATGATCGCACACCTCTACATGCTTTGGGCTTGAGGGATCATTGCACCTGCCTGCACCCTTCCTAATTTACCTAGCAGGTAGTAAGAAGCTGAAATTTGCAGCCAGAACACATTCACAGCATGTGTCAAATTTAAAGTTATGTTTCATTTGCTCTCAAGCAGATGTACCGTAAGTATCACCATCAGCAATTTATTTGTAGTCTTTTTCAATGGCTTAAGGCATTTGCAACTTATATTGTTCAATTTCGCAGAACAGCGCAATAAAGTTAAATAATTGGCAATATATATATATATGTGTGTGTGTGTGTGTGTGTGTGTGTGTGTGTGTGTGTGTGTGTGTGTGTGTGTGTGTGTGTGTGTGTGTGTGTGTGTTTTCTATGAAACCCAAGCTGAATCCAAGAAATTGAACCACACTCTGCATAGAGCAATTGCTCACGAGTCATTAGTATGTGTATACATAATAAGATGTTTCTCTTCACAATCTACCTGTAGACTTTTAATATGAATACCGAATCTCACAGAAAGTAGTGGTTTATTAAAATAAACCAGCTTGATGTAACATGTATTTGTTCTTGTTTAATTCATGAGGTATTAATCTTAATATCATTTTATGATTTACTTCACAATCCCATATTTCTTCGTATGTACATTTTATTGAATGTTGTCATTAAAATACACTTCCATTTGGATGGCAGGCTTCAAAGAAATATTATAATGAGAAATTATTACACTATACTGTAATAATTATTTCAAAAGCTTCAAGTAAAACCTAGTCACTTCCAATATTTCATCAGAATTAAAATTCACTCTTCATTTTATCCATTATTTTCATATCTTTTGCCAATAAAAATATCTGGATTTTGAAAAAAATGCTTGAAAAAACAATTTTTGGGGGTTGTCAGTTTGTACAGACAATTGCAAACCATACAAAACATCCTCAAATAACATTGCCGTGAATTAATGTGGTGTTACAAGTTGACACTAATGAATATACCATAATATTTAAAGTGGAATTTAACAATTCATTCAAATTATCTATGTGGCATAGTCCATTCAAATTGTTGCATGCATTCATTATTAGAATGTGCCATTCAGGAGAAAGAGAACATATTGTGGTGGTTTTGAAGGAAGGATAATTGTTGTGACCTTGGGACAATCAGATAGGAGTGAGAAGGGAAGACAATCTGCTGCATCCCCAGAATCAGAGACAATCAATGAAACAGGCCCTCTCAATCCATTTCGACCATGGTGACCAAGATGCTATCTGCGCTAATCATAGAAACATAGAAACATTGAAAATAAGTGCAGGAGTGGGCCATTCAGCCCTTTGAACCAGCACCGGCATTCAATATGATCATCCAAAATCAATACCCCGTTCCTGCATTTTCCCCATATCCCTTGATTCTGTCAGCACTAAGAACTAAATCTAACTCTCTCTTCAAAACATCCAGTGAATTGGCCTCCACTGCCTTCTGCGGCAGAGAATTCCACAGATTCACAACTCTCTGGGTGAAAAAGTTTTTCCTCGTCTTAGTCTTAAATGGCCTACTCCTTATTCTTAAACTGTGACCCCTAGTTATGGATTCCCCCCACCATCGGAACATTTTTCCTGCATCTACCCTGTCCAATCCCTATAGAATGTTATATGCTTCTATAATATGCCCTCTCATCCTTCTAAATTCCAGTCAATACAAGCCCAGTCGACCCATTCTTTCATCATATGTCAGTTCCACCAACCCGGGAATTAACCTGGTGAACTTCCTCAATAGCAAGAATGCCCTTCCTCAAATTAGAAGACTAAATCTGCACACAATATTCCAGGTGTGGTCTCACCAGGGCCCTGTACAACTGCAGTAGGACCTCTTTGCTCCTACACTCAAATCCTCTCACTAAGAAGGCCAACATGCCTTTTGCTTCTTTCACTGCCTGCTGTACCTGCATGCTTACTTTTAGTGACTGATGTACAAGGACACCCAGGTCTTGTTGCACCTCCCTTTTCCTAATCTAACACCATTCAGATGATGGTTACACAAAAAGCTGGAGAAACTCAGCGGGTGCAGCAGCATCTAAGGAGCGAAGGAGATAGGCGACGTTTCGGGTCAAGACCCTTCTTCAGACTGAAGAAGGGTCTCGACCCGAAACGTCGCCTATCTCCTTCGCTCCTTAGATGCTGCTGCACCCGCTGAGTTTCTCCAGCTTTTTGTGTAACCCTCGATTCTCCAGCATCTGCAGTTCCTTCTTTAACACCATTCAGATGATAATCTGCCTTCTTGTTCTTGCCACCAAAGTGGATAACCTCACATTTATCCACATTATACTGCACCTGCCGTGCATCTGCCCACTCACCCAACCGATCCAAGTCACCCTGCAGGATCATAGCATTCTCCTCACAGCTCACACTGCTACCCAGCTTTGTGTCATCCGCAAACTTGGAGATGTTACATTTAATTCCTTCGTCTAAATCGGTAATATATATTGCAAATAACTGGGGTCCCATTTCACATTAACATTTCATATCACATTTGCCTGCATTAAGCTCATGTCCCTCTGTGGCTTTCCCATCTAAATAATTGTTGAAAACCCTTTTAAATGCAATTGTATCTTCCTCGACCTCCTCCTCCTGGCAAATAGTTCCAGATAATCAACACCTTTTGTGAGAAAGACTTAACCTTCAGACGTAATTTCTCCCCTCTCTTCTTAAACCTGTGTTCACTAGTTCTGGAGAAGAAAACACTCTGAAGATCTATCGTATGTAGCCACTCTTAATTTTATAAATCTCTGTAAGGTCAGCTTTCACATAATACTGAGAATAAACCAAAATCCATTCTCTCCTTATAACTAGAGAAATCCATTTAAGGAAATCCTTTTTCGCATCTTGGTTAATCTCTGAAGTTTAGTTTAGTTTAGTGTAGATATGCAGTGCGGAAATAGGCTCCTCGGCCCACTGAGTCTGCACCAACCTACAATCCCCACACCTTAACACTATCCTACACACACTGGGGACAATTTATGCATACACCAAGCCAATTAACATACATATCTGTGCGTCTTTGGACTGGGAGGAAACCAAAGATCTCGGGGAAAAGCCACACGGTCACGGGGAGGACGTACAAACTCCATAAGGACAGCACCCGTAGCCAGGATCGAATCCGGGTCTCCGGCGCTGTAAGGCAGTAACTCTACCGCTGCCCCACCGCGATCGCCCTTCTTCTGCGCACTCTCTCTCTTGCTCCCACTCTCTTCAAATGCAGCTGAATCAGTTGCAATATGATATCCTAATTCTTATACTGAATACTCAAGAGAAGCACATACAATGCTTTTTTTTTAGCGATCTAGCCATCTTTGTCACTGCTTTAATCAAGCCATGAAATGTGCCTATCCAGGTCCTCTTTATATCATTACTCCTGAGATCTCTGTTATTTATTCTTTATGTCCTACTAACATTTGACTCACTGTCCATTACCTTACACATGAATGGATGAAATTCCTTCTGTAACTGCTCTGTTCACCTTATCACTTGGCGTATGTCCATTGTATTCTCAATCATCCTTCAGTTGCTATGATTGCACCAATTTTTGTGTGGTCTGCAAAATTACTAATCTGACCATCTTTATTCTAATTAATGTCATATATTACAAATAAGAAAAGTCTGAGCACCAATCGTTATGGTATACCATTAGTTACAGATTTCCGATTGGATGAACACCCATCCACTACTGCACTGTGCCTCCTATCAACAAACCAATTTTGGATATAAATGTAGCCAACAGTCCTCAGAAGCCTTAATCATGTACCTTAATCTTGTGGCCCAAACTACCATGCAGATTTTGACAAAAGCCTTACAAAGTCCACATGTGCCATGTCTACAGTGCTGCCTTCATTAATTTTCTTAGTTACCTCCTCCAACATTTCAGACTGTTGAGGCATGATTTTCCCAGCTCAAAAACATGCTGACTCCTCCAAATTAATTCCAAATAAAAATCCTGTCCCTCAGAATCTTCTCCAACAGCTGCCTACCACTGATATAATGCTCATCGGCTGGTATTTTCCAGGCGTATCCCTACTGTCCTTTTTTGAATAAGGGAACAACTTAAGTTATCTTCCAGTTTTCTGGTGAAGCGAAGAGCCCACCAGTCCGGATGCGCGTCAATATGTCTAACGCATGGTGCACTAGTCGGAGCAGTTTCAAACTGCTCTGCCAGGTAAGTCCATTTTCAGCGGGCCGCTCTGATAGCGTGCCCAGAGTAGCTATGGAGGTGGCCGGGGTTTGGGCCGCTGTGGAAGCTCCATAGGAGCTAAAGTGAGAAAAAAACATTGCGTCACATTTCGAGCTCTCCACGGGAGCAGGCGGCTGAAATTAGAGACTACCGTGGGGCTCCATAGGAGCTGGGATTGCGGCTGCCGCTGTCATGGCGGCTGCCGCTGTTATAGCTCTGCATGGCAGCAGGCGACCAAAATTGGAGACCGCCGGCTGGGATGAATTATTGCAGCTGCCAGCATCAGAGCTCCATACAGGAGCAGGCAGCCAGAGTTGGAAGCAGCCGTAGGGCTCTGTAAGGAGCTAGGATTCATAAATTTTGGCTGCCGGCAGCCAGGTCTATTATCGCTGCAGGAGGTTCCAGCAGCCGGTGAGTTTAAAAATTGCCGCGGCCAAGAGTTACCACTTAGGTAAGCTCAGCTGCCATAGCACCGAACAATTTAAAACAAAGTTACTGCTACAGCTACGCTGCAGCAGCATATAGTGTATGCTTTATTTTTGGGCAGCTATAAATAGAGATGGCATTAATAGCAGTTGCCACTCAGTCACGTTTGTGACATATTGTAGTCATATTTAATTCTTTGGCAATATAACAATATATCTTATCATGCCAATAAAGTTTATGTTAAAAATGATAATTACGAAGGACATTTATTATCACATACGCCAATGGTGTAGTGAAATTGGACTTGCCATTGCAGTCCAGAGCTCCTGGCTTAGGAAGCCTTTTTTTGAGCTGTGCCTATCAAACACCTGTGGAAGATACACCTGATGGCGTCATGATAATTTCTGCTCACTAGTGGGGACTGTTGAAGATTATTTTAATCATATGAACGTAATTGCCGATGACAACACCTGGCAGGGTTGCAGTATTTCTCTGTCTAGCGTATGGGGGCCAGAGGTAATCCCTGCAATACTCCGTTGGGGCTCCAAAAGAGAACAAGGACTCAGAGTCACAAGCAGGTGCATCCTGTTTGGTAAGTAAGAATGATGATACCAACCGAGCACCGATCTGCCCAGCTAGTCCCAGTTCGGCTGCTGAAGGGAGCAGTCTGACAACCCCAACTTGGGGCAAAGTCATAGCCAAGTCTGTGCGACAAGTCTTGTCGGATGATTTGGGACATCTATGGCAGATGTAATTGGGCGTTTGGCTCAATTGGGACATCTGATGAATCAGATGGTGGCACAAGAAATGCTCCGTGTTACGAAGGCATGCCAGGCAGCAGCTCCTGGTTCAGGATTGCAATTTTCCTCCCACTCAGATGAAAGGAGTAGTGTAGATGGTGCCAAAATATATGCACAAACGCCTGAAGCAGCTCCCGGTTCAGGGTTGCAATATTCCTCCCACTTGGATGAACGGAGTGACGGAGATGGTGCCAGACTATATACGCACACATGCCTGAGGCAGCTCCTGGTTCAGGGTTGCATAAATCCTCCCACTCGGATGTATGAAGTGATGGAGATGGTGCCATATATTATGCTCCATATTACGGAAGTATGCACAGGCAGTTCAAGTCATATGCGCGTAGCTGTCCCTGGTTTCAGGGTTGGTATATTCCTCCCACCCGAAAGACTATCGCAGGCGGTGTCACTAAGTATGCTCTGTGTTATGGAAACATGCAGACCTAGGCATATTCTATGGCAACACCTGGTTCAGGGTGAAATATTTCTCCCACTATAAGAGAGTGTCAGAGATCAGCATGGACTGACTCCAAACAGGACCCTGGACATGACTATGTTCCTGGATCCCATGCTTTAATGCCTGATGTGCGACAATTGTATAAGGAAGTGCTGCCTGCTCTTGCCTCACAATTTGCTGTTCCCTTGGGGATGGACAAGCCAGCGGCATCAGCGGCAACGAGGAGTTGGCCAGCGGCATCGGCATCTAACAGAAATGACAAGCATGATAGACAGGGTTTGCAAATGGAACTTCGCTGAAGCTCCAACAAAGAAAATTGACCTGGGGTTAGAAACGCTGGTAAGTAAGGTCTTGTTATTAATCTCCGTAAACTCTGAAATGGAGCAGTCTGTTGGCCCAGGTTGGGATAACTGCCAGCCTGGACTGTCTAGTCATTTTTACTATCCCTGGGATAGATCAGGTTGATGCAGAGACATTGACAAGGTGTCTTGCATAGTAACCTCTGTAAGTTCCAAGTAGGAACAGTTTGGTTACCCTGGATCAGGGTAGACCATCATGGAACTGGCTGGCCATAGGGGCCATAGTGACCAGGGTTGCACTGCTTCATCATCTGTGATTGAGATTATCAGACTGCTCAATAGAATAAAGTAGTTGAAGTTTTTCTCTACATATGGTTTATTTCTCCTCAGTTAGTAGAGTTGCTGGTTCATTTTAATCATCATTGGCATCCTCTCTGGGACAGGTAGACACCAGCAGGAAGCTCGTCTGGCATATAATATAATTTTATCTGACCTGCAGGTTCAGGTATTTAATATAGAGGTTGTTGTATATTAAATACAACAATGTATTTAAAATAATCCATAGGCTCTCAATACCAGTATTCCTGATTGAGTGGTGGGTTGAAGAGATTGTGTTGAAGAGATTGACTTAGACATGTGGTTTCAGTCAAAGGACTGCGAGATAATTCGTGATTCAGCCTTGCATTATACTATTTCCACTCTGGAGGAAAACACCGAGTATTCGTGGTGACTCTTAGTCAAGAGTTGACAGGGAACTCGTATTCCCATTTCTAAGGGAGACTGTGGTTTCAGCTCTAGTCATTAGCTGCTGATTATATGTTATCAGCGATATGTATGAATAATTAGATAATGCATCTTCCGCGGGTAGGAAAGCCAAAAAAAAAAAGCCTATGCTGCCCGTTTCAGATTAAAGGGCATTGTGTCATCGAGTTTTAGGTAATATGAAAAAATTGCAGCTGATAAAACTTATGGGTTGTCGGTAGACATCTTTTGCAATATTACAAATGAGGCAACATGAAATTTAACAGTACAAATTTGCCTATTCAATCACGCCATGGTAGGCGGCTGAAGCAACTCTTACTTGCACAGTCACGAGTGACGGCTGGGACAACCTGTCCTCTCAGGCAGCTAGCTCTGCACGATAGTATGAGAAGCTTGTGAACAACATATGTAAGTTAATTTTATACAGAAGTAACAGAGGTTTGTGTGGCTTCCAGTTTGAGCCTAGAGAAGCTTTTATGTGAGCACAATTGACATTGCTTGTGCTGCTTTATCAATTTCTGTAGTACCATAAGTGGGACATAAATGATTGGTTATTCACCCACTATTCTCTAACGTAATGCAGGGTGTCTTTTATTTGACCACTCTAATAGCCTACACTCATTGTAGTGTGTGATGTATATCAGTAAATTATTGTGCAGATATTCCTCTATTTTTCCTAATGGGAGCAGTATCTTAAGATGATTATGCTTTCAGCAACTGATCTCAGCATAAAGAACACAGCCCTTACCCAATCTATGCCTTAGTCTCTACGCCATAACTGACATTAAGGTAGCTTGTTATAGAAATAATCTCATAAGCAAATGAGCAAGATTATGTACATTTGAGGTTGACAGCATCCCCACCACAGCAGATATCGAGGATGTCATTTGGTATGCAAGTGCACTCAGTTGCTAGCACCTATGAAATAAAAGATAGTTCTTTTGTTATTCAATAGTCTCAGGATATTGCTGATGGCTCATTAGCAGCCAATAGAATGGATTTCCCTTTCATCATACAGCATGATGTTTACATAGTGCAGGTTAATAAATTATAACATTTGGTGGAATATATCTGGATATTTGCAAATAGAATAATGCACACTGTTGCATGAGTTATTGTCTAACTCAACAGTCTATCGGGACTACAGTCCAGTTAAGAACAATGGTCATGTATGCAAGTTAGCATCATGATATTAATAACTCATGTTTTTTCATACCATTATTGTTTTATCTGTTTAAGTTTTTATCTGTTTAAGAAGATATGAGGTTGCTTTGGCAAGAAAGGTGAAAGTAAATCCAAAGGGTTTCTACAGCTATATTAATAGCAAAAAGATAACGAGGGATAAAATTGGACCATTAGAGAGCCAGAATGGACAGCTTTCTGCAGAGCCAAAAAAGATGGGGGAGATATTCAACAATTTATTTTCTTCGGTATTCACCAAGGAGAAGGATATTGAACTCTGTGAGGTAAGGGAAAAAAGTAGATTAGCTATGGAAACTATGAGATTCAAAGAGGAGGAAGTACTGACACTTTTGAAAAATATAAAAGTCGATAAGTCTTCAGGTCCTGACAGGATATTCCCTAGGACATTGAGGGAAGTTAGTGTAGAAATAGCAGGGGCTATGACAGAAATATTTCAAATGTCATTAGAAACAGGAATAGTGCCGGAGGATTGGCGTACTGTGCATGTTGTTCCATTGTTTAAAAAGGGTTCAAAGAAAAACCTAGCAATTATAGACCTGTTAGTTTGACGTCAGTGGTGGGCAAATTAATGGAAAGGATACTTAGCGAAAATATATATAAGCATTTGGATAAACAGGGTCTGATCAAGAACAGTCAACATGGATTTATGCCTGGAAGGTCATGTTTGAGAAACCTTCTTGAATTTTTGAAGAGGTTACTAGGGAAATTGATGAGGGTAAAGCAGTGGATGTTGTCTATATGGATTTCAGTAAGGCCTTTGACAAGGTTCCCCATGGAAGGTTGGTTAAGAAGGTTCAATCTTTGATGTTAATGGCGGAGTAGCAAGATAGATTCAACAGTGGCTGAATGGGAGATGCCAGAGAGTAATGGTGGATGGCGGTTTGTCAGATTGGAAGCCAGTGACCAGTGGGGTGCCTCAGGGATCTGTGTTGGGTTCACTGTTATTTGTCATGTACATCAATGATCTAGATGATGGGGTGGAAAATTGGATAAGTAAGTATGCAGATGATACCAAGATAGGTGGTGCTGTGGATAATGAAGTAGATTTTATAAGTCTACAGAGAGATTTGGGCCATTTGGAATAGTAGGCTGAAAGATGGCAGATGGAGTTTAATGCTGATAAGTGTGAGGTGCTACATCTTGGCAGGACAACTCAAATAGGACGTACATGGTCAATGGTAGGGAATTGAGGAATGCTGTGGAACAGAGGGATCTAGGAATGACTGTGCATAGTTCCCTGAATGTGGAATCACATGTAGGTAGGGTGGTAAAGAGAGCTTTTGGTGTGCTGGCCTTTATAAATCAGAGCATTGAATATAGGAGTAGGGAAGTAATGTTAAAATTGTACAAGGCATTGGTGAGACCAATTCTGGAGTATGGTGTACAATTTTGGTCGCCTAATTATAGGAAGGATGTCAACAAAATAGAGAGAGTACAGAGGAGATTTACTAGAATGTTGCCTGGGTTCCAGCAACTAAGTTACAGAGAAAGGTTGAACAAGTTACGTCTTTATTCTTTGGAGCACAGAAGGTTAAGAGGGCACTTGATTGAGGTCTTTAAAATGATGAAAGGGATAGACAGAGTTGACGTGGATAAGCTTTTCCCATTGAGGGTAGGGAAGATTCAAACAAGAGGGCATGACATGAGAATTAAGGGACAGAAGTTTAGGGGTAACATGAGGGGGAACTTCTTTACTCAGAGAGTGGTGGCTGTGTGGAATGATCTTCCAGCAGAAGTGGTGGAGGCAGGATCTATTTTAACATTTAAAAGTAAAGTGGATAGGTATATGGACGGGAAGGGAATGGAGGGGTATGGTCTGAGTGCAGGTAGATGGGACTAGGAGAATATAAATGGCCGGCATGGACTGGAAGGGCCGAGAAGGCCTGTTGTTTTATGGTTATATTATATGGTTATAAAGTTGTGTTTTTTATTTACTAGTAAATGTAAAATGCCTTCGGAAGTCCTTGACTTTTTATATTTTCCAACAACCAATGACTTTAATTAGTCAAGAGTGTTTAATTGTCATATGTAAAGTGTTTCACACACAGATTGTGTCACTGCATGAAACCACAGAGCTTTGAAATCTTCATGTAGTCACTCACGTGACTTCAAAATAAAAAAAGAAAGTTTAAATGAAAACTTACCGTTTGAAGTTTGATCTTTATTTTATGAGAAGTTGAAGTGAGGGAATTCGTGCCCTCCACTCCTTACCCTATTCTCACAAAGTTCATTCGGTAGTTTCAGCCCTTTAATCTTCCTATAGTATAGGTCAGCAACTGTTATGTGTGTTCATGCAGCTACTTTGAAGATTGACACGCATGCGGGCTGGCGGGCTCGTCACGTAATTCCTCACTTCAACTTCTCATAAAAGAAAGGTCAACCTTCAAACGGTAATTTCTCGTTTAATCTTTCTATTTTTCAACCTTGATGTGCTCCAATATTTCCAACACCTTCTTTTTCCTGATATAAACAGGAAGAAAAAATGGTCTGTGGTCAGCTGTAAACATTAGGTGAGTCACTGTGTGAGGATAAGTTGTGATAATGTGTGCTTCCATAGGAGGGGCCATAATAGATTGGGAAATCAAGAGAAGTGGATAGGATAATTGGGAGAATCTCAGATTTATATGGTTGAAGGATTAAGGATCATAACTTTGAAACATTATGGTATTGGCATTGATATTAATTTATTACTATCCTGTGTATCAAGATACATTGAAAAACATACATGCTCCAGCCATGATCAGGATCGAACCTGGGTCTCTAACATTGTAAGGCAGCAACTCTACCGCTGCACCACTGTGCTGCAGTGCTATACCCTTATCGGGATAAGAAAGGCTGGGACATTATCCTGCATGAAAGCAGCAAATTACTCTAAATATTGTGTTAAAAATTAATTTCTAACTTGTTTTAAGAGATAAATTGTTGAAGAAAGGCTCCAACCCAAAACATCACCTATCCATGCTCTCTAGAGATGCTGCCTGTCCCACCGAGATACTCCAGCACTTTGTGTCTTTTTTTTCCTGTAATCAGCTCCTGCAGTTGCTTGTATCTAAATGTTGCCTTCCATTCTGCAGGTGAGATTCGTGTGACAAAAGTCAATGTTCATCTGAAACCATTAGATCATCAGTTGATTGCCTTTGTGCAACCTGCAACTGAGCAGCTTGTAGGGGCCCAGCTTCAGGATTTCCACCTTGAAATGCATTCTCCAAATTTTAGTCAATTTTACAGTACAAGATTGATAAATGCTGACAGTTTCAACATCATTACAAATTGTTATCCAATATCGATTAAGAACTATGGATGATCCTGCCAAGGAGATAAGCAAGAAATCAATGTTTATCACAGAGAAATAGTTGGCTGCACCATTGTTAATCGATCTGTGAAATATCTGCAATATTATATGTATATATACATATATTTACCAAGACAAGGAGTAACGATTCAAAATATATTTTTTCATGTAGACTTATCACCTTTTCATGGAAGGGCAAGACAGTGTAGTGACATCAACATTGAGGAACAATTTCTTCACTTCAAAATGTTTAAAAATAAAATGCTTGTCAGAAATACCAGATGATCCAAAGCCTTTGCAGAGCTTGTCATGCAAATGATCTGCTGCGAATTTGTCAACTTTATATTTGAATAAATGGAAATTCTCACAAAAGCTTAAGGTGACTTGTCAAACAGTAGCAGCTGTTTAGCATTCTTTCACTGCGTCGTCTCAGCCAGTCTGAGTGACTGGCTCCAAATTTATTCTCCACAAATATAAAACTTTACTTATGCTCGAGATTATTTGGTGTATGTTGTGTTGTAAGCATATTGGTGTGTATGAACACAAGGATATATTGATGTCAAAATGGCAACTGAAATGAGCGTGAATTGTTTTTCTTGCATGCAACATCTTTTAAATAGCTCACTTTGTAAAGACTGACATTGTGGTTTTCATGTTTATTTGATAAGATTTTTACCTAATAAAATGAAGCATTAATATTGATTCATGCATTTTTCTTGGCTGATAGAACATTGCAGTGGGCATTGGCTCAAGCCGTTGCCTTATATCACACTGAACTGAACACAGAGCTTTCCTTTGTCGTTTCATAAGGACCTACAGGACATCTTATTTTCACTGAAAGGAATATAATAACAAGGGTTTGCAGTAAATGGAGCAGTCAATGCAGACTGCAACAAAGATATCAAAGAAGGAGGTGGAAACTGAACAATAGACTGGAAGGGATGAGCAAAATCTGAAGATAAAAGTGGAGTTGCAAGAAAGGTAGACAGCTACTCAGAAGGGGACAATGTGTTCAAAGAAAAACATGCTGGAGGTCAGGCAGCATCTCTAGAGGTGATACTTTGGGTTGGAATCCTTCTTCAGATTGATTGTGGTGGGAAGGAGGTAGTTAAACATAGAAACATAGAAATTAGGTGCAGGAGTAGGCCATTCGGCCCTTCGTGCCTGCACCGCCATTCAATATGATCATGGCTGATCATCCAACTCAGTATCCTGTACCTGCCTTCTCTCCATACCCTCTGATCCCCTTAGCCACAAGGGCCACATCTAACTCCCTCTTAAATATAGCCAATGAACTGGCCTCAACTACCCTCTGTGGCAGAGAGTTCCAGAGACTCACCACTCTCTGTGTGAAAAAAGTCTTTCTCATCTCGGTCTTATAGGATTTCCCCCGTATCCTTAAGCTGTGACCCCTTGTCCTGGACTTCCCCAACATCGGGAACAATCTTCCTGCATCTAGCCTGTCCAACCCCTTAAGAATTTTGTAAGTTTCTATAAGGTCTCCTCTCAATCTCCTAAATTCTAGAGAGTATAAACTGAGTCTATCCAGTCTTTCTTCATAAGACAGTCCTGACATCCCAGGAATCAGTCTGGTGAACCTTCTCTGCACTCCCTCTATGGCAATAATGTCCTTCCTCAGATTTGGAGACCAAAACTGTACGCAATACTCAATTAAAGAAAGCTTGAAGAGAGGATAGGCAGGACAAAGCTTTGCAAGTAAGATGGATACAGGTGGGGGGGGGAGGAGGTTGGGGTTGATCGGCAGATGGTTGCCTTTGATTAAAAAAACCTGGCTGGGAAATGGTAGATCGAGATGAGATCATAGATAACAAGAGAGAGATTAAAAGTTGTCATCTTATCAGATGCAAAGTATTTGTTCACATTTTAATGACTGGAAATATATACAATCCAAGCCCACATGTTTGCTGTGAAAATGTCACATGATAATTCAACATGAGAGCTAGGAATGGGATCAAGGTCGAGTTAAGTCAGCTTCATTAGTAGAAATGGGAGTTAGAACAATTGAGAAGTTGGGGAAGAAATAGAAAAACCTGTGAAGTGGGAATTGGGGAACGCACATATTAACCAAGCAGAGAGGAATGAGCAAGGCAGCAGAGTTGTTTAAACTAATGGTCACAGTCTTGAAAAGGTACCATCACCGGGGAAAAACAACTAATTAAAATGCAGTGTTTATTGCTGATTGACTAAATCTGAGATATCTCCTATCACAGCCCGGCCGATCACACAGTCATAAAGGTTGAGGATGGTTGTGACCTTGATTGCCACCGTAGCAGATGGCACAACTTCATTATTGCCTCCCTGGTGAACCTTATACTGTGAAGACAACTGACAGTGCAAGGTAGCAGCTTCAGAGAAGAATATGGGTGTGACTAGGTCTCTCTGTTGTGCACTCAAACCTCGCTGGGATGCATTTGTTCGTATTCTACAGCTAGAAAAAAAAACTCAGAGAGTGAGAGAGACAGAGAGAAAGAGAGAGAGAGAGAGAGAGAGAGAGAGAGAGAGAGAGAGAGAAAGAGCAGCAATTAAAATGCTACCAGTGCTTTTGTTAGCAACAGTCTCCTGAAAGGATACTTTATATATTATCTAGATAAGTGTTTTCAAGTGATGCTTTATTTAATGTAAAAATTGCATAGAGATTAATTTTTCATGAGGTTACAAATGTCAGTTAAACTTTTATCCCATTTATGGGGGATGTCCTGAGCCTGTGTTAAATTGAGCAGTATCCAAATGATGCGTGGAACACTGAAGTACGTCCTCAGATTGATTCCATGAAATTCTATGAGTTGCAATGATCCTAGCAGGATATAATGTGGATATTTCTGCATTACATTTTCAGGGCATCGGATGATAGATGCTCCGTCATTAGAAAACACGATGTGGTAATCATCGGAAGAAATACATTCTCGATAAATACATTGCATTCAATGTCTTTTACAGTTATAGACGGTGTTTAGCATTTTCATGGAGCAAAGGTACAAGATATACAATGGGCATTGTCAACTACAATTGTCTGAATATAGATGGGTATCTGGGGCAAAACATGCAATATAGCCGTCTGCCTGTTGTATTCTGCCTGTGAAATTTGATGCCATTAATTTCCCGAGCTGAGTACAATAAGAAGCCACAGTACAAAATGCCATAAGCACACGCTGAAAAAAATAAATTTCTATCCTTAAATCACAGCTGTTAATTCATTAAGGTTGCTCATCCCCACCCCCAACTTGCTTCGTGCAAAAAATATTTTTAGCTGAAATGGAAAAGCCTTGGAAAAAAATCAGGGGTTGGAACAGAATTCAGTGGAAGATTTAATATACTCTGTATCTTTTCTGAAAGATAATTAGTGATAGCTCATTGTGGTAGTTTGCAGGTACTGTTACAAATAACTTACAATTGAGAGAGCACACAGAAAATGAGGCACACTATTAACTGACTGCTGAGAGAAAAAAAAACTGTTCTTAGGTTGCCAGGCAACAAATAAGCTTAAGTCCCATTTTCTGTCAAATGTTCTGTACCTTCAACTAAAAAAATATATTGCCAGGAATTTTTCTTTCAGAGTAAATTGCATTTTCCATCTGGCAATAATGATGAAACTGCATTATTGCTCTTCTCACAACACTTTCCCATTCAGAAATATGAGGATGAACTCACATTCTGTTGGCCAAAGTTTATATATTTAGGAAAAGGAAATGAAGGATGAAATCTTTTCCTGCTGCTGCTGAGCATCCCCCAGTCTAGTTTCAGTCAAAAATCACTGAGTCATGCACCTGCGCATCTAAACTTTATTTTGACAAAATACAATTACAGTTCCCACTACTGTACCTAACCACTGTGGCTTCGATCCTTAAATCTGCCTGATCAAGCCCTCTTGGCCCCGTTCAAACAGAGACAATCCAGAAGATCGTGCAGTCCTAAGCGTTCTCCCAGAAGATCGACGCAGGACCTCATGGCAGCGGAGTTTTATAGGTTCCCGGACCTCGAGGGGCCGAACCACATGGGGGTGGTCTCTCTACAATCCTATTACAGATATCAATCAACCCCATACATGACAGACATTTCCCTAACCCAATAATACAGTGGCTAATACATTGTATTCAAACAGTGTTTCTCAAAGGAAACAAACATCGCAACATGTTCCCTGATATGCAAGAAAACCAGACAAGGTTCAATACTTAATTCAATCAACATTTAGCAAAGTTAAGCTTTGCAACATTATTTACAATGTGTATGTCTGGTTTGCATTCATCCAATCCATTCTATGCATTTTGCACCCAATTGTGAGAGTCTGCAGATGTTCCCATTCTTTTTCTACAGCTCTGATCTAGGCTCTAGACAAAGTGGCACCACTCTGCAGCTTGTCCCATTTCTACAGAAAGCACTTTTAAATGGACCAAATGGCATAGCAGCCCAGAAGCCTTTATTCAATTTTAGGGTCCTGGCCTCTCCAATTTGCCCAGGATTAACATTCCTTCCTTTTTATCATATATGATAGCCCATCATGTATGATAACCAAATAGACAAATAATCAGCTAACCTGATATACATATGTGTGTCCATTACATTTCTCATCTATCAGCAACACAAGATGATGTTACTTCCCAGAATCTTATCAAGCTTTCCGAGTTTTTGTGGGCGTAGCTTTCCGTCTGATGAGTCTTCACCTCCCGAGGTTTCGTAGGAGCGAATTCCTTCCATCCGTGTTGTTGCCCATTCTTCCATCCCTTTCCATAGTCGAACCTATAACCTATAATTCCTGAAAGAGTTGAGACAAAGCAAGGTACCATTCATGCACTAAGGCTTCCCCATACATTCACTGTAATTCTGCAATACTATCCCATTTCCATTTCACTGTCACTATCCTATTATATTCTACTCTATCACTGTACTCCTATTACTATTCTTTTCTATAAAATACTCTTTACTATCCTTAGATCAACACTAATCAGCTCTCGCCATATTCACACGATGTTATAATATGTATATCTGATGATGGTTTCTCATATACATTTTAGCTGGGTTCAGATTTCCTTAAAGGCGTGATTCTTTTTTAAAGCAAAACACGAGGAATGTTCCAATTTAACCAAATTCAGTCTCAACCTTCAAGTTACAATTTACTATTTTAAATTTCAATGTCCATCTCATCCTTCTCATTCCACATAATGAAAACATAATTTCATTCCAATTCCTGAGGACTTCCCAGCTGTTCAAATTTAATCAATCGATTTCTATATGCTGTCAATTTCATCATAAAGTAAATTAAGAGTGCCAATTCCAGGGACAATTTCTTTCCACCTTGATAATAGAAGCCGCTTTACCGCCAAGGGTTAAATCATTTAGATCCATGGGTCAAATACATCGACTCCTACCCATTCAAGTTTCTCCTTCTAATTCAATAAACTTCTCCTCCAGTACTTCTTCCTTAGTATGTTGGCTCCGCTCAGTCTAGAGCTTTTCGCTTATACTAGTTCTTAACTACTGAATAATTTCCTAGTCCGGTCTCTTAAAGCAAAGTCCAGCCGCTCACAATTCCTCTTTTGACCATTTTCAATTCCAACTCTCATGTTCACTGAATAATTTCCATACTACCAGATCTTACCAAGTTCCATCCTTCCCGATGTTCTCTGAACAATCTTTCCCATCTTTGGCTGCCTGTCTGGGGATGAGACAATATCAATATCAATTAATAATCAAACCCCAAATATTCCGAAGCCAAATCTCCCAAGTCAGTTCCAAATCTCAAATTTAAAGTCCCCCCAATTCATTACCATACAATTTATAGACCAAATTCAAAATGTTATATGTTTATTTCTAATAATCATAATTTAGACACATAATTGGTGTTTTACTCCAAACCACAGAGGAACGTTTTCATTCAAATTCAGTTCTTTAAAGTGGGGCTTGCTCCACTAATTGCATGGGTTGTCGGTGTTGTTTCTTTAGGGAAGATTAGATAGTGTCCTTTACTTTCCTTCCTTTTCTGGCTTCAAAAGCTAGATGATATTAAAGTTGGGCGCTAAGGTAGGTGTTCTTCTTCTTCTTTCCTGATGTCAGTTTCAAGGGAATAGGGATAGTGAGGAGCAGTTCTCTCTATCGGTTGGCCTTCCCAGATTTGTCTTAAAGGGACAGGGCAGTATCATTTCCTCCTGCTTGTTGATTCCTGTTTCTGGGGAGCTATATTACTTTTGCTGTCTTCTGCCCGTTCTCAAGGGGTCTGTATATTCTTTACCTCACCCCCCAGATAGTATGTTATCGATTATACTGTCCTACAGGCACAAACTCAGTAACAGGTTAGTATAATAGCTTCTTTCCCCACTCCAGTACCTCCTGAACAATTAGTTTGCTTCTTCTCTCCCTAAGTGCCATTTCGTCTCCTTAGTTACCATTCTTTCTCACGCCAGCTACTATGTTTCTTACTTCCTCCTTTCAGTGGGGGTTCCTCAAGAATTAGATTATTTGTGTCTCCTCCTAGAATTTGGAAAGGGTGATGTTCTTTCTGTTTTTTATTTCTGTTTTTGGGCCATGAGAGGATGCCTTCACATGTAATAGGTGGTATTAACTGGCCGCTTAGGGCTAACAAAATGGGTTTGATTGCCAAAATGTCCCTGCCTCCTGATCTCCTTGCCAGTGTCTTCGTCCTCTACCTTCGAGGTTCCAAATAAGGAACTTCTCGGAATCCACTGGTTTCTGAAACCCCGTGGCCTTCTTCTTTGTCCCCTTCCTTCTCGGTAGTACTCCCTCACAGGACCCGACTGACTCCAATGTCCCAATTCCCCACAGTTATAGCACGGATCCGATCAGACCGCTCTGTAACCTCTACAGCCAAACGGAGGAAAAGTCAGCTCTCGGAATGTTAGATCTATCCAAGCTTTGAGATCTTCCTCCTCCTTGTCTTCCTCCATTCTTATTTCCCTATGGGGACTATGGGGCCATGAGGGAGGAGCTGGCCAAAGTTGACTGGAAAGATATCCTAGCTGGGATGGGGATGACAGTGGAACAACAATGGCAGGTATTTCTATGAATAAAACAGAAGGTGCAGGATCAGTTGATTCCTAGGAGGTTCCTGGCCTCTCCAATTTGGCCAGGATTAACATTTTGATGCAAGATTTTTCCGGGATTTGGTAATGAGATTTCAAATTTCGCCAGCACATTAATTTTAAATATCATGTCTGCATAGCAAGATTAAGAGTTTATGGTTTAACCAGAGAAAGCATATAGCCCTTGGCAGAAAGTGAGATGGTGACAAGGATAAAAAGGTCTTATTCAGCAGTCAGAAATAGCTATTGTGTTGGGTGCACTCTAATAATTAAAAACAACAGATTGTCTTGGATCAGCTCATCAAACCCATGCAATGTCCACTAATGATTTGCAAGTCACAAACTTATTCTGCTATGTAAAAATTATAGTTATCAATTAAACATTTATTTGGAATCTTGATGAGTGGCATAGTCTACATCAGCACTAGAAATCATTCATACCACACACTGCCTCAGCAAGGCCACCAGCATTTTCAGGGATGAGTCGCACCTTGGCGACTCCCTCTTCACCCCACTCCCAGCTGGCAAAATGTATAGAGTTGTGAAAATGTACACGTCCAGTTTCAGGGAAAGTTTTGTCCCAGCTGTTATCAGGCAATTGAACCATTCTACCGACAACTAGAGAGCAGTCCTGAGCTACTATCTACCTCATTGGAGACCCTCGGACTATCTTTGACCAGACTTTATGGACTTTATGCTAAACGTTATTCATGTTATTCCCTTTATGATGTATCTGTACACTATGGATGGCTCTATTATAATCATATATTGTCTTTCCTCTGACTGGTTAGCATGCAACAAAAGCTTTACACTGTACCCTGATACATGACAATAAACTAAACTAACTAATTAAATTAGTTTTAGCCACAAATTTCTGAATTCTATATTGATACTCCAATATTATTACTTCATAAAATATTTTTATATTACATTTCCCCAGTAACTTCTCTGAACAAATGCCACTCTATGGAGGTTAATATCTTGGGCATTCTATGGAACAGCATGATTGGATGCTGAAATTGCCTTAATGGTGGAGGGAACTTCGAGGTTAGTAAAGCAATCCTCATCAAAAGGATGGGTGGGAGTTTGCAACCTTCACGTGGTCCGCCCTGTTCCGCCAAATGCAATCAACCTGGCATGCATAATCAAATAACATCAAATAGAACAAGTTGTCCTACAACTTTAGGTTGTGCATGCCATACGCAAGAATAAGAAGAAAAAAAGCACGTGTTAAAATGGTGCTGTTTTGGGGATCTCAAAGTCAAGTCAAAAGTCATAAAGTCATAATCTGTACGTTTATGTTGACACTGCTATCTTTATAGTTTAGTTTAGTTTTGAGACACAGCACAGAAAGGGCCTTCGGCCCACTGGGTCCGCACTGACCAGCGATTCCAGCACACTAACACTATCCTCCACACACTAGGGACAATTTACAATTATACCAAGTCAATTAACCTACAAACCTCTGCATCATTGGAGTGTGGGAGGAAGCCGGTGATTCCGGAGAAAACCCACAAGGTCACGGGGAGAACGTACAATTTCTGTACAGACAGTACCCGTGGTCAGGTTCTAACCAAGCTCACCAGCGCTGTAAGACAGCAACTCTACCCCTGC
Source organism: Raja brachyura (assembly GCA_963514005.1). The sequence goes on from OY740791.1 coordinate 23,340,095, forward strand.
GCCACCGTGCTGCCCTTTTACTCATGAATGCTAGGCCTCGAAGCAAGAGTACCATTCACATTGTTACTTTTCTCTCTATTATCACTGATTAAAAATTCACAGTTTTATCAGCTAAAAGTAATCTATGCTAATCCGCATCATGTCAATATTTCTTAAAGAGAGGTGACCACTGAGCTTGATATCAGTTCTCATTCAGCTTAAGGAAGATGTACAGGAAGGATGGTCATGAAAGTACAGTAGAAGGCCTGCATTTTATTTTAGTAGCGAGATACAACATTGAAACAGGGTCTGCAGCCCACTGATGGCCATTGGAACTGCAGCAAAGAAAGCGTTGGGGCTATAGAAAGTATATAAATAATGAGAAATATAGATAGTACTAGACTAAGTGGGACTTGTTGGGTCCCAGCGTCACACGGGAGGGCTGGTCCCCCAACGTAATATTCCACCTCCCCATCATTCCAATATTGGTGGCCAGCGAGGGGGGGGGGGGGGGGGGGGGATTCTGCAGCACTAGTATGGGTGCTGTGGGCTGAAGGGACTGGTTTTCAGAGGGCAAGTATGAACATTGTGGGCCGAATGGATTGTTGATCTGGTGGCTCAATCACTCAAGCCTGGTGTGCTGGCAGCTCACTCACTCATGGCTGGTGGGCTGACAGTTGACTCACGACTATTTCTTGAAATGCCAATTCGGGCATGGTGCAAGGCAGCCAAGCGCAAGTGCAATTTTCAAACCAAAGGCCACACAGCTTTAGCATTTTCAAAACCAAAAGGCCACACAGCTTTAGCATTTTCCAAAGCAAAGGCCACACAGCTTTAGCATTTTCAAAGCAAAGGCCACACTTCTGCATTTTCAAATAAACAACACTTTTGCATTTTCAAACCAAAAACAACTTTTACATTTTTAAACCAAAAACAACTTTTGCATACTCAAACTGCATTTTCAAACTACACAATTTCAAACCACATTAAGGGCACTCACAGTTTAGTAGACATATGTACAGTGTTATTCACAGCTCAGATTGAGAGACATGACCCTCTCACTCCCTCATCTTGCAGAGACTGACTGAGGCACTCAACACTTCCCAGTTTTATAGTCCCTCCGGAAGGGGCTTGGCCTTCAGGAGTGAGAATCTCAACATTTTTAAAATACTATTAACTCTTTTATTTTTCATCAATGGGAAAAATCTTCTTGTCCTGCGCAGCGGAAGGGGACTCTGAGTAAGATGGCCAAAAATCACAGCCGTAAGTGGCAGTGTTTTTTCTAAAAATCAATATACAGAACAGCAGGAAGTGGCCAAGATGAGACTTTTAGTAATATAGATAGCCAGTTAGAACCTTTGTTCCAGGGTAGAAATGTAAAAAGCTAGAGGGCATCTGTTTAAGGTGAGATTGTCAAAGTTTAGCAGAGCTGTGTGGGGCTAGTTTTTTATACATACGGTGATCCGTGCCAGGAGCCTGCTGGCATGGATGATGGTGGGAGCAGATACAATTGTATTTAAGAGGCTTTTGGATAGGCACATGGATATGCAGAGAATGGAGGGATATGGAGCATGTGTAGGCAGATGATGTTGGTTAATCTTGTCATCATGTTTGGCACAAACATTGCAGGCCAAAGGGCCTGTTCCTGTTCTGTCTTGTTATATGTTCTAAAACATCTCTTACAGCCTTGACGTTTATTGTCGAATGTAATGAGCTCAGTCTCTCGATGTAGCGATTGCTTCAGAATAAATGATCACTGTTGGAACTTCCTTCCAATTGTGTTATTTCCGAGGCCTTTAAGGCAGCTCCATATGTAAAATCATGCGTTTGAAAGCAAGGGGACCACTGGGAATATTTTCCCACTTCGAATGGTTTGTTTTTTACATTTTGAAGAATGTGATTATAATTTCCCAGTACAACTACCCATTAATCTGCACATTTTCTTATAGTTACTCTCAGGCAATTTAAAACCATGTTGCTCACAGGTGATAGTTTAACACCGATTAAAATTCTCATTTTAATGACAAATCCATTTTCCTCTGTCTTGTTCAAATGGTATCTAGTTCCCACTCATAGATTAAAGAATGCTTTTCAAAGCAAAGAAATATGATTTTTGAAACACTGCTTGGTTGCACTGTTTCGTGTCATATTTTGTCGTCAATGACATACAAATGTGTTTGTGGATGTATTCTGAAAAAAAAATTCATAGGGTGGCGCAGCGGTACAGTTGCTGTCTTGCAGCACTGGAGACCCGGGTTCGATCCCAACTATGGGTGCAGTCTGTACGAAGTTTGTACGTTCTCCCTGTAATGCGTGGGTTTTCTCCGAGATCTTTGGTTTCCTCCAGCACTACAAAGACATACAGATTTGTAGGTTAATTGGCTTGGTGTAAATATAAATTGTCCCTAGTGTGTGTAGGATAGAGTTAATGTGCGCAGGGATTGCTGGCTCACTGGGTCGAGGGGCCTGTTCCCACACTGTATCTCAAAACTAAAATCTAAAATTGAAGTAAAAATATTTTTAGTTCAAAAAATGGTGTTTTGAAAGAACAATTGTATTTAAGAGGCTTTTGGATAGGCACATTGATATGCAGAGAATGGAGGGATATGGAGCATGTGTAGGCAGATGATGTTGGTTAATCTTGTCATTATGTTTGGCCCTTTACTAGAATGTTGCCTGGGTTCCAGCAACTAAGTTACAGGGAAAGGTTGAACAAGTTATGTCTTTATTCTTTGGAGCGCAGAAGGTTAAGGGGGGACTTGATTGAGGTCTTTAAAATGATGAAAGGGATCGACAGAGTTGACGTGGATAAGCTTTTCCCATTGAGGGTAGGGAAGATTCAAACAAGAGGGAATGACATGAGAATTAAGGGACAGAAGTTTAGGGGTAACATGAGGGGGAACTTCTTGACTCAGAGAGTGGTGGCTGTGTGGAATGATCTTCCAGCAGAAGTGGTGGCGGCAGGATCGATTTTAACATTTAAAAGTAAAGTGGATAGGTATATGGACGGGAAGGGAATGGAGGGGTATGGTCTGAGTGCAGGTAGATGGGACTAGGGGAAAATAAATGGTCGGCACGGACTGGAAGGGCCGAGAAGGCCTGTTTCCGTGCTGTAATTGTTATATGGTTATATGGTTATAAGAGCATCTGTAATTCCTGCTATCCTGGCCAATCTTTATCTCACAAACAACATTTATATTAAAATACAGATGTTCTCATCATAATCATTAGCAATTTGTGAGTCGTTGTACCTTATTGGTTGTGAATAGCTTTGTAGCCTTCTGAAAGTGTTAAATACAAAGGTTATATTAAAGAGTTTAATATAAAGGTGAAGTTTTTTTATTGGAGAAGCAGAAAGGACCTTCAAATCCACAGTCAAATTAAAATTTAAACAGCAGCTGAATACTCACACATGTCCAGGATGATTGCTGTGGACCATTACTACAAACCTCCAGTTTACCTTACAATATAATTGCATTTAAGTACACGCAGAAGTCTTGCAGCATTTATAATTTACTCAATGTTTCTATCAATTATGCTGCATCTTTAAAGAATTCTGCAGGCATTTAGTTCAATGAGCAACTAAAATTGTTGTGAACCATCATATTTGGAATTACCAAATGTAAATTATATTTGGCCTTGGAATCCACTGAGACATGACATCATAATTTTTTTAATTAGGGAGTATATAGCTACCACAGAAACAAAAACATATATTTTCCATCTGAATTTTTTCCACTCATGCAGATAATCATGCTTCACATTCATGTTAGTCAAAATGCCCCATGAAACTATAACTCATAGCAGTAATCTGAACCTGGATTTCAGCAATACAATAGAAACATAGGAAATAGGTGCAGGAGTAGGCCATTCACTAGGTATATTACAATACCTACCTTTCACAGCGCTGCAGTTCTGCCGCTCCCCGTGTGCGTGACTTTGGCCCCTTTCAGAGGGGGGCGGGTTTAAAATGCCGATTTTTTTCTAGACAGTCCAAGTCGATCCATGTCGGGTGATTTCGTCGCTAAAGAGAAATCGCTCCGACATTTCATTCATAAAGGTATTTTTAAACTACGCTAGATTATTTATTAACTAAAGTAGTTTAAAAATCATCTTCTAAAGCTCTGAATGGTGACAGCGGAACGGACCTAAGGTAGGCGATAAAAGAAGCTACACAGTTTATTTTTACATAAAAACTTGGTTTTTAGGAACGCTTTAATAACATTTTCATGTTGCGAAAAGGGGACAAAAAAAAATGTATGAACCGGCTGTATTTTTCATACTGACTTCACCGCAAACCGCAACGTTCTAATCCACCACATTCCACTAAAACCCACTCGCTAGTTGATTTAAATGGCCATTAATTTACAGGTATTAAACACTAAATTCCTTCCATTTGGCCTATAAATTCATGAAAATTAGATTTAAAAATTATGTTATATTGTGGATTATTGTGTGAATGTTACTTGGACACTTAGGCAATTTAAAAAAAGTTTATCTTTTCTTAAGAAATGGATAGATGTTTAGATCTACTCATTGAATTTTGTAATCAGCTACAATTAGATAACTAACTAATTATATGCTTTAATTTCAGGTCATCCAAGTAAGATTGTTTCATATTTGTTTCAGAATGCTTCATTCTATAATAACTGAAAATGTCATTGAGTTCTCTTAATTTTTAAGAAAGTTATGGGCTTTTAACTGTTCTAGATCACAGCTTTTGAGTTAAGTCAATTGAAAGGCAATGGGGAACAAGATGCTAATTTCCTAGTATGAAAATGTTCATAACTTTCTTAATACTGAAGATATGAGAGTGAATTAGGTGTCAAATTAAACTTCTTTTTATGCTTTATCTGATGGGATAAATTGCAGACTTGATTTTTTAAATCTCAAAATTTTGTAACATTGCTACATTCACCACTTTGAGCGAGCACCACCATTCAACATGATCATGGCTGATCATCCAGAATCAGTACCCCGTTCCTGCTTTCAGCCCATATCCCTTGATTCCATCAGCCTTAAGACCCACATCCAACTCTCTCTTGTTGGAGAACTAACTATGTTCACCGTGAGTCTGAAGAAGGGTTTTGATCCAAAACGTCACCCATTCCTTCTCTCCAGAAATGCTACCTGTCCCGCTGAGTTACTCTAGCATTTTGTGTATAACCATGTTCACTGTTAATACTTGGTAATGTGGTCAGGAATCCCTGGATTATGCTCACGCACAATTAAATGCAAAAATCTTGATGTTGGTGTTTGTGATTCCCTTCATCTTTCTCAGATATTTCTCCAGATTTCAAATTGATTTCTCCAAGCACGACGTTCAGTTTAGTTTATTGTCACGTGTACTGAGGTACAGTGAAAAGCTTCTGTTGCCTGCTAACCAGTCAGCAGAAAGACAATACATGATTACAATTGATCCATTTACAGTGTATAGATACATGATAAAGGAATAATGTTCAGCGCAAGGTACAGCCAGCAAAGTCCGATCAAGGATTGTCCAAGGGTCACCAAATAATATATCTATTATCTTGTTGTAAAATACTTGTTGGTTACCTATTCCTCCTTTAAAGAAAACATTATTTACAGATTCTTCTCTTTTTAATCACCCATCCTTAGTAATAATCTAATTATTAGTAGCAGATTATTTACATATTCTGTGTCAAATTTTGTTTCCCTTGGCACATATTAGTACCTCATCTCGGAGAGGTGTTTCATTGTTGTTCTGAGCTACAATTTGCTTTCAGTATCCCTTGACTTAAAAACTAATTCCAAAAAATAAATATTTCAAAATATAATGGGTTTGAATTTTTTATTCGTTCTTAGTATTTTAGCTTCTGGTTTCATTTAGCTTGGATCATCCAATCTTTATTTTGTGCTCTGTAAACAGGTGAACATTTAAGTTAAACAATATGCTGTTTACTTCCTGATTTGCTGTCCACAAACGTTCTTCAGTGTATTTGGATGTTTAGCTGAATGGGTGAAATAACCCACAATGGGTGAAATGAGGAAGCCAGAGATGCTCCAGAACAAACGCATTCCCAGGTCAACCCCAAGTGCATTTATTTTCCCTGTATCTGCAAAATCACGATAGTCTGAAAGGTTGCATCGTTAGTAGTCATTACAAAAAGGCTTGGAATGTAGAAAGTAAATAATAATTGTAATCTTGACACCAGAGGTTTGCTCTTTCATTTTATTTACCAGATGAGGGGTGCTGCAAAAAAAGTGCAATTAAATCATATAACCCTTTGGCTCGATTTTATTTTGTCAATAGCTTAATTATAGTAATTCAAAAATGCAGGTGTTGGAAATCTGAAATAGAAGCAGGATATGTAGGAAATGGTAATATTATTTCTCTTTCCTCAGATGATGTCTGACCTACTGTCCATTTTCTGCTTAATCATATACTTACTTCCCCATGTATAGGATGGCTGTCTGATATTCTATTATGAACCTTATTAAAACTTGTTTGTTTAACAACTAGTATAATGAGTAAATCTATGAAGATAAAATAAATGTTCCCAAGGTGACAACATGAAGTTCACTGCTTTACACTTAAGTACAATTGTAAAGGTAATGACATTACATGGTGTAGTGGCCATTTGGCATGTTTTGCATGTCATTGATGATGGCATGTGCCTTTAAATTTTAGACTGCCCGTTATATTGTGGGTGGGATTTATGACGTGTTTTAGGGTGTGTTTTGGGCTACGTATCTTGCACAGAAGCTTAGGAGTTTGAAGCCACCATGGAGAAGGTTAACCCTTCGACCTTGCGAGGTCTAAAGGAGATCATGCAAGGTCTAAAGGAGATCATGCGAGTTGTGAAGGAGATCGTGTGACGTGTAACGGAGACACGAGGGGTTTTCTAATGTTTAAAGTAATAAGCTGGAGTTCGATGAAGATTGTAGTAACGAGTCGGAAGAAATTTGGATGTATCTTACTATCAACAATAAAGCATTTATTCATCAATTCATATCTGTGAAGAAGCTCTGAAGGTCTCTGAGAGTGAGCTCACATGTGTATTGAAGATATTCCCCTTATCCATGCTCATCCAAAAGGCGGTTAGAGGGTTAATTTCTCGAACAATGTAAAAATCTGCCGCTACATTAAGTCAAAGGAGACCTCCGTCACTGGGGAAAACACTAGTTCCAGAAATGGGACAGTAGATTTGGCTAAGCTTCTCGGAAAGGCTTAGCCAGCGGACTGGTTACAGGAGAAACCGATGACAATAGATCTCGGCCAGAAAAGGCTTTGAGGTCTATCGACAGCATTGAGACTTATCTGAACACAATATCACAGGATTTGTGAGTAGAAATCAATTATTATTCCTTGAATTTGAAGCTGCAAAGCTTTAATTTTAAACAACCTGTAACAAGCCAGAAAGTGTTTTTCCAGTCTGTATGGAGATTCCAGCCATACCGACCTTGGATTTTGAATCTTTTGATAAGCGCATTCAATTTGAATTATCATCATCTTTTAGCTCATGGATGTTGGAGAGATGTTCCTTACATTATCAGTATGTTATGGTTTTGATGGAAATGTGGACAAAGCCAGAGCGTTTAGCAGAGGACTTTGTTCGATTAATTTATAGACTTGGCGATCTGCCAAGACCTCTTTAAAATTATGGATCCAGAAGAGGAAGAAAGTGCCACACCAGATGAACCATGAGGTGGTGATGAGAGACCAGCCAGACAACTTAAAGAAACCCAGAAAGAGGAAAACTCGATATGAGAACAAGTTAACAAATCCATTGATAGCTACAGAGAACCAGTGTCGAAGAAACAGATAATACACATACTGCCTGCTTGAAAGAAACCGAGAAAGAGAGAAACAAATTATGGAACCAGGTTACCAGATTAATTGAGAAACAGAATATTGATTAGTAGGACTGGATGTTACAATCCCTAAGATTTCACTACAATTGACATTCTTGGGTATGACCACCAGGTGAATTTTGCTGACAATCAGACACATCTTCAGTTGTGTATCTCAACGTCACTGGGTGTTTCGGCCTTTTATCACAAGACACCCTCAGTCGAGGCAGGCCCACCACAGGTTGATCAGACCTGGGTGTGTGTCTTATTGTTAGCCTCTAGATGGTCACGTGGCAGCCCAGACAGCATCTTTCCTCTTCAGCCACAGCCAGTGACTGCTCCGTTCGACGGCATTGGCAAGTTTTTTTATTGCCCTCCTTTGTGCCTGCCCTTTGACTCCTACTTCCCTCAGGAGCCTTGCGGTGGAACTGGCTACAAAGCCCCTGCACCCCACCTCCACTGGACACACCCTTACCCTCCAACCTCTCTCCTCTGCCTCCGCTGCAAGGTTTGAATATCAAAGCTTTTTCCTTTCATAAGCCTCGTCCACAGCCTTCTCCCATGGGACCGTCAGCTCAATGATGAAAACACGCCGACAGGAGTTGGACCAGAGAACGAGGTCTGGTCGCAGGTTGGTAACGGCGATTTCAACTGGGAACGAAAGCCTCTGGCCTAGATCAACACACATTTCCCAGTCCCTGGCTGTGTTCAGTGGGCTTGAGTTGAGAGGCGAGGGGTTAGTCCTCCGTTTCTCTCCTTCCCGGATGAAGGATGGTATTTGCGGGAATGTTATCTGGGCATTGATAGGCATGGCGTTGGTGGTAACTCTCTTGCACTCGAGTTCAGCGGCCAAACACCTCAGCACCTGGTTGTGTCGCCAGGTGTATCTGCCTGGTGTTAGGCTGGTCTTACAACCGACCAGGATGTGCTTGAAGTTTGCTGGAACTGCACACAGGGGGCAGGCTGGTTCCTCTCCCAGCCAAAGATTTAGGTTTGTGGGAGAGGGAAGGACGTCATGTGTGGCTCTGATAATGAAGCTCAACTTATTTGACTCCATGGTCCACAGCTCTCTCCATGTGATCTTCCTCCTCTCAACGCCATCCCACCTCATCCAGCTGCCTTGTTTGGCTTGGGATATGGCTTTGGCACACCTGGCTGCTTCTTCCTGGTGGTGCACCTCCTCCACCACCAGGTGCTGACGTTCAGCTGGAGTAGCCTTTTGCCAGGTAGGTTTCATTGGTCCCAGGCCAAATCCCCCTCGGCCTTGTTGGACATGGCCCACTATGTCCCGGTGTTGGAGGGCGGATTTTGCGTCCAGTACCACTGCTGCTGGAGTCCATTTCCTCCCTGTTGCTAGGGTTGGATCGACACCTCTTATTATTGGGTCCCGGGATTCTGTTAGTGTCATGTCCAGCCTCACTTTGGCACATTTGTACTCCTCCACAAGGTTTGAGACTGGCATTGAGAGGGCTCCATTCCCATAGAGCCCTATGCTGCTGAGGCATCTCAGTAGCCCAAGCCACTTCCTCACTTGTGAATTCACCAGTCTCTCCAGCTGGTTGGCATGGGATAAAGTGACCTCGTAGATGGTAATTGGCCACATGAGTCGGGACAGTAGACCGAATTGCAGGCACCAAAGCTTCAGCTTCCCAGGGAGAGCAGTATTGTTGATTTGCTTGAGGCCACTGATTGTATCCTGCCTGAGTTGTTCCACCTGCTCTGCATCCTTGAGGTATGCGGTGTACCATCGCCCGAGGCTTTTGACAGGCTTCTCCAGGACAGTTGGTATTGTCTCGTAATTGATGTGGAACCTTTTGTCAGTGAGCCGGCCTTTGACGATGGAAATACTGCAGGATTAGCTGAGTTTAATCTCTATTCGTGCCCATTTGATGTTTTCCTGGAGTTTATCCAGCAGGCGTTTGGTGCATGCTTTTGTTGTTGTTATTGTGGTCATGTCATCCATGTACGCCCTGATTGGAGGAAGACGCAGCCCACTCTTCAAGCGTTCCCCTCCGACCACCTATCGTGATGCTCGAATGATGAGCTCCATTGGCATGGTGAAAACCAGAGGAGAAATGGTACAGCCTGCCATTATTTTCTCAATTCTGTTAACCCTGGCTGCGTCCTCCCCTTCCCACCTCTCCCTCAGCCCTCAGGCCCTGGCATTCCTTCTCTCTCTATCTCTCCCCCACCCAAGTCGCACTAGCTTCTCATTTTCACACTACAAACAGCTTACAATGGCCTGTTTCCTATATCATCGATACTTTTTTGCATATCTTTCATTCATTGTTCTTTATCTCTCCACATCACCGTCTATATCTCTCGTTTCCCTGATCCCTGACCAGTCTGAAGAAGGGTCTCGACCCGAAACATCGCCTATCTCCTTCGCTCCTTAGATGCTGCTGCACCCGCTGAGTTTCTCCAGCTTTTTGTGTAACCCCAGCCTGCCATTATGCCCACCTCAAGGTGCCGCCAGGCGGTGGTGTTGTCCTTTGTTGTGACGCAAAACTGGAGGTCCTGGAAGTAAGCTTTTACCAGCTTTGTGATGACCTCAGGGACCTGGAAGAAATTAAAAGCTGCCCAAAGAGTCTCATGGGGCACCGAACCAATTAAATCAGAAGAGAATGTGATCAAGGTGAAGTGTAATATGAGCCAACTATGGAACCTCACCCAGGAGGTTGGCAAGAAACAAGATGTACTGCTGTGTTCAGAGCCGTCTCGGGAAGAACGCAGGAGACACACCCAGTGGGATGAAGATAAGAAGAAGATATTCAATGGTTTCGTGAAAAAGGCAGAGAAGTGGTTATTTGAAATTATACCACAACTTACGAGCTTAGTAGCTGCAAGTGCGAAGCAACATGGTGCCAGAATGGAAAATGAAATTACGCGATGTGATAATATCTCCAATATATCTTCACGAAGATCAGGCCACAGATCTGTTTTATCTGCCAGTTTGGTTTCGAGGGCTTCTGCTCGATTGGTAGCTGAAGCTGCTCTCTCAATAGAGATGGATGCCATGAAGAAGAAACATGAGGTTGAGGAAAACCAAGAAGAGATGATGCGACAGACTACACGACAGCAAGAGAAGCTGAAGCAACGAAAGGAACAACTGGAAATGGACACAAAGATGGCGGTGGCTAGAGCAAAGGAGGAGCTACTGAAAAGTGAGGGGTCAAGATGCAGTTCTACATCATTGAAGACAATGAGCTCTGGACCAAGAAGAAAGATTGCTCTAAGTGAATTAGCAGTTGGATCAATTCCACAATCGAGGTCCACTGGATCTTGTGGCTTTGAAAACCCATTGGAACAGTGGAAGATGGGTGAAACTTCATCTCAGCAAATGAGTGCTAGATTGAAACAAATTACTATTGGAGCGTCTGTGGATGCTCGAGACAACACAATAGCAAACCACGCTTTTTCGAGGCCTGGTGCACAGGTTCGAACCAGCCAGTTTGAGTCACAGAGGCCTGTTTATCAACAGGTGGAGCCAAGCCAAGATTATCAGGATGGGTTAATGACATTGGTGAAAAATCAAACTGAATTGATAGCTCGACAAAATACTTCTCTCATTTTGCCACCAGTAGGAATTTCTACGTATGGTGGAGATCCTTTGCAGTATGAAACTTTTGTAAGGGCATTAGAAGAAATGTTAGAACCAATTGCAGATGAAAAGGAGCGTTTACGATTTCTGGCGAAGTGCACAAGTGGAAGTGTTAAAGTACTTGTAGAAAGTTGTCAGAAAGAGCAAGACAGCCAGGCTATAAAAAGGCAAGAAGATTACTTAAATAATGTTTTGGTGATGTACAGAGAATTGCTAATGCATACATGGAGAAGGCCCATGCTTGGAAAGGAATCAAGCCGGAAGATAGGGAGGCATTGATTGATTATGCAATATTTCTGAGAGACTGTTGCAGCTCAATGAGAAATCTCGGCCACATGGAGAAAATGAATCTTCCAAGTAATACTTGAATCATTATGAGCATGTTGCCCAGAAGACTGAGAGAAAAGTGGAGAGACGAAGCAGGTAAAATAAGAGACGAAAGGAACCAAGTAGCCAGGCTACCAGACCTGGTGGAATTCTTGGACAGGGAAGTACGGTACATGTTAGAGCCACACTATGGGACTATTGAAGATTACAAACCGATTGCAACTAACTAAGGTTCTACCTTTACCAAAACTGTAGAAATATCTGAACCTAAGAGAAGTAGTTATGCTATCATGACCATACTTGTGGAAAAGACAGATTGAATGAAAATAAATGTGTCTACTAGCAAGCAAATAGTATTTTGTTTGTTATGTGATGAAGTTGGTCACACCATAAGATGGTGTCGAAGATTCACGATGAAAGAATATAAAGAAAAGATGGATTTCTTGAAGGGAATCTGTTTTGGATGTTTGAAAAAAGGTACGGGATACTGAGTTGGATGATCAGCCATGATCACATTGAATGGCGGTGCAGGCTCGAAGGGCCGAGTGGCCTACTCCTGCACCTATTTTTCTATGTTTCTATGTTTCTATGTTTCTATGACTTATGGTGAGAGACTGTAAGAGTCCTATAATTTAGTTTAAGTGCAAGCAATATCATCCTGGAGCACTTCACATTGAAGAAAGAACAACCAGAGCATTGGGAAGAAGAAGAAGAACTGGAACAAACGGATGATGAGCTACCAGAGCAAAAAGAAGAGGATGAACCGGAGCAAACAGAACAGGATGAGAAGCCGACTATTAGTGAAGCTATCACCTCGCCTCATGTAACTGCTCATATTGGGGCCGGGGTTGAAGCTTGTAACTTTTCTATCTTACCAGTACAGGTAAGGAACAGCAAGACGAATACAGTATTGCAACCATATGCTTTTTTGGATCACGGAAGTTTGACTACCTTTTTCACGGAAAACCTGATGAGAAGACTGAACATCACAGGAGAAGAGACTAAGATTCAATTACGTACCATGACTAAAGATAAAAAGAGTATGGAGATATCCATTTTGGATGAAGATAATTTTATACCGATATCTGAAGTGTTCACATGCCTGTTGGTCATCAAAATATACCAAGAGATGAAGACTTGAGGCAATGGCCTTCCCTGAAGGAAGTCAAGATATCTGAAATAAATTATAGTGTTGATCTACTTATCGGAACAAATGTTTTGAAGGCTTTGGAACCTCTTCAGATTGTTAGGAGCCAAGGCGATGGACTGTATGCTACAAAAACCCAACTTGGATGGGTTATCTATGGAACCATCTTGAGAAGGAACCATGAAAATGAAAATCAGAAGAACTGTCCTACCATTGCTGTAAATCAAATGTCTACTGATGAATTAGAAAAGCCAGTGATGAAGCCAGACAATCATGACTTCAAGGAAAGTACCAGCAAGGAATCTGAAGAGATGTCGAATGAAGAGTTGAAGTTCATGGATATTATGTACTACTCAGTGAAAAATGATGGACACTGTTGTGGGAACTTACCTTTCAAACAAGAAAGTGTTAATCTGCCGAATAATCGTCGTATGGCAGAGCAACGTACCCAGACTTTGAAAAGCAAGTTTGGCGAGAATACTGAATTTTGTGAAATAAGAATCTCTTTGAAGAATAATTTCTACAAGGATGATTGCTTAAGATCCATGTCTACTGAGCAGGAAGCAATTCTACCAGTAGAACATCTGACTTCTCTTTGCAATATGGAGGATGCACACTTTCCAAGTGGAACAGCGACAATTGTGAAAGCATTCCACTAGATGATAGAGCCAAAGAAACCAGAGAGTTGGATTTGGACAGAGACGATCTGCCAATGGAAAGAGCATTGGGAGCTACTAATGTTGTTCAACTGAAATATGTTAACACAGAAGAAAATCCTGCGGGTGGAGTTTCCAGAGAACTGACAGTGAACCGTTTCTTAAGCGAAAAGAGATAGATCAATGAACTAAAATCTCTCTGTAAGCCAGACAGAGATTGGTCAAACCTTGAGCTGGGATTTGAAATCTCTGCTAATGATCCGGACATTAAATCAAATCCAATGGTAAACTTTATTGCAAAAGATCCTGTTATTAGGGCATGTTTTGGGCTATGTATCTTGCACAGAAGCTTAGGAGTTAGTGCAGTTTGGAGCCACCATGGAGAAGGTTAACCCTTCAACCATGCGACATCTAAAGGAAGTCATGCAAGGTCTAAAGGAGATCATGCAAGTTGTAAAGGACATCATGCAAAGTGGAACGAAGACACGAGGCATTTTCTAATGTTTAAAGTAATAAGCTGGATTTCGATGAAGATTGTAGTAACGTGTTGGAAGAAATTTGGATGTATCTTATAGGTATGTTACAAAACTCACCTTTAGCGGTGCTGCAGTTCTGCAGAATGTTTCCTGACAATATGGGGTTTAAATTCACCGTAACCGCAACGTTCCAATCCATCGCGTTCCAGAAAATCCCACTCACAAGCTGATTTAAGTGGCTATTAATCTACAGGCATTAAACACTAAATTCCTTCAATTTGGCCTATAAATTAATAACAATTAGATTTAAAAATCATGTTATATTGTGAATTCTTGTGTGAATGTTTTTGGACACTTAGGCTTTAAAAAAATGTTAATTTTTTCAGAAGAAATGGATAAATGTTTAAATCTAGTAATTGAATTTTGTATTTAGCTGCAATTGGGTAAATAACTAATTATATGCTTTAATTTCAAGTCATCCAAGTAAGATTGTTTCATATTTGTTTCAGTATGCTTCAAACTATAATAACTGAAAATTTCTTTCAGTTCTCTCAATGTTTAAGAAAGTTATGGGCTTTTGACTGTCCGCGATCACAACTTTTGTGTTAAGTCAATAAAAAAGTAATAGGAAACAATTGAATTAGGTGTCAAATTAAACTTCTTTTTATGCTTTATCTGATGGGTAAATTGCAGACTTGATTTTTTTAATCTCAAAATTTTGTAACATTGCTTTCTATCAACAATAAAGCATTTATTCATCAAAAGACTGTGTTTTAAAGCCATTACTGAGAAGAAGCTCTGATGGTCTCTGTGAGTGAGCTCGCATGCATTTCAAAGGTATTCCCCTTATCCATGCTCATCCAAAAGGCGGCTAGAGGGTTAATTTCTCGAACGATGTAAAAATCTGCCGCTACACATGGTTTTGATGAATAATTCCCATAGAATGCAGATTCAAAACTCTATCAAAACAAAACAATGAACACACCTGTTCTTTGTCAATTACCTTTTATATCGAAGACAACATTTTTGCTGTTTATCTATCACGTTTGGTACTTTTAAATATTTATTATAAATTCTGAAGAGAAATACTCTCACTATTTTCATCCGTTAAAAAGTTTGATCAAAATAATCTGAAAGTGATGTTTAAACATCAAGGAATAATGCATAGCCTTAAAAAGCGACATGAATGGCATTTGTTTGGTTTCTATGTTTTTTGTGAGTTTTTCAAAATATCCGTAAATTGGATGTTATCCAGTCACCTTTTGTGGTTGTGATGTTTTAAATGCAACTATCAAAAAAAAAGTTGACAAGATATAAAACCTTCTATTATATACATTAAGCCATTTACTATTGCTAATTAAAAATACCACTTTGTTAGTAGTCATTGAATCAAATGCAAATAATATCAGAACTCAAATAATGCTTCAGTAGTTAAATCCAATGGATCTAGTGTTTTCTCTTTCTGTAAAATCATCTGTATGAATGTTAAATACAGAAAACGAGTTCTAAGCAAGATGGATTTTTATTTCACAACTGAAGCAAACTCAGGTGGTTCTTAGAATGAAACCAACTGCTGAAAACGAAAATGAAATGTAAAATGAAATTAATAGTGATGGTGTAGCGGCCTGGACGAGGTCAGGAAAAGGTAGCTTCAAACAGTAGTTTTTAATGACACAGCGAGAACACACACACCCCCGAGACGGACCTCGGGAAACCCCGTGGCAGACGAACGCCCCTGTTCCTCAATAGCCGAGGGGGATGACCCAAGGAGTGGCCTAACCCCCAGTGACCGCCACAATGGGGTCAATTGCAGGGAGTTCACATTGGAGATAACAAAATCTCAACAAGCTGTGGAGGGAACGTCACAGATCTTTGCAGATAAAGTGCGTAATAATAATACTCCAGCCACCATTTGCAGGAGATAAGCTTAATGGATTGAATGGTTATTTTGCCACTGACATGTTCATATATTTAGGTATGTTACAAAACTTACCTTTAGCGGCGCTGCAGCTCTGTCACTGCCCTTGCGCGCGACTTTGGTGCCTTTGAGAGGGGGGCGGGTTTAAAATGCCGTTTATTCCAGACCATTCAAATCGATTAATCTCGGGGGATTTAGTTGCTTAAGAGAAATAGCTCCGACATTGGTTTTATGGAGTTATTTTTAAACTGCGCTGAATAATTTAATTGCTAGAGTGAATTCAAAATCATCTTCTAAAGCCGTGAACGCCGACAACGGGACGGATCTCACGTGGGGGACAAAAGAAGGTACACAGTTTATTTTTACATAAAAATGTGCTTCTTTGGAAGCCTTTAATCAAAATTTCACGTTGTGAAAAGGTGACTTAGAAAAGATACGAACCAGCAGTATTTTTCCTGCCGACTGGGCGTTAAATTCACCACAAACCGTTCCAATCGATCGCGTTCCACAAAAATCAACTCGCAAGTTGATTTAAATGGCCATTAATTTACTGGGATTAAACACTAAATTCCTTCAATTTGGCCAATAAATTCATGACAATGAGAATTAAAAATCATGTTATATTGTGAATTCTTGTGTGAATGTTATTTGGTGTTATTTAAAAATGTCAACATTGTCTTAAGAAATTGATAGTTGTTTAGATCTAGTAATTAAATTTTGTAGCTACATTTAGGTAACTAACTAATTATATGCTTTAATTTCAGGTCATCCAAGTAAGATTGTTTCATATTAGTTTCAGTATGCTTAATCTATAATAACTGAAAATTTCATTCAGTTCTCTTAATTTTTAAGAAAGTTATGGGCTTTTGACTTCTTGATCAGAGCTTTTGTGTTAAGTCAATGGAAAAGCAATAGGGAACAAGATGCTAATTTCTGAGTATGAAAATGGCCATAACTTTTTAAATACTAAAGATATGATAGTGAATTAGGTGTCAAATTAAACTTCTTTTTATGCTTTATCTGATGGGATAAATTGCACACTTGATTTTTTTAATCTCAAAATGTTGTAACATTGCTAATATATTCAGCAATTTGCAGGTGCAACGAGACCTGGGTGTCATGGTACACCAGTCATTGAAAGTAGGCATGTAGATGCAGCAGGCTGTGAAGAAAGCGAATGGTATGTTGGCATTCATAGCAAAAAGATTTGAGTACAAGAGCAGGGAGGTTCTACTGCAGTTGTACAGGGTCTTGGTGAGGCCACACCTGGAGTATTGCATACAGTTTTGGTCTCCTAATCTGAGGAAAGACATTCTTGCCACAGAGGGAGTACAGAGAAGGTTCACCAGACTGATTCCTGGGATGTCAGGACTTCCACATGAAGAAAGACTGGATAGACTCGGCTTGTACTCGATCTTATAGGGGAGATCTTATAGAGACTTACAAAGTTCTTAAGGGGTTGGACAGGCTAGATGCAGGAAGATTGTTCCCGATGTTGGAAAACTCCAGAAGAAGGGGTCACAGTTTAAGGATAAGGGGGAAGTCTTTTAGGACCGAGATGAGAAAATCTTTTTTCACACAGAGAGTGGTGAGTCTGTGGAATTCTCTGCCACAGAAGGTTGTTGAGGCCAGTTCATTGGCTATATTTAAGAGGGAGCTAGATGTGGCCCTTGTGGCTAAAGGGATCAGGTGGTATGGAGAGAAGGCAGGTACAGGATACTGAGTTGGATGATCAGCCATGATCATATTGAATGGCGGTTCAGGCTTGAACCTATTTTCTATGATTCTATGATTCAGAGTAAAAAGGTAACTGAATCCAAAATTAGGAAAGACCAAATTGAGGAAAAAAATGGACTTGGATGGTTAGATGGGAAGGATGTTGTGTTTGTACTATTTATAGAGGGCATGAATATTGTTAAACAAATGAAGTCAAAGGGATCTCTGAAAGACAAGTATTACAGTGAATATTCTTGACTGTGGAATGGCATTATGGAACCATTCCTAATACCTGTAAAAGATAAGTCTCTTTTCCCAAAGGAATTGTCATATAAATGGCAGAATTCCAATTGTCAAGTTAATTATTAGAATTGTACATTTCTAAGAGACCAGAGGCTTATGATCACCTTGGTCTAACCCCTCAATTTAGTGATATTTGGTAGTGCTTGGCTTCAGTTAACTTTCTGGTGAAGAATGAAACTATTCTTTAATTTTATTTCGGAGTCACGTGAGTGATTCCGTGAAGAAGACCCACCAGGCCGCATATGATTGATGCGGACCAGACTGATTCCTGGGATTTCGGGACTTTCACATGAGGAAAAATTGGATAGACTCGGCTTGTACTCGCTGGAATTTAGAAGATTGAGGGGGGATCTTATAGAAACTTACAAAATTCTTAACGGGTTGAACAAGCTAGATGCTGGAAGATTGTTCCCGATGTTGGGGGAGTCCAGAACAAGGGGTTACAGTCTAAGGATAAGGGGGAATTCCTTTAGGACCGAGATGAGGAAAACATTCTTTACACAGAGAGTGGTGAGTCTCTGGAATTCTCTGCCACAGAAAGTAGTTGAGGCCAGTTCATTGGCTATATTTAAGAGGGCGTTAGATGTGGCACTTGTGGCTAAAGGGATCAGGGGGTATGGAGAGAAGGCAGGTGCAGGATACTGAGTTGGATGATCAGCCATGATCATATTGAATGGCGGTGCAGGCTCGAAGGGCCGAATGGCCTACTCCTGCACCTATTTTTCTATGTTTCTATGTTTCTATATGTCAGCCGCATTGACGCACGGAGGCTGCGAGGATCAGAGCTCCTCCAGTGGTAAGTATTCAGCCTCCAGGTAAGCAAAAACTTTCACTGGAGTTCAAGTCCATGCTGGCCGGTACACTATCTACCGATCGCTAGCATGGAAAAAACAGGAAAGGGAAAGCGGCGAGCCGCAACCAGCCGCGGCAGCTCAGGCATGGAAGCCCTGCCTCATGCCCCTGTACAGTCGCTAGCTACAGAGTTAGTGACTGCAGACTTAGTGCTACACAGCACAGAGCCATCGCCATTAGGGCCCACGGCAATTGATAAGTCTGCTAGGCCCACGGAGTCGGGGGTGATTCCTCACCGGGGCTGGATATAGCGTGTTCACTCAAAGAGAAGGAGTGTTAGCGCTCAGAGAAAGAGGCGCCAGCAGCAATAGTGCTGCCAGAAAACCCTTTTATTTTTGAAGGGAGTACAATGGGTCAGATCAGAACTGAGCCCGAATCTGATGGGGAAGTTCAGCCAGGAGAAACGGTGGAGTTACCAGATGTTCCACCACTGGCACTACCATTTGCTGTCCCATCAGGAGCAGGGGAGCTGCTAGGTGAAGAGCTAGCTACCACAATAACTTACATGGTTTCTCATCAGCTCCAGGAGTTTACTATGGATGAGACAGCCAAAAAACATGAGCCTTCAAGCAACTGTGAGTTGTTAAAAGTTCCAACCGTGAATCAGGTTATATGGCGTCAAATGGGACCCGGCATGCGAAGTCAAGAGATTTAAATGCAGAGGATTTTAAAATTATTGGCTGCTGGCATTACGGCGTTCGCAAGAACAATGGATGGTGGTTATGTGACCAGAACACACCAAGAGGCTCTAGGGTTGCTATGTAACACCAATTTTGAGATCAACTCGCAGGAAAAGGGCTATTAGGCCCACCATTAATCCCAACTATGCTGCGCTTTGCAAGCCAGCAAATATCCAACTACCTGATCTGCTGTTTGGCGCAGACCTTACCAAACAGGTCAAATAAATAAATGAAGAAGCAAAAACAATGAGCCTGACGAGACCAATGATGCCCGGCAGACCGCTGAAGCGAAAGTATCCTTATAGAACCAACGTCCGGGGCTACACCAGGGACAAGCCGGTCCTCAACGCAGGTGCGGGGATGGTACCCTTCGGCTGGAGCATGAGCAACCATGGGGCCACTGCCAGAGGCTGGAGTCAGCAGAGTGCACCAGTTACCAGAGAGGTAGTGGACCTGGTTCTTATAAAAACATATTAAATGTAACACAGGAAGAAGTTGGTGGTAGATTACGGCTTTTTTACAATGAATGGAAGCAGCTTACTTCAGATCTGTTTATCAGTAGTGTAATTCAAGGGTTTCGGATTGAATTCATTCCAAATGGTGTTTTACCTCTCCAACATGTTCCTAGCAGAACAATTTATTTTTCACAGAGGTAATAGAGGTTCAAGCTGAACTGGTAAAATTATGTAACAAAGGTGTAATTGAGTAGACGGTTCATTAAGTCCATCAATTTGTGTCAAATATATTTCCCCGTCCCAAAAAGGACGGAGGATGCAGAATCATTTTGGATCTGACAAAATTAAACCCATTTATACTCTATAGATACTTCAAAATGGAAAAGTTGGTTACCGCCTAGCAACTGATTTACAGAGGTTGTTATATGGCAACCATAGATCTGAAAGACGCTTATTACTCGGTGCCTGTTCATTGCGAGCATAGAAAGTATTTTAAATTCATTTGGATGAATCAATTATGGCAGTATAAGGCACTGCCAAATGGGTTAACCTCAGCTCCTAGGGTATTCACTAAATTGTTAAAACCAATTTTGGGGCTACTTAGAGGTCAGGACCATGTAATTATGGCCTATCTGGATGATATTTTAATTATCGGCCAAACAAAAGAGTTAGCTGAAACAACAGTGGCAATTGTCAAATCCACACTTGAAAAACTGGGCTTTGTTATTCATTTGGAAAAATCTAAATTGACACCAATTCCACAATTAATTATTTGGGGTTCACAATTGACTCAATTAATATGGTAATTACCTTGCCCAGGGACAAAAGTGTAGAGCTAATTGAGGATTGTATAAAGCTTGTAAACAAACATCAACCTTCAATTAGACAAGTGGCAAGGCTACTTGGGGAAAAATGGTAGCAGCCTTTCCAGCAGTCCAATTTGGGCCTTTGCATCATCAGCAATTACAAAGAGCAAAGGAAGAGGCACTTAGGGTACAATTGGGTCATTATGATAGGCCCATGCAATTATCAGCATAAGCAATTACTGATATTTTATGGTGGATCCAACATGTCTCCAGTAGTTTCAGCACAGTGGTGCTAGAAGAACCTTCAATGATCTTACAGACTGATGTCAGCACACTTGGGTGGGGTGCCACGGATACAACGTCAAGTTGTGGAGGAAGATGGAGTATGGAAGAAGCTTTGCTTCTGCAGACATGGGAAATAAACCATTTAGAGCTTTTAGGAGCGTTTTATGGGCTCAAGGCTTATTGTTCTAACAAAAGCAGTCTGCATGTTCAGCTCCAAATTGATAACACTACGGCAGTTGCATATGTTAATCATATAGGTGGTATCAAGTCGGTATCTTGTGACAGACTGGCAAACCAAATTTGGAGCTGGTGTATTGATAAACACAATTCAATTCAATTCAATTCAACTTTAATGTCATTGCACAAATACAAGTATAGGTACAACGAAATGCAGTTTAGCGTCAGTTCATAGTGATAGCAATATAGAAAAATAAATACAGAATACAGACAATGTGGATGAAGAGACTGGAGAAATCTATTGGCGGGTCTCCGAGTTCAGCAGTGTGATGGTGTTATTGTAGAAGCTGTTCCTCATCCTACAAGTGCGGGACCTGAGGCTCCTGTACCGCCTCCCTGATGGTAGGAGGGCAAACAGTCCATAGTTAGGGTGTGAGGGGTCCTTGATCATCTTCCCGGACCGTTTCAGACACCGTTTTCGGTGGAGGGCATCCATGGCAGGGAGCTGGGCACCGATGATGTACTGGGCGGTTTTCACCACCCGTTGTAGTGCCTTCCAATCTGCCACAGTGCAACTGCTGTACCATACCGTAAAGCAGGTGGTCAGGATGCTTTCGATGGTACAGCGGTAAAAGTTGGTCAGGATATGGGGGGACAGGTGGGCTTTTTTGAGCCTCCTCAGAAAGTAAAGGCGCTGCTGCACCTTTTTGATCAGCTTTGAGGTGTTGAGGGACCAGGACAAATCCTCCGAGATGTGTACCCCGAGGAATTTGTAGTTGGAGACCCGCTCCACCTCAGTCCTGTTTATATGGATGGGGGTGTGTCTGCCCCCTCTGTTCTTCCTAAAGTCAACAATGATTTCCTTCGTCTTCTGGGAGTTGAGGACGAGGTTATTGTTGGCACACCAGGTAGTCAGGTGCTGGACCTCCTCCCTGTAGGCTGACTCGTCGTTGTCGCTGATCAGTCCTACCACCGTGGTGTCGTCGGCAAATTTTATGATGGCGTTGGAGCCATACTTAGGGATGCAGTCATGGGTGAAGGGGGAGTAGAGGAGAGGGATGAGCACACAGCCCTGTGGCACCCTGTGTTCAGTGTTATAGTGGAGGAGGTGAGGTTGTTGACCACATTTGGCTCTCAGCTATATATCTGCCAGGGAAATTCAATACTGTGGCAGACACCAGGTCACGAAAGTTCCATGACAACATAGAGTGGATGTTGAATCGGGATGTGTTCAAAGAGATCATTGTCAAATACGGAACACCAGACGTCGACTTGTTTGCATCCAGACTTAACCACCAGCTTCTCAAATATGTATCATGGGAACCAGATCTGGGGGCAGTAGCGATTGATGCTTTCTTGCTGAATTGGGGTGATATGTATATATATGCATTTCCATCTCATAAATCGTTGTCTGATTAAAATCAAGCAGGAATATGCTTCAGGGGTACTGGTGATACCCAACTGACCTACCCAGCCATGGTACCCTTTGATCCTACAGCTGATGACACAACCCCTGATGGCTGTTCCCACCCAAAGGGATTTATTGGTGCATCCGGTAACTTGTAAATGCCATCCGTTGTATGACCGTATTGATTTGTTAATTTGCAGATTCTCAGAAGGCCATATCTGGGGCATGGATTGTCGGGTTGAACTGTGGACATGCTTACTGCATCTTGGAGATCGAGTACTCAAAAGCAGTATATTTGTTATGTAAAAAAATGGGAAGTTTACTGTGTACAAAATAATATTGACTATTGTACAGCACGTATTTCACATGTTCTGGAGTTTCTGTCAACCCTCTACTATGATGAAGGATTACGTTATAGTGCAATCAATACTGCAAGAAGTGCTTTATCATCATATTTAGTGATGAAGTCAGACAAACATTCGATTGGATCTCACCCTCTCGTTGTTCGACTAATGAAAGGGATTTTCAATTCCAGACCTCCCAAACCTAGATATATGGCTATTTGGGATGTGAGTATGGTCCTCAGAATACTACGCGAGTGGTTTCCCATCTCATCTTTGTCTTTGACCAAAATCACCATGAAGGTGGCCATGCTTATGGCGTTTCAGCACAAAGGGTACAGATGTTACAAAAATTACAGTTAGATAGAATGGAAACTGCTGCAGACAATGTTACATTTTACATTTATGACCTCCTCAAACAAAGCAGGCCAGGTGTCACAGGGTTTAAAATAGTATTTTCAGCGTATCCCACGGATCCATCCTTATGCGTGAAAACACATCTGATGCAATACATTGCAGCTCCAGAGGGCTTATGTAACATGGAGATAGGATTGTTTATCAGTTATAAAAAACACATAAGAGAGTGTCAGTTAACACTATTTCGAGATGGCTGAAACAAGTCTTGGTTCATGCAGGTATTAACCCTGATGTGTTTACATCTCATTCCACTAGGGCAGCAGCTACGTCGGCGGCCAAAGTGAGGGATGTGCCCATTGACCATATTTTGTCGGCCGCCGGATGGGCAAATGAGCTGATGTTTCAGAATTTCTGGTGATGTTTCAGAATCATCGGCCGATTGGCGATCAAGGGCTGTTTGCCAATGCCATTTTAATTTCTGTTTTAATTTCTGTGCCCTGGGATTAAGGGGTACTGTTGTTTGTTTATATTTTTAAATAAATCTTATTACTGCATTAAATGCAATGTTACTACTAATGCATTAATTTCTCATTCGAGTCAATCAATGCAGCGAGATGCTGAGATTTGTAATCTGCGGCATGAAATCACAAAGCTTTGAACTCTTCACGGAATCACTCACGTGTCTCCGAAGTAAAATAGTAAGATTAAACGAGAACTTACCAGTTTGAAGTTTGATCTTGATTTTATGAGGAGTTACGTTGGTGATTACATGCTCGCCATACCCAACCCTCTCTCATAAAGGATCATCTGGTAGTTGTTGAGTCACTCATCTTACTATGTCACTTCGGTGTTGTTATTAGTGATTTCATACTGCTGTTTTGAAGATTGGTGCTCATGCGGCCTGGCGGGTCTTCTTCACGTAATCACCAACGTAACTACTCATAAATTTAAGATCAAACTTCAAACTGGTAAGTTCTCGTTTAAACTTACTATTTTAGCCTTGTACTTAAGCACCATCCAAATAGAAGTATACACTTTCTCACCAAAATTAAGGTGGCACATTGGAACAACTGCTGCCTTACAGTGCCAGAGACCCGGGTTTGATCCTGACCACAGGTGCTGTCTGTATAGTGTTTGTACATTCTTCCTGTGACCATGTGTGTTTTCTCTAGCTGCTCTGGATTCCTCCCATGCTCCAAAGACATGCACGTTTGTATGTTAATTGGCTTCTGTAACTCGTCCCTAGTCTGTAGGATAGAACTAGTGTACTGGGATTACTGGACAGTATTTACAGCTGGAATCATTGGAGGTACATCAGGTCTATGACCATGGAGGTCTCTGGACACGCTGAATGGCTGCTCAACAGGTAAATGATAAGCCCAGTCTCTTTACTCTTGTGGGCGAAGGAAAAATAGATAAAATCCTCCCTCTTTGGCTATAGATTTGGGGTAATCCCCTTAATGTAGCTGTGAGTGAGAAGTTGTGAATAATATGGAAGAGATTAACAACAGCATCCGGGAATAATCATGAGGGTAGAAAGCTGACAGTGACTCAGAAATCCATTGGAAAGCCTGTCTGGGCATACATGTGAATTTACAATTGTGGTTATAGTAGGTCAGGGTTCTTGGTAAGCAGGCTGAGTACATTTGAAGTTTCTTATAATTAGCATGGTTTCAGGGTAAAACAGGGGTAATAAAACGTAGAGTGGAAAAAAGGATCTGCAGGTGATGGTTTACAAAGAAGGAGACAAAGTGCTGGAGTAATTCGAAGGGTCAGACAGCATCCCCAGAGAACATGGATTGGTGATGTTTTGGGGTGGTATCCTTCTTCAGACTGGATAAAACTGTTTGATTTGTAAGTGAGAATGATTGCTTTTCAGGACAATTTAAGTTGAATGTTGGACTGTTGGTGAATTCTGGCATGATGCATTACTGGTGATGTTATCTGTGGGAGGTTTTAAGGGGCTGTCCCACTGTACGAGCTAATTAAAGAGCTCTCCCAAGTTTAAAAAAAAATCAAACTCGTGGTAAGCACGTAGAACGTACGTACCGGGTACGTCGGAGCTTGGGACATCTCTTAGTGGCGCATAACACTAATGGCAGGTACTCGGGAAACGCCATAAGCTCGTGAAGACTCGTGAAAATTTTTCAACATGTTGAAAAATGTCCACAAGAGCAAGTACCCACGAGCGGCTATTGCCGTAATTCTCCGAGTTCGAATCAGGGGAAACTCGGGAGAACTCTTGTGGGAACAGTGGGACAGCCCCATTACCCTGCAGAATCAGGGGCAAGGAAAATCCCACTGATAAATAGGGAGGAAGATTCACAGACGGGTCATGGGGCACCCAGAAATGTACTCAAAATACATCTTGTTTACAACATCGCGTCTTGTTTTATTGGACTTGTTTCAATTCCTAATCCTATATTTACTTTTACTTTTCTACATGTTGTCATTCCACACACATGCCTGCCGAGAATCCTCTCCAACTGTCAGTGACAATCTGTCTAATAGAAATCAATCTTGGGAATCGTCAGTCCGCATTCTCTTCACTTTTGCGTTGTTTACAAGAATAAGTCTTGAAGGGATGTAAGAATTATTTACAGTAACAATACCTGACTATCAGTTACATTGACAAGTGGAACATGTTGCCTGAGAATCTTAACAACTGTTTTTTTGTGTATGGTGAGAACAGAAACTGTTATGACAGGATGCCACAAATTGGTGTTTCTGAACTTGAGTTGATTCTTAGAGTTATTTGGAGGGGCTGGCTGCAACTCCCTTACCAGATACCACTTTCAGACAATGTGATTGATAATGCAGTTGGAAATGGTCAACTTAAAGCTATCTTGGTCTTTCCTGCAATGAATGATCAGTTAGGGTATAATGCTGCAGTGAGAAACAACCCAAATCTACACTTTTTTTGTTATGGTACCAAACGTATAATGTCTCAGCATCTGTATTGAGCTGATTCACTTTATCTCAGTGGTGACAGGGCAGTTCATATCAGAAAACCAGGAGTAGCAAAATAATAAATACATTCTACCTCCTGCTTTTGATTAAAATAATGTACTCTTTAAAATGCCCACATCCAAGGATAGATTCAGCTCAATTATATCAGATTCATATATCTCTCCCTCTCCGTCTCCCTCTCCGTCTCCCTCTCCGTCTCCCTCTCCGTCTCCCTCTCCGTCTCCCTCTCCGTCTCCCTCTCCGTCTCCCTCTCCGTCTCCCTCTCCGCCTCCCTCTCCGCCTCCCTCTCCGCCTCCCTCTCCGCCTCCCTCTCCGCCTCCCTCTCCGCCTCCCTCTCCGCCTCCCTCTCCGCCTCCCTCTCCGCCTCCCTCTCCGCCTCCCTCTCCGCCTCCCTCTCCGCCTCCCTCTCCGCCTCCCTCTCCGCCTCCTTCTCCGCCTCCCTCTCCGCCTCCCTCTCTGCCTCCCTCTCTGCCTCCCTCTCCGTCTCACTCTCCGTCTCCCTCTCCGTCTCCTCTTAACCACTTCCTGTCTGCGCTGTATATTGATTTTAGAAAAAATGCTACCTTATATTGCTATGATATTTGGCCATCTTACTCACAATCCTCCTCTGCTGAGGCAGCCCCAAGGATTTTCCCGATCAATGAAAAGTAAAAAAAATTATGAGTGTTCAAAAAGTCTTGAGATCAGCTGATTGATCCTCCCGCCTGTCAATCACTATAATGAAGGTAACGCCCCTTCCGTGGGGAGGGGGGGGGGTCAGGATCATCAACCTCTGATGCCTGGACATGAGTCAGTCACTCTGGAAGATCGTGAGGGAGAGTCCACAACTGTGATTCTAAGCTGTGAATCAACTGACCTGTGAGTCTGCAATGCACTTGCAATAAATGATTTGTTAGGTCTTAATGAAAATGGAATTACATGTTTGGCCTGCCCCGTACGTGAAACTGCATTGGAAATTGAAATGAAATGAAAATGTAATGAGCTGTTTAGCCTGCCCTGTGCTTGAAATTGCATTGGAAATGGAAAAGAAATGAAAATGCAATGAGCTGCTTGGCCTGCCCTGTGCTTGAAATTGCAATGGAAATGGAAATTAAATGAAAATGCAATGAGCTGTTTGGCCTGCTCTGTGCTTGACACTGCAATGGAAATGGAAATGAAAATGGAATGAGTAGTTTGGCCTGCCCTGTGCTTAAAAATGAAATGGAAATGGAAATGGAAATGGAAAGGAAATGAGTTGTTAGGCCTGCCCTGTGATTGAATTTGAAATGGAAATGATGGTTCGCCCTGTTTCGACTTATGCAACTCGACGTGCACAAACGGAAGATCAAATAGAACAAGTTGTTTACAACTTTAGGAGAAGAAGAAGAAGGAAGAGAAGAGAAGAGAAGAGCCTTCAGGCAGTTTGGCCTGCCTGAAACCAATAATTCCAGCCAAAAGGCCCCTATTAGCAGAGAAACCAGTCCCTTTTGCCCAAAGTGACCACATTAGCCTAGGAGGAGCATTTTGGTCCATAAGGCCCATGCCAGGCCAGGAGAAGTGCCTTTCACTGGGATTTCAGGCCTGGTGAGCTGCCAGCCCCCCAGACCTGAGTGATTGAGCTGCCAGCCCACCAGGCCTGAGTGACTGAACTGCCAACCCACCAGGCCTGAGTGACTGAGCTGCCAGCCCAAGAATCCATTCGGCCCACTATGTTCACACTAGCCCTCAGGAAACCAGTCCCTTCGTCCCTTCAATACCCATACTAGTTCTCCAGAAAGCCCCCCCCCCCCCCCCCCCCACCACTGGCCACCAATATTGGAATTGGTGGAGAGGTGAAATATTGCATTAGGGGGATCAGCACTCCCATGTGAACATGGTACCCAATGGGTCCCACAGTCTAGTAACTATTAAAACTCTGATCTTCGATGTGTATTAATTTGTTTGTTTGTTTGTGATTCACATCTTCTCGAAAAAAATGACGTGTTAACGGTGTCATTTTTACATATTCTGATAGAGATTCATGTGGCAAAGTCAAAAATCGCATCTGAAGATTTCATGCCTTATTTCTCGAGGTATTAATCAAAATGCCCAAAAATCTGAAAGAACCTAGAAAATAAAAGCGGCTGGCTTTGGCTGATGACGTGATGACATCACAATGGCTGCACGCTGTGTTAACATGCTGCGAGTGACGTCGCCCGGCCGCCCGCTTGCAACAGTCCGGTCCCCCTCACTCAGGCCAGTGCTTGGTGGGAAGCTTGCTACTGTGGATTGGACTAGGGGTGGAACAGATCCAGTTGCTGGTGAGGGAGTATTGGATTCGGGAACGAGCCCTGCCCTGTGATGCTGCATGCCATCTCTCTGTGCCTCGGGTCTCTCTCCCACTCCCCTGTGCCTCTCCCCCCCCCCTCTCTCCCATCTCTTCCGCCCCCCCCGCTCTCCCCTTTCTCCCACCCTCTCTCCTGCCCCTCTGTCCCCCAATCCCTCCCCCCCCCCCACATGTGTGTATAGATAGGGTGGGGATGGGGCAAAAGGAGCAAATTAATAATATTAATATAATATCAAGTGCGTGGTTAGTGTGTATGTGTGTGAGGCGGTGGTTAGCATGTAGGCCATCCCCCCACCACAACCGCGCATTGAGAGGATGAGATCCAACGGGACCAACTTGGTCTAGTATATGTATGTGTATATATATATATATATATATATATAAACATAATACATAATATATATACACATAAAAACAAACAATAATAGTACAAAAAGGCAAAATCAATGCCCCCAAGTCTATGTAGTACAGAGCTTATTTGGGGTTGTAGTGTTTAATAGCCTGATGGCTGCAGGGAATAAACTATTCCTGATCCTGCATGTCACATTTTTCAGGCTCGTATATCTTCTTCCTGATGTCAGGAGTGAAATGAATGCATGGCCAGGGTGCTGTGGGTCTCTGATGATGCAGGCTGCCTTTTTGAGGGAGTAACTCGTGTAAGTCCCTTCAATGGTGGGAAGGTTAGTACTCGTGATGGACTGGGCAGTGTGAAGATGGCATCTGTCTGTGGCGACTAGTTGCAAAGAAATGAGAACAACATTCTCCACATAATTTAATACATTTTCATTGATTGCCGTTTTTACCGTGATTATACATTTATGTAGGGCTTTAATTCAAACAAATATTAAATTAAAATGAGTGGAGTTGCAGGTGAAGCAGTTCAAAATGCGATTGAGGTATGATTTCAGTACTCTGGTCTGAACATTTAACTTAAAAATTCCAGTGTCAGTTAGAACTGGCCATTTTGCATGAATGGTCACCAACCTATACAATTAATTCAATTTTCTATTTTCACAGGTACTGCCTATATATATATTTCTGGTTTACTCATGTAAAACCACAATAAGAATCAGTTTTTTTTTGTTGAATATTTTTTATTAGAAGTATAAGTACAAGTATAAGTACAAGTATAAGTAAATATTAAAACAACATTCTTGATAAAGAGATAGGTAGTAATTACCATCTTTTCTTATATATACTTATTTAACTGTTATTTCAGCATTTAATAGTTTTGTATCATCTGAATCCAATCCTATTAAATTACAGTTGTTTAAGAATGTATTAATTCCTATCTGATTTTCAGTCATTTTGGATGAATATAAATCTTTATAATATTTTAAAAATCTCTCATTAATATCGTTATTTTGTGTTAAGAATTCACCATTTTCTGATTTAATCCGATGTATTATTTTTTCTCCCTCTATTTTTCGTAATTGGCGAGCAAGTAATGTTTGTGGTTTGTCTCCAAATTCAAATTGTATTTGTTTTGTATATTGATATAATTTAACCACTTGGTCAGCATATATCTTATTTAATTTATATTTTAGTGCAGTAATTTTATTATGTTTTATCATTGTAGGGTTGAGAGCATTTTCTATATCTAATTGTTTTATCTCCGTTTCCAGAATGTGTTGTTCCTTCCGCTTTTCTTTATTATAAAATGCTATGAAGATATCATAATTCCACGAGTAAAAGACTTAAAAGTTTCCCATAGTAGGGATGGAGATATTTCTGGTTTATCATTTATTTCAAAAAAAGTCTTAATCTGCTTTATAATATATTCATTGGTTGATTTATCCTTCAAAATTTGTGGATTAAGTCTCCATTGTCCTCGTTTTTTCATGTTATCATTAAATTTAATATTAAATGTTAATGGAGCGTGATCTGAAATAATAATGTTGTGGTATTTAGAGTTGTAGATGTATGGAATAAGCTTTATATCTACAAGGAAATAGTCAATTCTAGAATATGTTTTATGTACCGAGGAGTAGAATGAGTATTTCATTTCGGAGTCACGTGAGTGACTTCGTGAAGAGCCCGCTGGCACGCATGCGCGACATATCGTCGCAACGCATTGCTGCCGACGGCTGGCGGTGGGGTGCGCTCCCCGCCAGCCCTTCATAAGGGACCGTTAAGGTGAGTGAACTAACCTTAAGTTGGTCGGTCCTTGTTGTTTGATTTTCTCTTTCAGCAAGGACATGGACGGGAGTACGAAGGGCCGAAAGACGTCCGTTCGGAGTCACCGGCCATCTGTCCCGGAGCCCTCATTATCGGCTACACCTGGGAAACAGGCCGGGAGGAAGGCGGGGAAACCGGGGAGCCCTGTTCCTGCAGGTCCGGACCCGCTGACACACCGCAGCTCCGGGGAGGAATTCGTGGAGCAGGACTGCGGTGTGCCGCCAGAGCAGGTAGACCCTGCTTCAGCATTCCGGTCACCAACGGGCCCGTTGGCGGCCTCGGGCAAGGGGTCCCGTGCAGCTGCACGGCCCTCCTCCCTCAGCCCTCCGAGCAGGGGGAGGGGAGGAGCCCGCAAGCCTAACCCTTCTGGGGCTAAGGCATTACCTGCCGCCGTGCTGCAGTCTGGTTCAACGGCGGGACCCAGGTCTACTGTGAGGTCCAGTGTGCACCCCCCAACCCTCGACGCCGGGACGGGTCGTTTGGGTAGGGTCCCGCCACGGTCGCCGAGTCCCCCATGGATGGGAGGACGAGACCATGCGTCGGCAAGGTCCACGACGTGGGCAGCCGGCAAGCCCGCGCGGGCGTCAGGTATCCATGCTCCGACTGGTGCCGACTCCCCGCCGCATTTGCCCTCAGTGGCAGCGGCTTCAGCTCCCGCCAAACGGAGGCGGTTGAACACATCTCCCGCGCGGGAATCGCGCAGTTTCGCTTCGGCGGCTGGCAGCGACAACTACCGGCACCGGGTTCACCTCGACGAGGTGCGGGCCGATGAGAGGAGCCCCGGCAATATTTCTGAGCCGGAGGACTCCGACCACCCGAGTGTTCAGGGTGATGGGCGTATTGACCGCATGGAGTGGCTACTGGAGCTTCTGCTACACAGCCAACAGCAGCAAGCGTCCAGCATCGACAGGCACAGGGCAGTCTCACCAGCCTCCATCGCCAGCCTGGAACAGCCAGACGAGGAAGGATTTATCGACCCTACACCACCTCCGTCGGAATTGCCGCCGGAAGAACTTCTCGATGTGGCGGCGAAGTTCGCTGCTCCACACACGACTGGGCTTCCTCTCAATCCCAAACTGGCTGCCACTGTGGACTTCCTCACCAACCATCAGCTCCAGGAGGAAGTCCTCTCTCAGGCTATCCATCGGCATAAGGCTCCGTCCAACTGCAACGCCCTCAATGTGCCTGTGGTCAATACGCCAATATGGGGCAACATCGGCGTGGCTATCCGTCATCAGGAGTTGAAACTCCAATGGATCCTGAAGCTCCTCATGGCCGGTATTACCGCCTTTGTGCGGTCGGTCGACGGGGAAGATCTAAATCTAGACCAGGAGGATGCGCCGGCACTGTTATGTGCCACCCAACGTGAAATAAATGCCTTTCGTAAAAACAGCATACGCCCGTCACTCAACCCAAAGTTTGCTGGGTTGTGCAAACCACCGCCGCCACCGCCGCCCCGACAGCTCTTCGGAGAAGACCTCCCGAAGAGGGTCAAAGAGCTCGACGAGCATGCCAAGACGGTGGGACTCATGCGGTCGCAGATCGCCCCCAGACCGTCGGCCCCGAAAGCTCCACTTGCTCGGCCACGAGGCCCGGTTCCCACATCAACAAGAACTTATCCTCCAGCTCCGCCTCGCTATCAACAGGCCCAGCAGCAGCGGGCTTTTTTGAGGGCAAGGTCCGCAGCGGCCCCAGTGGAAGATGAGGACACCACACTATCAGCCCAACCCAGCACCTCCACGACCACCCAAACATGTCAAGGACCGCCGGTAACCACGGAGGTGAAGCAGTCTGGTTTTCATTTGTCTGTCCATTTAACGTCACATGTTGGTGGGCACCTCCGTTTCGTTTTGGGGGCATGGGGGACTATTACTTCCGATGAGTTTATTTTGCAGAGTATTCGGGGGTCATAATATTGAGTTTATCAACGGGGACATTCCTCCATCCCAGCATATGCCTAATCGGACGTTTAGGCTGTCTGCCGTTGAACAGGCAGCAGGCTATGCTGAGATCTTAAGGTTAGAACAAAAAGGCGTGATAGAAAAAACTATGCACGAGCCAATTGAATTTGTCTCAAATATATTTACCAGACCGAAAAAGGATGGAGGTTGTCGAGTGATTATTGATCTGACCCATTTGAATACTTTTGTAACATACACCCATTTTAAAATGGACACTTTTGAGACAGCCAAGTCATTGATTTCGCATGGCTGCTTTATGGCATGCATTGATTTAAAAGATGCGTACTATTCTGTATCCATTCGGAAACATCACCGGAAGTTCTTAAAATTTGTTTGGATGGGTCTGCTCTGGGAGCACAGGGCTTTGCCAAATGGGCTTACTATAGCCCCTAGACTATTTACTAAATTGCTAAAACCTATTATGGCCCAGTTACGAAAGCAGCAGCATATCGTAATGGCCTATTTGGATGATATCCTGATTATTGGCAAAACCCTGGAGGCAGCTGAACAGGGAGTTTCAGCAACTGTCGCGCTTTTTCAGCGGCTGGGGTTTATTGTCCATCCAGACAAGTCAAAGTTCTGCCCTTCCCAGGTCATGGATTATCTGGGGTTTACGGTGGATTCCAATAGCATGAGGGCCACCATACCGACTAATAAGGTTGGGGATGTCACCCAAGCGTGTCAGGATTTGGCCTGCGCCAGTACACTATCAATTCGGCAAACAGCTAAGGTGATTGACAAAATCGTAGCATTGTTTCCAGCAGCCCAATACGGGCCTTTGCATTATCAAAATTTGCAACGAGCCAAGATCTCCGCGTTAAAGCGGAACGCTGGTCATTTTGATAGACCAATGCGGCTGCCTTCTAAAGCTCAAATTGAGTTACAATGGTGGGTGCTCCATATCAGTAGGTCATTCAAACCCATTATTGCGCCCAATCCGATGGTATACTTGCAAACCGATGCAAGCTCCTATGGCTGGGGAGCTACGGATAACTGTTCTAGTTGCGGGGGCAGATGGGACACCCTTGAATCTACTATGTTGTTGTCACACGGGATAAACTATTTGGAGCTGCTTACAGCGTTTCACGGACTTTGTGCTTATTGTTCCCATCTTATTGATGCTCATGTCCGTGTCCAAATAGACAATACCACGGCGGTGGCATATTTAAACCATATGGGCGGTACCAGGTCGATTTCATGTGATGAATTGGCTAATACAATTTGGCTCTGGTGCATTGACAGAAATCTCTGGATTTCAGCTACCTATTACCAGGTGAGCTCAATACTGTGGCGGACACCAGGTCACGCAAGTTTAATGACAATATCGAATGGATGTTGCATCCTCAAATTTTTTCCAAAATTACAGCCAAATTTGGTCAACCGGCTATCGACCTCTTTGCGTCGCGGTTGAACCATCAGGTACCAACATACGTTTCATGGGAACCAGATCCTGGGGCAATGGCGATGGATGCATTCTCGCTCGACTGGGGGAAGTGGTTTTTCTATGCATTTCCCCCGTTTTGCCTCATCAGTCGGGTATTGCGCAAGATCCAGATGGATGCTGCCAAAGGCATTCTTATTATACCCGACTGGCCCACGCAGCCATGGTATCCGGTGGTCCTTGACATGATCAGTCAGCCTTGGGTCCTCTTAGAGGGTTGCCCGCAATTGGTTACTCACCCTGTGTCAGGGGAGCCACATCCCTGCCATCGCTACTTAAATTTATTGGCTTGCAGGTTCTAACCAGGCCATTGCTGCAGTATGGCCTCTCAACTCGAACCATGGATACCATTGGAGCGTCGTGCCGAGAGTCGACCAGGCGACGATACCTTTCCCACATCAGGAAATGGGAAGCCTACTGTAGCCGCTCTCGCATCACCTATGACGATGCATCCATAGCTGACGTCCTGGAATTCCTCGCGGGGTTGCACCATGATGAACACTTAAGCTACAGTGCCATCAACAGCGCCAGAAGCGCGCTGTCATTCTACCTCAAGATTGAGGTAGGATCCAACAGGCTAGTGTCCAGACTCATGCGGGGTATATTTAACATGAATCCGCCTACACCACGCTATAACATCACCTGGGATGTCAGGGATGTACTAACCCTGCTCAGGACGTGGTCACCCATGCAAGGGCTACAGCTGGACAAACTCACCATGAAATTGGTGATGTTACGAGCGCTGACTTCAGCACAGAGGGTACAGACGCTACATAAACTCCGCGTCGACAGGATGATCTCTACCCCTGGAGAAGTAGTCTTCTTTATTGATGAGCCACTCAAGCAGCATAGACCTGGGTGCACAGGGCTGCAGCTGAAGTTCCCGGCATACCCCGCAGATGCTAGGCTATGTTTAGCCGCCCATATCCGTCACTATGTCGAGGTGACGGAACGCATCAGAGGGATGGAGAAATACCTGCTTGTCACTCACAAGAGACCTCACCATCGAGTGACAGTCCAGACGATATGCAGGTGGCTCCGGATCGTCTTGGGTAAGTCAGGTATTGACACTAATGTGTTCAAGTCTCATTCCACCAGGGTTGCATCGACGTCGGCGGCGAGGGTCATGGAGGTGCCCATGGACCATATTCTCGCCACAGCAGGATGGGCGAATGAAGCTGTGTTTCAGTGATTCTACAATAAGCCTGTTGCTGCTCCCCTACAGTTCGCGGAGGCCGTGCTGAACGCAGGGCAAGTACGTGGGGATGTCCCCGAATAAGGGGTTTTGCTTTGTTGTTAATAAATATTCTTTTGTTTTTCGGTATAACCTGTTTTCAGCAACTTGTTTACTCCCATCCATCCTTGCTAGTGGTGTGTCAGCATGGACGTGGTCCAGGGCGTGTAATCACAGAAGCTTTGAAGTCTTCACGAAGTCACTCACGTGACTCCGAAATGAAATAGTAAGATTGAACGAGAATTTACCAGTTCGAAGGTTGATCTTTATTTCATGAGGAGTTGCGGTGAGGGATTTCGTGCCCTCCGCTCCCAACCCTCGATCATAATCAACTGGTAATTAGAATCTCTTCAATCTTCCTATGCCAAGTCATTTCTGTTGTTGGTTTCTGTGATTCCACACCGCTACTTTGAAGAATGTCGCGCATGCGTGCCGGCGGGCTCTTCACGAAATCCCTCACCGCAACTCCTCATGAAATAAAGATCAACCTTCGAACTGGTAAGTTCTCGTTCAATCTTACTAATCTCGTCCTGTTGGGTGTTCAATTCTCCAAACATCTCTAACTTTACTAGTATCAATGTATGCATTTATTAAATCACTGGAGTGTGATTTAAATTTCCTCTGTCCTGACGATCTATCTAAATCAGGATCTAAAGTACAATTTAAATCTCCTCCAATTATTAAATTATGTTGTGCGTGATCAGGAATTGTATTAAATATTTTCTTTAAAAAAATTGGACTGTCAAAATTTGGGTCCTATATATTGGCTAATATTACTTTTTGAGCATATAATTCTCCCGTTACAATAATTAATCTTCCATCTTTATCAATTATAGTTGATGTATGCTTAAATAAAGTACCTTTACGTATCAATATTGCTACGCCTCTAGATTTATGAGTAAAAGAGGAATGATATATTTTGTCAATCCATTTAGCCTTTAATCTATGCTCGGCATCTTTTTTTAAATGTGTCTCTTGAAGAAACGCAACATCGATTTTGAGTGCTTGCAAATGTGCCAATACTTTGCCTCTTTTAATAGGTTCGTTAAGACCTTTAACATTCCAACTGCCGAAGATTATTCCCTCATTCCCCAAATTCTTTTTTAAGTCCTAAATTTTATTTAAGGTGGTCTATAATGGTTCAAGTGTCTCAGCTCGACATACCCAACCTTACCCCCGAACTCTGAATGGACGAGTTTCAAGATTTTCAAATATCTCGCACGAATATATATTTTCTGATTGCGAGTCCACTGTGATATAAAAAGATAAAAACATGAAATAATATAAAAAAACAGAAAGTAGAATAGAGGGTTAGTAAATAGTGAAAAGTAGGAAAAAACTACAGCTATAGTAGGTGCAGTTAGTGAAAGCCATACTAGCATGGCTAGCCATCTACGGACTTCCAGTGTAGATGATGTTAACTCGCCAGCTCCATAAGTCCTTAAAATTATTATCTTACAAAAGGTATTTTAACGGGAATATATAGTTCTAAAATGTTTCATCAATCCTATAACATATTTAAATGCAAAGATCAAGGAAATCTTAACTATTATAGGTATAATCAAATGTATGGTCTTAGGGAATATATTTACTAATTACTATTTATTTAAATTTTACGTAGATTAGTATTAATTATTAATGAGTAAAGTATATATATGTGCGAAGTAATAAGGAAATTGCTTATACTTAAGCCTTAGTCATTAGTATTTATTATTGTTTTAGTTAGTAACAATACTGCGGGTTAAGGTTTAGTATATTAGTATTTTATTATGTATTAATTATTTCTATTAGTATTGTTATTATTCTAATTAATAATATCCATAAGAGAAAATCCAGTCCACGTCTTTGGTGTAGGGACCCAGTCCGCTCATTTCTTCATCTTTCTTGATTGTAGCCAGTCTATAACCAGTCCATAATCCGGTAATCCTTTAAACCAAATGCGAACATACAGTTTATTCATTAATATAGTTCAGAAGTGAAATATTATTCAGTCTTCTTCTTGATTCTTAATCCTCTGCACAAAGTCCAGTGCATTCTGTGGGTTCTTGAAGAAGTGATCTTGATTGTCATGGGTCACCCTCAAGGTAGCGGGGTATCTCAGGGTATATTTACATCCTTCAATTCTCTCAGAATTCTTTTAGTCTCCCTGAATGCGTTTTGTTTCTTGGAAACCTCAGCAGGATAATCTCGGTAAATACTGATCCGTGCTCCATCAAAAGTAAGATTTTTACTTCTTACTATCTTACCCATCATTTCTTCCAGTACGTGATCATGCTGTACTTTTATTATCATTTGTCTTGGGGGACCAAGTCCTGTAAAGCGTCTCTTCACTCTATGTGCACGAGCCAGTAACGGTTTCTGATCCAAGGTTAAAACTTGTTGCAGTAAATCTGCTGTAAATTCTCGAGGGTTATTCCCTTCCTTGCCTTCCGGAATACCCACAATCCTAAGGTTCGACCTTCTTTGGTGGCCTTCCAACTCCGTGCATTTTTCTGTTATCTTGTCCAGAAGTTCAGATAAGCATTGTATATCTCTGTCTGAGTTCCGAGCCGATGTTTCGGCTAAGTCTTTAATAATGCTTATATCTATCGAGTGTAGATTTAATGCTTCTTCCACTTCAGACAGCTTGTCTTTCACCAGGCCTTCGATTTTAATTTTCATCTGTTTGGTGTGCTCCTTTAATTTGTCCGTAATCTCTTTTTTCAGTGCTTGAGCAGAGTCAGTGATTTCAGTCTTCAAGTCTTTTATTTCAGTTTTCAAATCTTTCACTTCTTCATTCATTCTTTCAACTTCCTCCTTAATATTCAACTTTTTCATATCTTTCTTTAAATTCAATATTTCAGTTTTGATACTTGCCATCTCTTTTTCAATAAGAGTTTTCAATCCTTCCATCTCCAGCTTCATTTTAAATTCTTCAGCTCCAGAAGGTTTTTTTCCTGCAATGTCTTCCTGGGATCGGGTTCTACCCGATACCGGGGCTTCAGAGCGGCCTACCGGATCCCGGGAGGTCGGTAGCCGGGATTTCCCTTTTTCTTCGGGTGTCCATTGCATGTTGTCGCAGGGCTGATGACGTCACTCACCAGATCAGTACTGAGACTTCAGATGGCAGGTAAGTCTTTTTTCAGCGTTTTTTACCCCGTTTTCTTCAACCTTCTTATGGAGCTGGCTGGCAGGGCGTCTTCACCTCATGATGGCGCCACCGGAAGCCATAAGGATCAGTTTTAAATGACTCAAAGATGAATATAAGGATCAGTTTTAAATTCATCCTTGAGTCATCTCTACCCTTCTCTAAAATTCAAGAGAACTGCGCAATACAATGTATCTTCTGATAGTAATAACGCTCATAGCAAGGTGATGTATATTTTCTTCTGCATTGCAGTTGATAGATCTTGTGAAGTTCTACTTAATGTGGCTGTTGAACCTCAATATTGGGAGTGCATTTTGTGTATTTTCGTGTCACTTGCAAGCCAAATTGTTCTGCCATTTGGAAATCCTTCTACTGTTAATATTGATAATGTCCCAACAGACTTAATGGAACTGATTGAGATCCCCTGCTATAACTAATGGAGGAACACTCACTAAGGTTGTTTTGAAGAATTCTATAAGTGCCTGCCATTTGGAGATTTGCTGAGTTGGGTAAGTTATGTCATTATTCACCAGTTTATTCCCGCTTGAAAAAGGAGCTTCAAAAAGGAGCTTCAAAAACCTGCACACAAAGCCAACTTTTGTTTAAGCCTTATTTGCTTAAGATCTGCAAAATAATGGTTAAATATCTGACAATGTTCGAAGTAATAAGCAGTTTTGGAGTTGCCAATTTAAAAAAAAACCTCTTAAAATGTGAGGGTGATACCGAAAAGAAGGATCAAATAATATTTCAGAAAAAAAAATCTACAGCAGTAACTCATCTCGGAATTCAATTAATTCAATACTCTCTATTCTCTTTTGATGAGGGATGTTTGAGGCAATAACGTTTCTCAAGTGGCATGAAATTTGTGCCAAGATTTCTAACGGTTTCTCCTTCAATGTCAGTTTCTTTAACAGGCTGGTGTTTATCTCCAATGATGCACAAACATTTGTTCCATTTTGTGTGAATTATTTCAATGTAACATCCAGGTTACGCTATTTAAATCCATTTATTCATTCGAAGAAGGGTCCTGACCTGAAATGTCACCAGTCCATTCCCTCCACAGATGCTGTTTGACCCTTTGAGTTCCTTCAGCACTTGTGTTTCGCTCAAAACCCCGGCAACTGCAGTCTCTTGTGTCTCCATTTAATAATCTATTTAGCAAAACAAAAGAACCTTTCATTCCATTTTTCTTGGCTGGATTCTAACCCAATTGTGAAAGGTACTGTCTGCACAATATACTCCCCAATTACCATGATTCAAATTACACTCCTCATGACTCACCACTGCATTTGGGGTGGGAGATTGCAACCTTCACGTGGTCGCTCTGTTTCGACAAATGCAATCAACCTGACATGCACATCAAAGAAGATCAAATAGAACAAGTTGTCCTACAACTTTAGGCTGTGCACGCCATACGCAAGAAGAAGAGGACCACTGCATTTCAAGATGGTACACACCTTCCTTTACCACCAATAGATATTTCTGATTTATGACGAATGCAGTTAACATATTACAAGCAAACTCCCATAGAAAGAAAGAATTAAGTAAAGATACTTCAAATAAATCTGAAAATGCAGAAGAAAAGAAAATGGAAAACTGAAAGCCCTGTCCCACAGTACGAGTTAATTCCAAGAGTTCTCCCGAGTTTGCCCTGATTCGAACTCGGAGATTTACGGTAATGGCCACTCGTCGGTACTCGGGGCTCTCGTGGACATTTTTCAACATGTTGAAAAATCTTCACGAGTCTTCCCGTGCTTACCTGCCATTAGCGAGTCTTCCCGAGTACCTGCCGTTAGCGTTATGAGCCGCTAAGAGACGTCCCTAGCTCCGACGTACCCGCTACGTTCATTCTCCGTGCGTACCACGAGCTCTTGGAATGAACTCTTACTGCAGGACAGGGCTTCTACTCATTATTGTGTTGTAAAAGTACAAGAAAAAAATACACTCATTTAAATCAGAGCTCTTTTCTTTCTGCAAAACAGCAGGTGTCAAATGGCATGAATGTCAAATGATTAGTGTAGCAATTACATTGAATTATGATAAGTGTTGTCTCATCGTATTGGAAGAATTGTTCTAAGATTGACAGGATCCATAATCTTTCACTTTGCTGACGAACAAATATCAGCTTGGGTTATTTAACTCTGTTTATTGCTATCAAAATTAATCACCCCCTGTTCCACTATTCATACCATATTAATGGATTATGATCTTTTTTTATTTATTCAATTATTTTCACACCACACCTGCTAAGCAGAATTTAACAGATTTTTACTTTCCATATAACATTACTAATGTGACAATTTAATTGTATTTTTCATTTGAATGCAATTGAAGTTATTAAAATATTAATCACACAAATTAATGGAATTATTGTCAACTTCAGTGGGTTAATTTGACATTTTGAATGTATTTTTAATTTGGAAGCACTTACAATTCTTATTGGAATATTAATCAGTTGTTCAAGCAGATAAAGCGGAGTAATTCTCAAACCCACCCTCTGGCTGTAGCTTGATAAAATAGATTGCTTTCCTGTTGCCTGAATATAACCCATTTATTTCAATAATATAAAATTCATACAAGTTCTGGGAAGTCAAGGTGACATGATCTACAAGGTGATAATAGAGGCTAAGACATTTGAACTGTCACCATTGAAGATGGGAACTACTGCTAAGTTAAAATGCCAGAAATATATCAGTGTACTTTTTATAAAACAATTCTTTATAGTGCTTCAAATCATATGTAACACAAATTATTAATATCAATGCGTATATATGTAATATAGGTAGTAAATATATGTATATATATATATATTTACTACCTATAGCATATACCAGTCTAGCCATGTGCTAAATCCGTGTGCTAGATGTGCTAACTGTTATCGTCTAAAAAAACATATTTTTAATCTTTAACCTTAAATCAGCTAGAAAATTATATCCACTTATTTTTTGAAAATGACACTATTACAAAAAAAATCATTTGTAATTTGCTTTGATGATTTTTGAGATGTAATTGTAGTTAAGTATGCTGTGTTTTACCCTAAAAGTTTTAATGCTGTTACACAATGAGCACATGATATAGCTTTTATTAACTTCAGGTTCGACTTTTGTTGTTGTAAATGAAGGGAATAGCCCTTTATATATGCTGCTTCTCCCATTAGTGCCTTCACTGTAAAGGTTATACAATGTGCGAGCAGAAGGCTTGCCTGACACAGAATGGAGACCAGTTTTCTGGTTGATTGATAAGACTGATGTGTACCCAATGGTCCTCCACATGGAAATAAATCATACACACTGAGAGCAGTGATACAATTCGCAGAAAGCCAAATTGCTTTCAGCAATCTTTTTTTCTGCTCTCACTATTGTGCATCATGTAGATCCCACGGAATTGTTAGCACCATAACTGCTGTGAGTCCAACCCCATCAGAAACAATGAGAAATAAATGCAGGTGCACAGTCTAAATAGACATTTTTAAAAGAATAACTCTAAAAAGTACTTTCTCTACTGTGGAAATCGATCTTCACATATTATCAGAAGCATAGTTTGTATCTGATAGAATACAATAAACCCTAAGATGACAATTTGTTATTAGAATCTAGGAGGAAATTACCCTAATTGTCAAGGAATTGGGGCATATAGTAGATTCAATAGGATTCAAAATTATAGGAATGCTTTAATAAAATAGGTCACTGTCCAAAAGTGCGGATGGGTGAGAAAGTAAGTTTATCGGGTGAGAAATTATCAAGCATGTCAAAACACAAATGGAATTGGCATTGCATTCCAGAGCCAAAACAGTGTTGCTTGGGGGTGATATTCTGAATGCATGACCTTCAGCCCACGATGCGATTCAGCAACTAAATATAACAGTGCTCATGTTAGCATTAAAATCCATGCAAGAAATGAAAAGTATAACAGTGCAATTTCAAGCAATGGCAGAAGCTGTTAAGATGGAAACAG
The DNA here is from genome assembly GCA_963514005.1 of Raja brachyura. The sequence continues at coordinate 23,382,564 of OY740791.1, forward strand.
AAAATGCAGGAAACACACAGCAAGGTGAGCAGCACCCCTGTTAAGTGCAACAGAGTTGGTGTTTTGAGTCAAAAACCCTTAATCAGAACTGGAAAAGTGAGAAAGCCATGTTAATTGTTATATTTCTCTTTTTTTTTAAGAAAAGGAGCAAAAATACCACACAGTATTCCAGATGAGGCATCACCAACACCTTAAACAATTGTGCCAGAAACACCCCACTTTTAAATCACTTTGCAAATAAGACCACTTTACTACATGAGGATTGAAATGTGTAATTGCCCTCCACAGATATTGCCTATTTCCTCATCAGGGGTCACAATTTGGGAGTCTGTGGACAGCTTCCATGCTTGCTTTCTTTCCCCTACTATTCATGATTTAAATCCAAACCAATTGCACGTCACTGTAGCAGTATTAGATACCCATCCTCCTATTTTAAATAATTACAGACTCATTTAAACCTTGTGAAAATAACAAGGTGTTTGAAAGGTGTTAATAGAAATAACGAGAGTACCAAAGGTAGCACATCCTTTAGGGTGCATTGTTAATCCTTTATCAATAAGAAAGCTTTTCAACTGCTTAATTGACAGTAATTCAATCTGAAGTAGGGTCCTGATGTGAAATGCCATCTCTGCAATGTCAAATGTTAAGGCATTAAAGAGCACTGCAGTAAAAAAAAACACAATAATTCTTGGACTTCTTGCAACATCTATCCATTTGCCATTTCTACAGAAAGCTACTTGTTCCAAGGATCAGGCTGAATCTCAGCCTCTGATGGCCAATTCATCGATTAAGTGACAGATTGATCAACTGCAGCCTAACATTTTAAATCTGGTAAATCTACAATCTACTCACCCTTCTCCACTAATTCCCCTCTATCTCAGCATTGGAAAGTGCTCCAGTTGTATTGTGGTGAAAATTCCATTACTCACACCAGTTATCCAAGTGGTCTTTCTGAGTAACACTATTAATCCACTATTAATTTGCACATGCCTGCCTGTATTTTGTAGGTGCAGTCATCACATCAGTATTTGACAACAAAATCAAAAGTGATAGCATTCGCTCCCATCCCAGCTGAGCTGGGAATATAACAGGTAGACATAAATGCTGAAGAAACTCAGCGCGTGAGGCAGCATCTACGGAGCAAAGGAATAGGTGATTTTTTAGGTCGAGACCCAAAATACAACAGAAATTGTTCCATTCTTATCTGAACACTTTTAGGTCAATATTAGGGAAGGTGATCTCTTGCACACATGAAAGGAACACAAACGACAAAATTTGTCATATTGTCCATAAAAACCACAGGCAGTATTATTAAGTTTTGTTAGAGGTGCAGTGTGGAAACGGGCCTTTCGGTCCACCGAGTCCACACTGTCCTTTGATCACCTGTTCATGTTCTATATTACCCCACTCTCTCACCCACCCCCTGCACACTAGGGGCAATTTACCGAGGCCAATTAATCTACAAACCTGCACATCTTTGGGATGTGCGAGGAAACAGGCGCATCAGAGGAAACCCACGCGGTCACAGGGCGAAAGTACAGGGAGGCAGCACCCGAGGTCAGGATTGAACCTGAATCGCTGGTGTTGTGCCACTATAGTTCTGGGAGTAGGATAAGAACTCTATCTGGAGGTAGAGGCCTCTGTCTGAATCTCTTCCTACCCCCAGTTCTTAAAACTCTATTAAGAATTTGGGGTCGGATTGGAACTCTATGATAAGATTGGCACTAGATTAATAAAAACAGCAAGTTCCCCCGTACACCTCCTTGCTGGCTCCTTGTCAGTCATGCCATCTAGCCCTGCCACTCCACTGACCATGCCACATCCTGCACCATCAACTCCATCACATGGATAGGACAGGTTTGGAGGGATATGGTCCAAGCGCAGGCAGGTGGGACTAGTGTAGCTGGGACATGTTGGCCGGTTGGACCTAAGGGCCTGTTTCCACACTGTGTCACTCTATAACTATGACCACTCTGCATTCCCCTCTCATCTGCCACATTAAGCTCCCCAAGCCCTACTCAATTCTGCCCTCCTCTGATCTAATGTCCGGACCCCGATCCAATCCCGGCTGTGTCTTCACCTTACCCCCTGTCCTCCTCCCTCTGCTGCTATATGGTCTGTCCTCAGCAGAGGTCTAACCTTTGTACCCTTTGCCCATACCACACTGAGTTGCAAGCCTGCCGGGTGGTGCCAGCAATGGCTGCCCCGCCAACAGTCCGTCTGTCCCTTCATTCTTTTGTCGTTTGTTTGTATCTGTTAAAAGAATGTTGTCGTTGTGGCCTAGTACCTTGGAGTGGCCTCCAACCGGAACGACCTGGGGGCTCCAGCCACGGAGCCTGCGAAGCTGCGGACTTACCATCGTGGGGCTGGCCGGCCTCGGAGCGTGGGGAGCAGTGGTGGCTCGCTGCTGCGGCCCGACACCGGAGCTCCAGCTCCAGCTCCAGCTGCAGATTACTGCCGGTGGACTGTCGGGATATTGGGATCTCGCGGGTCCAGGTGTGAGACCGCTTTCCGGAGCTGCCGCTACGCAACTTCTCCCGCCCCTGTCGCGGGGTTGGAATAACCCGGAGCGGGGCTGTACATCGCCCGGCGTGGCTTTAATGGCTGCGGGACATTCCAGCGCCCGCCGGGAGCTCCAACTTAGTGACTTCTGGACCTAGAGTGGGGCCGTACATCGCCCGGTGCGGCCTCAATGGCTGTGGGACTTAACATCGCCCGCCTGGGGCTTCGACATCGGGAGAGAAATGGTGCGGGGGAGAGAGGAGAACTTTGCCTTCCATCACAGTGAGGAAGAGATTCACTGTGATGGATGTTTGTGTGAATTGAATTGTTTGTATGTTTTGTAGGAATTGTTCTGTTTGTATGGCTTGTAGAAACGGAGTTTCGTTTGAGCCTCTCTGAGATTCGAATGACAAGTAATAAAATCTAATCTAATCTAATCTTTTATTGCTATCGAACTGCTCCATTATTACGTCTTTAATAATTGACTCCAGCATCTTTCCCACCACCGAAGTCAGTCTAACTGGTCTGGAATTCCCCATTTTCTCTCTTGCTCCTTTCTTGATAAGTGGGATAACATTAGCAATCCTCCAATCCACAGGAACTGATCCTGAATCTATTGTACATCGGAAAATGATCACCAATGCGTCCACTACTTCTAGAGCCACCTCCCTGAGGACCCTGGGATGCAAACCATCAGGCCCAAGGGATTTATCATCCTTCAGTCCCATTAGCCTACCCAATACTATTTCTCGACTAATGACAATTTCTTTCAGTTCCTCTATCCCCTTAGATTTCTGCTCTCCAGTACATCTGGGAGATCGTTTGTGTCCTCCTTAGTGAAGACAGATCGGAAGTACCTATTCAAATCTCTGCCATTTCCTTGTTGCTCTTCAAGGGACCCACATTTGACTTTGTTACTCTTTTTCCCTTAACATATCTAAAGAAGCTTTTACTGTCCTTCTTTATATTCTTGGCCAGTTTCCCCTCATACTTCATCTTTTCAGCCCGTTTTGCCCGTTTTCTTTCCTTCTGTTGTCCTATGAAAGTTTCCCAATGCTTCAACAATGTATTTTTATTTAGATTACTCTCATTTTCTTCACATCTAAGATGTTGTCATGGGCATTCGCTTGCGTATTGGCATTGCTTGTCCTTTTATTGAACAGTTTTTGTGTGAAATATACTCCGGCACTACTTCCCACCTCTTTCTCCGCTACATTGATGACTGGAGTTGTGTAGAACTCATCACCAACTTGCATCCTGCCCTGAAATTAATTTGAAGCATATCAGAAACATCTCTCTCCTTTTTTCAGTTCTCTTTCGCCATTTCAGGAGGCAGACTATCCACAAATCACCCAACCCCCCTCACAACTTTTCACCAGTTATCTCTGCTCTACTGCATCAGTCTGAAGAAGAGTCCCAATCTAAAACGATGTCTATCCATTTCACTCCACATATGCTGCCTGACTCACTATGTTCCTCAAAATGTTTGTCTTTTGAGCAAGTTGTCATCACTTTGAATTTCAATTCTTTCCATACTACGGGCACAATTTAACCTCGGTACTTTTGGCTTGTCCGAAGCTGACTGCCCATATCACATGCTGGATCAATTCATGCTCATTTCATTTACACTTGTTTCTTTCATTTTTCAAATTAAAAAATCAGTTTAATTCCGAAACATTGACAGCATATATTAATTTGCAATCTTGTTCACAGATATTTCTTGAGGATGACTGGAGTGAGTGATTTTTGTTTCACCTTGTCACTGTTTGAATTAACTTTTAAAGCTGAGATAGAAAAACATTGTTAATAGAATATAGATGTATTGAAAAATGTGCTTCTCCTAAAGTATCTATAAACAGGAAATAATAGAAGTTTACCTTCTGCTGAAAACAATTGCATATGCTATAGTGATGTAAAAAAGAAGTAATCAGTATTATCAGTTGACAAATAGTGGTTTACGAAGCATTGTAAATGCATTAACATATAAAACCAATCAGAAAACAAATTTTTATGTAGGTTAAAAATAGATTAACAATAATGATGCTCATTTCAGTTTTAAATCCATTGTCAATGACTAGTATATAAGCCTGCAGCCAAAACATCCCAGGGGAGGTTAATGAAAAACATTCTTGTCAGTGAATAAACACAAATGAGCAGAGGAGTTGAGTAATTGAGTAGATCATAATAGAAACCCATAACAGGTAATGAAAACTGACAAGTCATGGTCAACAAAATAAAATTCTAATGGACTTCATTTATCTGTGGTGGGATAACCTTAGTTCATTGGTGCATTAAAATACATGAAACAAACAGGTCTTATTAGTAAGTGATGTCTCACTCTTCAAAACGCAGATCGTTGCACCTTGGAAACACCATTTGCTTGCCAGCAGTTGCTAGGAGAAGTCCACAATGGCCAATAACTTGGGTGCATGCCTAGGTGTTAGTATAATTGCTCAGCACAAAAATATGTCTTAAGCCAGAACAAAGCTAGTTTATTAGCTGGAATTCTTCTGAAATTTTTTGAGGATGTGATAAGTAAAATGGACGAAGGGGTGCCAGTGGATGTAGTGTATCTAGACTTTCAGAAAGCCTTTGATAAGGTCCCGCACGGGAGACTGGTGACTAAAATTAGAGCACATTGTATTGTGGATAAGGTGTTGACATGGATAGAAAATTGGTTGGCAGACCGGAAGCAAAGTGTAGGAGTAAACGGGTCATTTTCAGAATGGCAGGCAGTGTCGAGTGGAGTGCCGCAAGGCTAGGTGTTGGGGCCGCAACTGTTTACCATATATATTAATGATTTGCAAGAGGGAATTAGGAGCAACAGTAGCAAGTTTGCAGATGACACAAAGCTGGGTGGCAGTGTGAACTGTGAAGAGGATGTTAGGAGGTTGCAGGGGGGCCTGGACAGATTGAGTGAGCGGGCAGATGCGTAGCAGATGCAGTATAATATAGATAAATGTGAGGTTATCCACTTTGGCGGCAAAAACAAGGGGGCAGATTATTATCTCAATGGGGTTAGGTTAGGTAAGGGGGAGGTACAGCGAGACCTGGGTGTCCTTGTACACCAGTCACTGAAAGTTGGCCTGCAGGTACAGCAGGCAGTGAAGAAAGCTAATGGAATGTTGGCCTTCATAACAAGAGGATTTTTATACAGGAGTAAAGAGGTTCTTCTGCAGTTGTATAGGGCTCTGGTGAGACCACATCTGGAGTATTGTGTACAGTTTTGGTCTCCTGATTTAAGGAAGGATATCCTTGTGATTGAGGCAGTGCAGCGTAGGTTCACAAGATTGATCCCTGGGATGGCGGGACTGTCATAGGAGGAAAGATTGAAAAGACTAGGCTTGTATTCACTGGAGTTTAGAAGGATGAGGAGGGGTCTTATAGAAACATATAACATTATAAAAGGACTGGACAAGCTAGATGCAGGAAAAATGTTCCTAATGTTGGGTGAGTCTAGAACCAGGGGCCACAGTCTTAGAATAAAGGGGAGGCCATTTAAGACTGAGCTGAGAAAAAAACTTTTTTACCCAGAGAGTTGTGAATTTATGGAATTACCTGCCACAGAGGGCAGTGGAGGCCAAATCACTGCATGCATTTAAGAGAGAGTTAGATAGAGCTCTAGGGGCTAGTGGAGTCAAGGGATATGGGGAGAAGACAGGCACGGGCTATTGATAGCAGATGATCAGCCATGATCACAATGAATGGCGGTGCTGGCTCGAAGGGCTGAATGGCCTTCTCCTGCACCTATTTTCTATGTTTCTATGCTTCCATGTTTCTATATTATGATACAAATTATGATATACATGGTATTATTGAACTTGGAAATTTTTCCTGTGAGATCCTGGAGAAGCTTTTATTATTCCAAAAATGGTTCTTAGGCAGTTCACAGGAAATATATTTAAAAATAATCAAAGTCAGTCCTTTTAAATATAATGAACTACATAAGATATTTGGCCAAAGTTTGTTCAAAGAGTTTGATTTTAATGAGTACTAGACTAAGTGGGACCCGTTGGGTCACAGCTTCACACGGGAGGGCAGGTCCCCCAACGCAATATTCCATCTCTCCACCAATTCCAATATACTCACACACACGCTCACACACACACTCACACCCTCCACCTCATACACACATACACTCACAAACATACACTCACTCACACACACACACACACACACACACACACACACACACACACACACACACACACACACACACACACACACAATCACTGACACACTCACACACTCACACATACACACACACAGATTCACGCACTCACACACACACACAGACACTCACACTCACACATACACTCACACATACACTCACAAACACACTCACACACATACCCTCTCACACACACACAGACTCACATGCACATTCACTCACACACACACACACAGACTCACACTCACATACACACTCACATACACACTCAGTCACACACACACACACATGCACACTCACACTCACATACACACTCACAAATGCACACACACACTCACTCACACTCACACTCACACACACTGACTCACACACCATATATATGACAGTAAACTTTCTTGGATCTACTCACATGGAGAGCGTGGCCTCTCCACCGTGGGGTCTTCCGCAGTCAGCGGCACTTCCACAGCATGATCTCTACACTTTCCGGAAATTACGCAATCAACGCGACCTCTGCACTCACCAGACATTACGCAATCAGCGCGACCTGTCCACTAAGTGGAAGTCACAAAATGAGCGGGACTTTTGGACTAAACACAGTCAGACCTAATAATTCCTTCCAAACACAGTCGAACCTATAAAGCTTTTATTCTTTACAAACACAGTCAGACCTAATAAAGCATTTATTCCTTCCAAACACAGTCGGACCTTATAAAGCATTTATTCCTTCCAAACACAGTTGGACCCAATGAAGCATTGCACTTTCAAGCACAGGCAGGGCAGCAGGGCAGACAACTCATTGCATTGTCATTAAAGGCTAACAAATCATTTATGCAAGTACATTGCAGACTCACAGTTCAGTTCATTCACAGCTTAGAATGACAGTCGTGGCCTCTCCCTCGCGATCTTGCAGAGTTACTGACTCATGTCCAGGCATCCAGGGTTCTATAGTCCTGCCCCCACCCCTTCCCCCGGAAGGGGCGTGGTGATGACAGGCAAGAGGACCAATCAGCTGATCTCAAGGTTTTTTAAACACTCATATTTTTTTTTATTTTTCATCTTTGGGAAGAATCCTCAGGGCTGGCTCATCGGAGGAGGACTGTGAGTAAGATGGCCAAAAATCACAGCGATACAGGGTAGCATTTTTTCTAAAATCAATATACAGCGCAGACAGGAATTGGTCAAGATGAGACTTTTAATTATATAGATATCTAAAGAAAGAGAGAAAGAGATATAGAACAGTTTAGGGAGAGAGTTACAGAGTTTTAGAGAAACAATTACCACAGGTAATTGTACGAGGCTTGAAGTAGAGGAGTAAAAATTCAGGGCGGTTTGCAGAACTGTGTGCTGTTACCAAGCTAGATTGGGTGACGCAATGAGGGGATTTGCAAATGAACATCAGAACCGCGAAAGTGTTTTGTTGCTAGACTCAATATCAATGGAGATTTATGTTGATTTGCAAAAGATTAAAAAAATATAAGAAAGACATAAAGTAGCATTTGTTACAGAACAAGCTGCCAATTACAGTGATGTAACAAACAAAATGTAGCTCAGAAGACTGCATGGCATCAAACATTCCACCAGCAGAAGAGGTACTACATCACTCACAACCTTCCCCGGGGAAATCCTGCGGAAAATTATTAACTATGTTTTGGAGACATTTCATCATCTTTCAGGAAAGGAATTTCAAAGCTGCAATCTAACCATCTTACTGACATCATATCAACTTGTGACATTCTCGGACAGCAGTTTGAAAAATCTCCCAAATGACAGGAACGGAGTACCTGTTATAAACTAAAAACTTTGCTCTGTTGAATTGTGAGTGAGATCAAGTAACTCTGCAGAATATGGAAAAATAATAGCTGATGACATATCAGATTTGCACAGAAAAGCCCAAAAGGATTGGGTAAGATCACGTGCAGGCAGTGGTATTACATTAGCACAGAAATAATATTAAGACAGAGAAAATTATGAAAAGCAAACTCGTTGTGTTTTTACAGGTGTACTAAAAATGCTGACCATAAACATAATTGTGTAGGAACTGCAGATGCCGGTTTAAACCAAAGATAATACCTGTGCAACTTAATTGCAATTAAGTTGCAGGAGGTATACATTTTTTAACACCATGAACAGCCAAGCTCAAAATTAAAATATTTTTGCAGATTCTGGATATCTGATAAAAATCTGACTTCTTGAAGTTTCTGCAAAATTAGTCAAACTTTCAAGTGAATGGCATTTCTTAAGCTTTCCTTTTCATTATATTAGATCTAAGAAGTGCCAACTCAACTTAATGAGTCAAGTCGCCACATGGTGCTACAGTGAGTGCAGTGAACCAGAAAGATAGCAATGTCATTCAATTTGCTTTGGTATCCTGCAAAGACAATAAGAAATAAAATTAGTCCGGATATCTAATCCTGGTTGCTAGTTAGCAAATCTGGATGTCACGGGAGGACAGATTCAGCCATGATGACTTTATTGATTAAAAGAAAGCTTACTGATATTCATTACCTCAGCTCAGGCAACAGTATGACCTGGTTGAGGAAGCATATAATTGCGGCCTGGCATGGTTCACTCTTTTAAATGGAGTTAATGAAATGAAAGAAGCTGAGGATCACACTCTCTCAGAACAAAAATAAATGAATAATAGATGAATAAAATAAATACATCGTGTAGAATTGAAATGCTGTATAATTTTTTGATTTATTTTTTACTTATCAAGGTAGAACTAGATAAATAGGTGGATTACATATAAGCATTTAATCTATGTGACTTCCCACATAACAGGGATAAAGATTGTTTTTCAACTTGGTATGAGGATTCTACGGTCAGCGTATTTGAAATGTCTCCATTCATGGATGCTTGTCAAAAAGATATTGCAAATTAATTGATGATAATCATTCACAGCCAATAAGGCAACAGATGTAGGAATTCGTAATAAATATCACTAATGAGCAGAAGAAAATTATTTTAAAAATGAGCTGAGGCATGTTGTTTGGTCAAAGTGGAGGATGCTTTACCGACATCAAGCAATGCTAACACCTTTGCTCAGTCCACCTTGGCCTATGCCACTTTATCTCCCACTTTAACTTCCCTTCCCATTCCCATACTGACCTTTCTGTCTGGGGCCATTGTCAGAGTGAGACCAAATGCAAATTGGAGGAACAGCACCTCTTATTTTGCTTGAGCGGCTTTCAACCCAGCGGTATGAATATTGATTTCTCTAACTTCAAGTAACCCTTGAAGAGCAAATGGAATGCCCAAAACAATGGGCTACCACAAGGCAGTGTACTACCGCCCATCCTCTTCAACATCTACACCAACGACCAACCACTTCCCCCACAATGCCGCCGCTTCATCTATGCTGATGACCTCTGCATCACCACCCAACAGGAGAACTTCCAGAAGATCGAGTCCGCCCTCCAATCGATGACAACCTACTACAATAACAACCACCTGAAACCCAACCCATCAAAAACCCAACCATGCAGCTTCCATCTTAAAAATCGTTTTGCAGGAAAACAACTGAGCGTCTCATGGGATGGCCACAAACTCGCCAACCACTTCCACCCCGCGTACCTCGGAGTCACACTCGACAGGACACTCTCTTTCAAAACCCACCTTCAGAACACCAAAGCCAAGGTCAACACTCGCAACAACATCCTGCGCAAACTGGTAAACTCAAAGTGGGGCGCTTATCCACCAACCATCCGTGCAACTGCCCTAGCCCTGTGCTTCTCCACAGCTGAATACGCGTGCTCAAGCTGGAGCCGCTCCCACCACACCAAACTGGTTGACACCGCCCTCAACGACACCTGCCGCATTATCACGGGATGCATAAAGACAACGCCAGTCCCGTGCCTCTGCGCCCTAGCTGGTATTGCCCCCCCCCCCCATATCAGACAATCCATCGTCGCCCAAGACGAGTGGAGAGCACAGGAGATCGATACCAGGCACCCCCTGCACGGACACACAGCACCTCCACCCCAACTGAAATCCAGAGCAAGTTTCTTGCAGACAGTCCCACCTCTCCAGACGACCAAAGAAACAGCAAGGACCAACATCTGGAAAGATGAATGGAACCAGCTCAACACACGAGCCCACGCTGGATGGAGAGAGGAATCATTCCGACTGAATGCCTCGCCAGCGGGCACGACCTCCCATGGCCAACCTGGAAGACCCTCAACAGTTTATGAGTGGAGCAGGGGAGGTGCAAAGCACTTATGAAAGCATGGAACTACCAGGCAGAAGACACATGCAGCTGTGGAGCAGTACAGACAATGCCCCACCTACTGGAGTGTGACAATGCCCCCCAGTGCAGCCCCCAGGACCTGGCTGAACCGACCCGACCAGCTGTGACCTGCGCCAGATACTGGCAGAACGACATCTGAGATTGCAACGGACTCGAAGAAGTAACCCTTGCATTTCCTCTCTTCCGTCCCCCCCCCCCCCCCCCCCCACCTAGTTGTCCAACTAGTTTCACAGTCATCCTGCTTGGTTTTACTGCTTCACTTGTTAGTTTCACTCATTATCATCTTCTCCAGAGCTAACAATGGGCCATTGTGGGTTCCACCTTTCCTTTATCATCTCCGCTGGTTTCCCTCTCCCCTGACTCTCCGTCTGAAGAAGGGTCTTGACCCGAGATTTCACCAATTCCCTTTCTCCAGAGTTGCTGCCTGACCCACTGAGTTACTCCAGCATTTTGTGTCTATTTTCAATGCTAAATCAAATCTCTGAGTCTGTAATACACTTTCTGAAATGGTCTGGGGTCATTAAATAGAGGCATGGTCTGCATTTCCATTTCACAAGAAGCACAAAGTTAACATGAATGTACAGTAAGCAATGGGGAAGAATTATTTACAAAATAATATTTTTGGCTTGGCAGCAACATGACAAAGTTGTGCTTCCTATAATGAAAGATTGCTTTAAGAGGAAGGAATGAAACAATTGGGCCAATACTCTCCAGAGTTTAGAAGAATGGGTAGTGATCCTTTTGAAATGGAAAGCATTCTGCAAGTTGCTTTAAGAAATAGTTTCCTCTGCTTGGGGGAATAGAGCACTAAGCAAGATATTCCTAGGATAAAGGGTTGGCCACTCAACTGAGATACTCATAAAGTCATACACTTATACAGCTTGGAGAAAAAGCCCTTCTGCCCACCTTGCCCATGCCGACCAAGTTGGCATACTGGGATACTTCCTGTTGCCTGCATTTAGCCCATGGAACTTCCTGCCCATACATCTTTACAAATGCCCTTTAAAAGGCATAATTGTATTTGCTTCTATAGTTTCCTCCAGAAGCATTCCAGATAACCCCATGCTCTAAATGAAAAGGTTGTCCGAGAGGTCCCTCTTAAATCTCTGTCCTCACACCTTGAGCAATATCCTCTAGTTTTAGAATATTCTACACTGAGTAAAAAGACTGTCGGGCATTCACTTTATCCATACCCCACTGGATTGAAAGATCACCTCTCATCTCTCAACCTTCTATATACCGAAGGGAAAATGCCCTGCCTACCCAATCTCTCTCTAATACAACACTGCAAGCTCAGATTATATCCTGGTAAATCCTTCTGCCCGCTTTCTATTTTAATGATGTCTTTCCCTATAGCTGGGTGTTCATAACTATCCTCATACTTCAACATGGTCTCATCAACAAGATGAGACATTTCTTCGCTCACTGTGTTGTATTCCCAGAGGCAGAGATGATACATTGACCCAAGTACCTTGAAACGACTGGGAAGTAATTTTTGATGCTTACTTTGTTTCCTAGTTTTGTTTTAGTTTAGAGATACAGCTTGGGAAAAGGCCCTTCGGCCCACCAAGTCCACAACATCCAGCGATCCCGTTACACACTTGAGGCAATTTACAAATTTTCCCGAAGCTAATAAACCTACAAACCTGTATGTCTTTGGTGTGTGTGAGGAAACCTGAGCACCTGTGGAAAACCCACGTGGTCATGGAGTGAATGTACAAACTCCGTACAAACAGCACCCATGGTCAGGATTGAACCTGGGTCTCTGGTGTTGTAACAGGCCTGTCCCACTTAGGCGACTTTTTAGGTGATTGCAGGAGACTATGCAGTCCCCACATGGTCTCCACATGTTCCCGTGTGGCTGCCGGGGAGTCGCCTTCATGTGGAGTTCCCGCACTCTGGGAACTAGTTGCGGCCTCATTATGGTCGCTGCAAATTTTGCAACCGGTTGAAAAATTAGCGGTGACTAGAATGAAGCTACAATGAAGAGTAGCGAGATTTCACGTGCCGTAGGTGGGTCGCCAGGAGGTCCTAATGGGTTGCCAGGAGGTTGAAGGTTCTTGAAGGTTCTCGGAGGTTGTAGCCGGTGCTGACCGGTGAATTTCATTGGTGCATTGGGAAAAGAAATGTAAGCAGTAGTTTTCAGAACCAAGGATAACCGACCGGTAATGTTAAATGTCTGCTGAGCTTCACAGCCATGTATCTCTGGCTTCTTAAAAGTTGTCTGCACTCCTTCTCCCCCCTCTCCCTCCCCTCTCCCCCCCTATTTTAAAGGACTTACCGTACACTGTGCTTAGCCATCTTAATTACAACGCCAACCTTCCTGTGCATCGCAGTGTCGGTCTGTATCACATTGGCTTTGCACCGTGTGAATTTCGCTCAGATAGCGCTCCCCCCGCTTGCCCTGTCTCCCGCCTGCATAACGAGCTTGTGAAAGAAGCGATGTGTGTGTGTGTGTTTTCCACTCTGACAGTCGCCGGCAGTCGCCTGAAAAACTATCTAATTGGGATAGGCCCATAAGGCAGGCCCACTGTGTCAACATTTTCTTAAAGAAAGGAATATCAGTTGATAACATTTACCATGTGACCAACTGTTCTCTATATGCTACCATCCATTTGTAGCTGAGTTTTCAGAGCCAGATGAAATGAAGTTGTTACAAACTATAAATTATTTTATAAATGCCTTTGTTTAAATTATCACCTTTCCTCTGGTGTTTTAGTGAATAAAGAAGAGAAGATATTGGGACATGTGTGGCCTCACGAGATCTGGAGAATCCATAATAAGATCTAATTTTTAATCACAGTACCGAAATACTCCGATAATTAATGATAAAAAAATATATATAATTTTTTCTCAACATTCCTTATCATGCTTTATATTCTGGTTGCCCAAGTCAGCAATCAATTAATTAAATAGAGTAATTACAATTTCCATTTAATTTTTGATATATGAAATGACAACTGAGTTGATAACTGCATTATGAATAATTCCACTTCTTAATTATCAACCATTACTCTATTTCAGAAAATAAATTTGGGTTTAACAGTTAGTGATGTATAAATACAACCTCTCTGAAATGCTATAAGGAGCTACAGTTGTGTCAGCTATTGAGTCCAGTCCAATCTGCATTACTATCTATTAGAAATCTGACCATCTTGTTGGAAGTTTGACATCCACCGTGCTGAATAAGTTACTGAACATCATGAGGAAACCCATTTGACAATCATTTCACACTGATGTTTGGTACAGCACTTCAACATTTTCCAGTTCTGCATGATTTCAATAAAAATACAATATGCATCCTTCATTCTGCCTGGAAATTATGTTTTTCAGATACACTGATTTCAAAAATTGCAAATCACACTTATCTCTAAAACCGTGCTTTCTAATTAATTTATTGAACCTTGAGTATGCTGCAGTTATTTTTCTCTGCTGTGCCTTCCGTGTGAATTTGTGAACCCGTGGTACACTGGAGATTGGGTCTAGTTTTCATAAACTCAGCCAGTTTCAACACTGGCATTAAAAGCAGAAAATCTAATACCTTGATAATTTCATTTTAATAAGCTGCTTGAGTGCAAGGAATTAATATTCTCATAACATTATTCATTTCATTTTCCAGTGGAGCAGTAAAAACCTTGCCAATAGAAGTTTGAAGGATTTCAAAATGAGTTCATCTTGAAGGTGAAAAGAATAGCAAATGACCATATCTCTTCGGCTTTCATCAGAATGGTTTTTATGTTTTATTTCTTTCAATATTTGTGCTGTATGACTTCACCACATATTATGAGTCACTGAGTTGGCATTTTCAATAACATCGGAAAAATACTGGGAATAACAGGTCAGCCTTCAAAAATCCTAGCAATCTAATGGCCCTGTCCCACGGTACGAGTTCATTCCAAGAGTTCTCCTGAGTTTGCCCTGATTCGAACTCAGAGATTTACGGTAATGGCCGCTCGTCGGTACTCGGGGCTCTCGTGGACATTTATCAACATGTTGAAAAATCTTCACGAGTCTTCCTGAGCTTACCTGCCGTTAGCGAGTCTTCCCAAGTACCTGCCGTTAGCGTTGCGAGCCGCTAAGAGACGTCCTTGAGCTCCAATGTACCCGCTACGTTCATTCTCTGTGCTTACCATGAGTTTGATTTTGTTTTTAACTCAGGAGAGCTCTTGGAATGAACTCATACTGTGGGACATGGCCATAAGAATGGGAGGAATAAATCCAGTTTGACATCTACTGGGAGTGGGGGGAGGAGGTGGAAATGAATGAGTATGTTTATTAACTTATTAGTGCATTTGGCACTAATGCGGATCATTACAAACATACAGAACACTTGTTTAAGGCTTCACTTTATGAATCAAACACTAGCAATGTTTGATTCGTAAAGTGAAGCCCGGTAAGGCAGCGAGCGATACCTCACTGGGGTCGCCGTGTTGGAGCTCTGGATTGCTGGGACTACCGACTTTGACACCGTGGAGCCGTGGGCAGCGGAGCTTCCAGCCGCGGGCGGAGCCTGAGATCCTTGCCTGGGTTGCCAGCGTTGAATCTCCGCCCAGCTCGGCCTGTGGACTTTGGGAGCCGCGGTCTCCGGGTAGGAAGCGGCCGATTCGGAGGCTCCGGGCCGCTGAGAGTGTTCTTCTGTTCGAGAACCTGAAACATCGGGCCGCCGTTGCGGCGACTGCGGAGGCCTCAATAGGCCCCGACTACAGGTGAACAGAGGAAGAGGACTGAACTTTGTTGCCTTCCCTCACAGTGGGAAACGTTGATGGGGGGGATTTTTTTTAATGTTTTATGTTAAATCCTAAAGTGTTGTGTCTATCTTATTTGTGTGCTGCATAGTAACTCAAATTCCACTGCACCAATTGGTGTATGTGACAATAAATGTCCTTTGCCCTTTGTTTTTGTCTTTGTCTATATCAGAAGAGAGAGAAACATAAGCTAGTTTTCAGATAATGGGGATCATCTTTGTTCTGATTAGGGATCCCAGATCTGAAATAGTAAGATTAAACGAGGACTTACCAGTTTGAAGTTTGATCTTTATTTTATGAGGAGTTACGACAAGCAATTACGTGAAGAAGGCTGTCAGCCCGCATGCACATCAATCTTAAGAGCTGCGGTGTGAAATCACAGATAACAGTAGTTGACCTGAACATAGTAAGATTGGAGAGAACTAGATAACTAGAAACTACCAGATGACCTTTATAATATGAGGGTTGGAAGCGGTGGGCACATAATCGCTCATTATAATGCCTCATAAAATATAATCAAACTTCAAACTGGTAAGTTCTCGTTTAATCTTACTATTTTACTTCGCAATCACATGAGTGACTGTGAAGATTTCAAAGTTCTGTGATTTCATGCCGTGGATACGAGTCCAAGCGTAACACACTGCATCAATTGACTATGGATGAGTGAAATAGATAAATGCATTTAGACATGACATAGTTTGTTAAAAAATGCTGATGCTTTAATCATCAAAGAAAAATAATAGTGACCCCTCCCATCCTGGGGGGGAACTATAAAACAGGATCTAAAATGGAACTGGCAAACCCCCTGGTCTGGCAATTGGTTTATTGGAAAACCTTTGGAACGTTTGTTCATTGGACCATCCTGCAGCCACTAGGATGTGGTCGAGAGGGACATCCTAGTTTTTTGTAACTTATGAGTACCGATGATTCGGAGCCTCTGAGGCTCTTGGTGACCTTGATGTACTGTAGTATGTGTGTAACTACACACAACCGGGGATCCATGGGGTATGCCAAGAAAACTAGTTCGAGCCCAGACACCCCCGGTCTGCTCTGCTTGATTAGATCATAAACGATAAAAGTAATATTATTAACAGATGAAACCATGCTGTCCAGTCGTAATTTGTGTAATGTCTGGACCCGTTGCGCTGAGACCAGCGCCATGAGCATGACCACCTTGAGTGTGAGTTGGGATAAAGGCAGGGACAAAGCTGGAGCCCACTGGAGAAGCAGTGTGAGCACCACGCTCACATCCCATATCTCCGTGTACCGGGGCCTGGGTGGTACAGAGTTAAAAAATAACCTTCATAAACCTGGTTATTAAAGGGTGAGTTCCTACAGAGTGGTGTCCCGATCCCCGCACTAAGTATGATGATAATGCACTCCTGGCACTATAGCTCAGTTTCTGATCAAAGTATAGGTTTGATAGAAATTCCAACACATCCATTATTCGTGCTGTGTCATACATTATGTCTGTGAGTGAACAGAACATCTCCCATTTCTTGATGTGAGAGATGTACTGTTTTTTAGTACTGTCCCTCCAGGCCACAGTTATCACATCCACCATATGCTCTGATAATCCGAGCCCCAGGTATGGTCTCCTCAGAATCTGCAAACCAATAAATTGATTTGGTCATGTAGTGGATGGTTACTCCCCATCATTGGGTGAACCAGCAAATTTCTGCTTTTGGGGACAGCCATAAAAGGCTGTGTTATCATTCTGAGGACTAGTGGGAACCAAGGCTGTGTAGGCCAGTCAGGCACTACTAAAATGCCTGTGGCGTTGGCTTGCTTGATTTTTGCCAAACACAGACTGGTGAGGCAAAATGGGGGGAAAGCATACAAAAACATTCCTCCCCAGTGTAGCGAGAATGCATCTACTGCTACTGCCCCAGGGTCTGGTTCCCATGATACATATTTGGGGAACTGGTGATTTAGTCTGCATGCGAACAAATCAATATTCGGTACGCCGTACCGGGCGACAATGTCGTTATACACTTCTTGATTCAACATCCATTCTGTGTTGTAATTGAATTTCCCCGATCTAGTGTCTGCCACCATGTTGTATCTACCTGGTAGGTTGATGGCTGAAACCCAAATGTTCCTCGTAATATACCAGTGCCAGATACGGTTAGCCAATTTATCACAAGATACAGACTTGATTCCACCCATGTGATTAACATATGCCACCGCAGTAGTGTTGTCAATCTGAAGTTGAACATGCACATGTTGCATATTGCTGCAATAAGCCTTCAGCCCAATAGAGTGCTCACAACAACCAGTAGTTAATACCATGTTGCTGAAGAATTAATGACTCCTGCACATTACCACTGCAGCTAGAGATGGTATTTGTAGCTCCCCATCCTAGGGTGCTTGCATCAGTTTATAAAATAACTGATGGCGTATTGACCACAATTTTCTAGAGCAATGACAAGTATTCATTACTCACCATTGTAATTCAGCAATGGCCTCTGCTGGCAATCGCATAGGTCTACCAAAGTGACTTGCATGGCATTTGAGTGCCTGCTCCTTGGCATGTTGTAAATTTTGATAGTGCAAAGGCCTGAATTGTACAGCTGGAAAGGCAGCCACTAGTTTGCCAATTAAACTAGCTACTTGTCTAATAGAATAATGCTGCTCCTTAGCAATGAGATTGTTACAGGCTTCTATTAATCCTGATTGCTTGCCCGAAGGTAGAATAACAGACATGTGAATTGAGATAATGGTAAATCCCAGGTAATCAATTACTCTGGTAGGTATCAATTTGGACTTAACTGGATGGATGAGAAACCCCAATCTCTTAAGCATGTGTTTGGTGGCTGAAACAGATGATTCAGCTAATTTCATAGTATCCCCTATGATTAGGATGTCATCCAAATATGCCATCACAATATGACTCTGAGCACAGAGTAACCCCAGGACTGGTTTTAATAGTTTTGACAAATAGCCTGGGGACTGAAGTTAATCCATCAGGCAATGCTTTAAACTGTCACAATTGTCCCATCCAGTTAAAATTCAAATATCTCCTGTGCTCCCCGTGAATGGGTACTGAATAGTATGCATCTTTAAGATCAATGCATGCCATATAACCTCCTTTAGAAACCAGTTGTTTGGCAGTAACAAAGTTATCAATTTTGAAGCATTTATACTGCACAAAGGAGTTACGTTCAGTCAAGTCAAGGATGATTCGGCATTCTCCATTCTTCTTTCGCATTGTAAATATGTTAGATATAAATTGGTGAGATTCATGACATGACCTCTCAATGACCTCATTTTTGTGCAAAGTTTAAATTTCAGCTTGTGCATCCAAACTTTCCTGTTGTTGAAAAACATATGTGCGGTTTGGCGAATGTTGTGTGGGTGGTGGCGAATTGAGAAGGAATTCAATTTGGAAGCCTTGTATACTGTGCATTATAAACGGATCTGGTGTTATCCAACGCCATTCATTCAAGAAATGTTGCAATCTTTCCCCAACTTGTAACTGAGTCATGCATAATGTGGTCCGCAAGGAACTAGATTCATCTACCTCAGTGGTTACTGGTGGTATGGTGTTTGTTTCTGCTCCCGAGGTTTGGGGGGTAGGACTGATGGCGGGTGCCCACCGCGCATCTTGGAAGTGGGCTGGCTTGGCCTTGGTCTAAAAAAGACCTCTGTGCCATTTGTTCTGGTCTCCCACCAGTTCTGGTGTACCACCTGGTGTTAAAGGGAGCGTAGGGGTGTTGCTGCCAGTACGATGAGACCTTGGGTGTAGTCAGGGCTTTCATTAGGCGTACTGGCTTTGCCTCATCGTCCAGCTCCCTGACCTGCTTAGGCAGATCTTGCCCAAACAGGTCATTGGGTGGTTGGACATTGCTGGCCTTACACAGTGCAGCGAATTTGGGGTTCAGTGCAGGCCGGATGGCATTTTTCTGTCAACAATTAATTTCAAAATGTGCATTGCACATTAATGCCATGGCGTTCTGTTGTATGTCAGATAGGGGCTGCCCATCCACTAACCTGCAAAGGCCGTGATGCCTGAGGCAAGCAATTTTAATATTTTTTGCAGCTTCACCTCCTGGGCTCTAACGCCCGCTCCAATGTAACCACAGATGGAGTGATTTACGGCCGGCACATTTAATGAGGCACAGTTGGCAGGAGTGTGATACTTGTTGGTGGTATCCTCCATGGCCAGATCTTGGAGCTGTTGAGAGGCCAGATAGTTGATACTACTGGCTAGGTCCTCATCCCGAGGTTCCCCTGATTGTGACAGGGTGGCAAATTCTGATGCCATTACTTTAGATTAGATTAGATTAGATTTTATTACTTGTCATTCAAACCTCAGAGAGGCTCAAACGAAACTCTGTTTCTATAGCCACACTAACAAAACAATTCCTCCAAAACATACAAACAGTTCAATTGACACAAACATCCATCACAGTGAATCTCCTCCTCACTGTGATGGAAGGCAAAGTCTTCTCTCTCCCCCGCACCATTTCTCTCCCGAAGGTCCAAGCCCCAGGCCATTGGCCATTGAGGCCGCGCCTGGCGATGTACGGCCCCGCTCTAGGCCCAAAGGTCACAGTTGGAGCCCCCGGCGGGCGCTGGAATGTCCCGCGACTATTGAATCCGCGCCGGGCAATGTACGGCCCCGCTCCATGTCGATTCAACCCCGTGACACGAGCGGGAGATGTTGCGTTGCGGGAGCTCCGGAAAGCGGTCTCCCACCCGGACCCATGAGCTCCCGATATCCCGACAGTCCACCGGCAGTAATCTGCAACTGGAGCTCCACCACCGCTCCCCACGCTCCGAGGCCGGCCAGCCCCACGACGGTGAGTCCACAACTCCGCAGGCTCCGTGACTGGAGCCCCCAGATCTTCCCGGTCAGAGGCCGATCCACGGTGCTAGGCCCTAATGACAACGGAGACCCAACAGGGAAAAGGTCGGGTCTCCCGTGCAGGGAAGAGATTTTAAAAGTTTCCCCCTCCCTGCCCACCCCCCACACATACACAGTTAGAAACAGTACAAAAAAAACACGAACAACTACATTTAATTAGACAAAACATTAAAAAAAAGACAGACAGGCTGTAGGGGCCGCTGCAACGTGAGTCACGTCACCACGCTACTGGCACTTCTGATTCGTGCCCCCAGCTATGCTCACCAACTATACCACTGAACTCCAGGTCAGATAGGTACTGACCCCTTATGCTCCCCACCTCAGAGAGGGAGACATTGTGCAGCCCTGAAACAGGTGCTGCTGCCGAGTGTCCCCGAGGAGACCCGCGCTGATATAGCTCCCTCCTTTGGAGCATATCATTTTGGAGCAACCTCTCCATCAGGTGCTCCAAGTGCGTTAGATGTCTGCAGACGCTACCCAATGAAGGAGGGGAACCCTCCTGTCCAAGTCCACGGGCTTGACAGACATTTTAGCGGCTTTCCGCCCAAGCGGGACTGTCACGATGCTATCTCCCGGCCCCAAGTCTGATGTCGCTGGCTCTACCACCAGCGACCCGGAAGGCGATATCGACAGCCGCCCGCTACCCGCACACCCGCGGTCTTCGGTAGCTGGTTTCCCCGTGGACCATCTCTTCACCTTTGACATTCTTCTCCAAAGGTTCGAACTTGTCCGTTGGCAAGAATTACTGCACCGAGAGAAACGACCTCAGACACTTATCTGAGGATTTTAAACTTACCCGCTGGAAGGAGCGACGCGCCTGCCAGTCAGTGGTTGCGCAATGCATTAGGCGTAATGACGCGCATGCGGGCTGACGGCCTTCTTCACGTAGTCACTCACCTGACTACAAAGTAAAATGTTAAGTGTTTTTTCTTCCACTGCTCAGATGCAACTTAACCTCCTCGGGGTTTTCAGCATTTTCTATATTTGTTTCAGACCTGCAGTTTTATGATTTTCATTTTGCAGAATCAGTCCTACCATGGCATGAGTACGACAGTTTAATATTCAGTTAAACCCCTTTCCTTTTGACTATCTCTCTCCCTGCAGCCAGTAATTCTTTTTCAAAGTTTGTTTGTCTCAAATTTGCAATGCAAAATTTTGTTTTGATGGTTTATTTTATTTGCACATTATGAAAATTCCATCACTATCTTTCAGAGGAATTGATTGTACTTTTAATATTTGCTGGAAATTCTTCTCTGGAAGGTGAGATGTTGGTTTCGTTTAGAACGAATATAGACACAAAAACCTGGAGTAACTCAGCGGGTCAGACAGCTTTTCTTCTTTGGAGAAAAGGTATATCTGTAAGTTACGTTTCAGGACGAGGCCTTTCATCAGACTGAGAGTCAGGGGAAAGAGAAACTGGAGGGAGAGAGGTGCCTCGACCCAAAATATCACCTATTCCTTTCCTCCAGAGATGCTGCCTGACCTGCTGAGTTACACCAGCCTTTTATGGCTATCTTCACTGTAAATCAGCATCTGCAATTCCTTCCTACACACACTGTTAGTTTTGTTTGGTTTAGTTTAATTTATTTTGGAGATACAGCGTGGAAACTGAGTCCGCACATTAACACTGTCCAACACATACTAGGGATAATTTTTATACCCAGCCAATTAATTGACAAAACTGCACGTCTTTGGAGTGTGGGAGGAAAACAAAGTTCTCAGAGAAAACCCACGCAGGTCACGGGGAGAATGAACAAACTACGTACAGAGAAGCACCAGTACCCAGGCCCAAATCGGGGTCTCTGGCAACTCTACTGCTGCGCCACCATGCCGCCCTAACGTGCCACTCTAGTTCTATATATTTCTTAATGGGTAGAATGTTATTAACTGTTAACTAAATCAGCTCAGGATGTCAGTCTCGGCTGAATGACAGCACTCTGGTCTTTGTGTCAGAAGATTGCTTTGTATAGACTTGCACACGTAAATTTAAGCTGACATTGCAATGCAGTTTTATTCATGCATTCATGGAATACAGGTTTTTACTGAAAACAAGTGTTTATTGACCATCTATCATTACTTATGGAAGTGCTATCAGTGCTGAGACACTTCAAGAAAAGCAGCAGTCCTTGTGACAATGGACCCTGCAGTGTCTTACATTGGGAATTCTAAGATTTTGTTTAAGCGATGGTGAAAGAAAGATTATTTTATTGACACCTTTTTTTGTTTAAGAATGATTTTGTTCTTTTTATTCAATTAATAAAACAGATGAATAGTATTATTCCAACCTTTCAATCTTATTGGCAATTAAATGAAAGAATAATAATATTTTCTTATTATGGTTCAGATGTATAATAATCAAACAATGAGAGCTTGCACGTTAAAAAGAAAATAACTTGAATAGTTTGGCTCAGTTTAACAATACAACTTGGAAACGGGACCTTCGGCCAACTGAGTCCACGCCGACCATTGATCAGCCTTTTACACTGGTTCTGTTAATCCATGTTCTCATCCATTCCCTACACATTATTGGTAGGCTTCCAAGGCCAATTAACCTACAGACCTGTATGTTTTTGCAATGTGGGACAAAATCACCTGCAGTTAACCCGTGCTGTCACAGGAAGAATATGCAAACTCCACACAATCAGCACCTGAGGTCAGGATCAAACCAGGTTCTCTGGCTCTATGAGGCAGCTTCAATATCAGCTGTGCCATTGCGCTGCCCTGCTGTGCCTCTGTGTCACCCTAATTTATAGATAAAACCTTAATCCCAAACATATATTGGGAATTGTTCAAAACATGTATTTTAAACCCTGAATATTGTTACTATTGAAAATCCAAATGCTAAAATGATCCTCTTTCTGTTTTAGAGCCATCACAGTGATGGTACAATCAACATTACAGTCTGTGTTTAATCCTTCCCTCCAGTGCTGTCCATGCGGAGTTTGTACACCCTTGCTATGACTACATGGGTTTCTTTCACATGCTCCAGTTTCCCCCCCACGTCCCAAAGACGCGCTGTTTAGTAAGCTAATTGACTATGATAGATTTTCCATAGTGTGATGGGAGGCAGGTGATTTGGAGAGAGAGGGAGTTAATGAGAATGTGAGAGGGAAAAAAATGAGATTGGTGTGGACGGACGCTTGATGGTTGATTTGTGGGTGTGATGTGCTGTATGAATTAATGACTCTAAATGTTGAGGAGTTCATACAACCTTTTGCTGATTGAGTTTGAATGTTGAAGGTTAGGTACGGCTTCTCATGGCAGGAAAAAGTGAAGAATGTGGGTTCTACAGAGCGTTAATTAGACAGCTTTCACTGAGATTGGCTCTGTAGTGGGCATACTGATAGGGATCATCACTCATATGCCATCATGAAGCAAAGGTAAATTGGAATCAAATGTTTTTCGCTAATTCAAGGAGATTCCTCCACAATACTTGTTGCTTGATGGAAGCAAAGTGAGGTTGAGAAAGGCCAAATACAGGAGTTAGAACTGCTCTCTGAATTTATGTTGGAATTGTCACATGGTCAAAATGATCAAACTAGACTGATTCCTGGGATGACAGGACTTCCATATGGAGAAAGACTGGATAGACTCAGCTTGTACTCGCTAGAATTTAGAAGATTGAGGGGGGATCTTATAGAAACTTACAAAATTCTTCAGGGGTTGGACAGGCTGGATGCAGGAAGATTATTCCTGATGTTGGGGGAGTCCAGAACAAGGGGTCACAGTCTAAGGATAAGGGGGAAGTCTTTTAGGACCGAGATGAGAAAAACATTTTTCACACAGATAGTGGTGAATCTGTGGAATTCTCTGCCACAGAAGGTAGTTGAGGCCAGTTCATTGGCTATATTTAAGAGGGAGTTAGATGTGGCCCTTGTGGCTAAGGGTATCAGGGGGTATGGAGAGAAGGCAGGTACGGGATACTGAGTTGGATGATCAGCCATGATCATATTGAATGGCGGTGCAAGCTCGAAGGGCTGAATGGCCTACTCCTGCACCTATTTTCTATGTTTCTATCATTTCTATGTCTGATGTACCTCTAGATTGGCAGAATTCACAGTCATTTGGGGAAGAACTCTTCAGCAACTCTGAAGAAGCAGTTGAAAGGGACTCTGGCAATAACATCCCCTACTTAAATTTGACCACAACTCTAGAGGTTAAGAGGTTATCCCCTATTCTGCTTAAACTATTTATGGATTATTTGTGGCACACTTTAGACAAAAAGGTTGTGGGCTCTATTTTCATAGGACTATTAGCTACGCTACCTGGGCACTGTGGAAGATGATGAGTAGGCAATTTGGCTACTAATGCACAGCAAGACCCAAATGCAGACTATGCAGATATTGAAGTTCGAAGTCAACAACATTAACCCAGGCTGCCTCCTCCCCTTCCCACCTCTCCTTCTGCCCTCGGGCCCTGGCATTCCTTCTCTCTCTATCTCCCCCCCCCACCCAAGTCGCACTAGCTTCTCATTTTCACACTAAAAACAGATACAATGGCCTGTTTCCTTTATCATCGATACTTTTTTGCATATCTTTCATTCATTGTTCTTTATCTCTTCACATCACTGTCTATATCTCTCGTTTCCCTGATCCCTGACCAGTCTGAAGAAGGGTCTCGACCCGAAACGTCGCCTATCTCCTTCGCTCCTTAGATGCTGCTGCACCCGCTGAGTTTCTCCAGCATTTTGTGTAACCCAACATTATCATCCATATAACCTAGGGACCTCAGAGGCACCATCAACGTGTTCACAGTGGCTTCAATGGAACTGTTGTTTAAAAAGGGAGTCAACTATCAAGTGCTTCAATATCACGTATTTTTTGCTGTTTTTTCAGAGATACAGCACAGAAACAACCCCTTCTGCCAACCAACCAATGATTCCCGCCCATTAACACTATCCTACACATACTAGAGACAATTTATATTTATAGCAAGCTAATTAACCTACACAACTGTACGACTTTGGAGTGTGGAAGGAAACGGATGATCTTGGAGAAAACCCACATGGTCATGGGGAGAATGTACATACTCTGTACAGGATCAGGATCAACCCTTATCTCTGGCACTGTAAGCACTGTAAAGCAGCAACTCGACCGCTGCGCCACTATGCCACCCTAGTAACTAAAGCCAATTATTCTCAGACTTAATTGAAATTTATCCTATAAGGGATGCATGAGGATGCCACAAATGAAGCTTAAAGAAAATGTCACAGATTGACAAGCAAACCAAAGTTAGAATACAATAAATGCCACAGAAACTTAACAATAACATTGAACAATAAGGATCATCAAATCGGTCAGAGGAAAACAATTAGGAACCTCAAGGAGAACGAAGAACAATAATTCAAATGAGGGAATTAAAGCACAATGGAAAAAGCTGAAAGCATTTTAACAGCATACTTTAAAAGAATAAAAAATCTATTACGGTTTTGTGGACTACATATCACAAGTACCAATGAAAATTTGATCAAATGAAATAATGACACAAATGATTTAGAAACTCAGGAATTTTCTTCGCTCCATAGATGCTGCCTCACCTGCTGAGTTTCTCCAGCATTTTTGTCTACCTTCGATTTTCCTGCATCTGCAGTTCCTTCTGAAGCACAAATGATTTATCCTGGTTTATATTTTAAGACCCATTTACCCTATATTCTAAAAAAAAATAGAATTGGTTCCAAATCCAACCCTATAATTATTTTGTTATCTTAAAGTTGATGAGAATAAAAGATGTCTACAAAGAAAGGCTTTTAACAAGGGAAAAAGCAACATGAAAATATAAAATAAAAATGCAGATGCTGGAAATCTGAAATATAATCTGCAAATTCTGAAAACTAATCTGGTCAGATAGAATCTGAGAGAAGAGAAAAAAGAGTTTCATGTCGTATCATTCATGCTTAGTAACATCTTTGCGTTGACAAGTCAATTTTGCCATATATATGTCAACAAATAAATGCCGCTAAAATTGTGAAAATGGTCTATTTAACGTTTCCTGATTGGAAGTGTAATAATTAGAATATACGTTCATCTTATCCTAATTCACCATTCTATAATTAACCTGGTGCAGCATCCATTCATACTGAGACTCTACATGGTTTTGGGATCTATTTCCATGCTCTATGTTTCTATGATTCTATGGCCCACACCGAGGGACTCGGGTAGAGGGAGCTAGGGGACAGGGTGTGGGGCAAGAGGCAGATAAGGGAAGCACTCGGACCAAAAATGTAGGCGAGAAAGAGGAAAAAGATAATAAACAGAGAATAAGGGATGGTGGGTTTCTAAAATGTGTATATGTTAATACTAGGAGCATTGTAAGAAAGGTGGATGAACTTAGAGCCTGGATTGACACCTGGAAATATGATGTTGTGGCAATCAATGAAACATGGTTGCAGGAGGGCTGTGAGTGGAAACTAAATATTCCAGGTTTTCCGTTGCTTCAGGTGCGATAGAATTGGAGGGACCAGAGATGGAGGTGTTGCATTGCTTGTCAGAGAAGATATTACAGCAGTGCTTTGGCAGGATAGATTAGAGGGCTCGTCTAGGGAGGCTATTTGGGTGGAACTGAGAAGTGGAACGGTGTAGCACCACTTTTAGGGGTGTATTATAGACCGCCAAACGGGGAGCGAGAATTGGAAGAGCAAATATGTAAGGAGATAGCAGATATTAGTAGTAAGCACAAGGTAGTGATTGTGGGAGATTTCAATTTTCCAAAATAGACTGGGAAACACATTCTGTAAATGGACTGGATGGTTTGGAGTTTGTAAAATGTGTGCAGGATAGTTTTTTGCAGCAATACATAGAGGTATCGACCAGAGAAGGGGCAGTGCTGGACCTCCTGTTAGGAAATGAGGCAGGTCAGGTGATGGAGGTATGCGTTGGTGAGCACTTCGGGACCAGTGATCACAATACCATTAGTTTCAATATAATTATGGAGAGAGTCAGAACTGGACATAGGGTTGCGATTTTTGATTGGAGAAAGGCTAACTTTGAGGGAATGCGTAAGGATTTAAAAGGAGTGAATTAGGACATTTTGTTTTAATGGGAAGGATGTAGAAGAGAAATGGAGGACATTTAAAGGGGAAATTGTAAGAGTACAGAATCTTTATGTCCCTGTTTGGTTGAAAGGAAATAGTAAAAATTGGAAAGAGCCATGGTTTTCAAGGGAAATTGAACACTTGGTTCAACAAAAGAGAGATATCTACAATATTTATAGGAGGCATGGAGTAAATGAAGTGCTAGATGAGTATAAAGAGTGTAAAAAGAATCTCAAGAAAGAAATTAGAAAAGCTAAAAGAAGATATGAGGTTGCTTTGGCAAGAAAGGTGAAAGTAAATCCAAAGGGTTTCAAAATGATAACGAGGGATACAATTGGACCATTAGAGAGCCAGAAAGGACAGCTATCTGCAGAACCAAAAGAGATGGGGGAGATATTGAACAATTTATTTTCTTCGGTATTCACCAAGGAGAAGGATATTGAACTTTGTGAGGTAAGGGAAAAAAGTAGAGTAGCTATGGAAACTATGAGATTCAAAGAGGAGGAAGTATTGACACTTTTGAAAAATATAACAGTGGATAAGTCTCCAGGTCCTGACAATTATAGACCTGTTAGTTTGACGTCAGTGGTGGGAAAAATAATGGAAAGGATACTTAGAGATAATATATATAAGCATCTGGATAAACAGGGTCTGATCAGGAACAGTCAACATGGATTTGTGCCTGGAAGGTCATGTTTGAATTTTTTGAAGAGGTTACTAGGGAAATTGATGAGGGTAAAGCAGTGGATGTTGTCTATATGGATTTCAGTAAGGCCTTTGACAAGGTTCCCCATGGAAGGTTGGTTAAGAAGGTTCAATCTTTGGGTGTTAATGGCGGAGTATCAAGATGGATTCAACAGTGGCTGAATGGGAGATGCCAGAGAGTAATGGTGGATGACTGTTTGTCAGGTTGGAAGCTGGTGACCTGTGGGGTGCCTCAGGGATCTGTGTTGGGTCCACTGTTGTTTGTCATGTACATTAATGATCTGGATGGTTAAGCAGAAGGTTAAGGGGGGACTTGATTGAGGTCTTTAAAATGATGAAAGGGATAGACGTGGATAAGCTTTTCCCATTGAGGGTAGGGAAGATTCAAACAAGAGGGCATGACATGAGAGTTAAGGGTCAGAAGTTTAGGGGTAACATGAGGGGGAACTTCTTTACTCTGTGAGTGGTGGCTGTGTGGAATGAGCTTCCAGCAGAAGTGGTGGAGGCAGGATCGATTTTAACATTTAAAAGTAAAGTGGATAGGTATATGGACAGGATGGGAAGGGAGGGGTATGGTCTGAGTGCAGGTAGATGGGACTAGGGGAAAATAAATGTTTGGCACGGACTGGAAGGGCCGAGAGGGCCTGTTTCTGTGCTGTAATTGTTATATGGTTATATGGTTATATGATGTGGTCCAATCCAGATATCATTCATACATTGTGTGAAGATTGCAGTCTTATAAATCCCTGAATAATATCAACCATTGTAAGCCTGTAACCATGTGTTCAACCCATATAAATTAATTATTAGTAGTCCATTGAGATTATTTCTCACATTCCATAAATACCTCATAAGTCTCCAAAAGAACAACTCCCTGGTAGCTTCATGTCAGGTATCCAAATCTTTCTTGCTAAACATGCCCTTAACATTTTTATTTACAGAGTCTCCAGAACCAGAATATTACTGGAAGCAAGATATTTTTAAACAATATCTGGAGATGCTGAACATAAAGTGTGGGAACATATTTTCACAACTACAAATTGTCAAAGTGGAAATGAAAAGAAGTACGTCTTAAAGGGTTGTTATTTTTGGAATGAATAACCAGCTGGAGTGGGAAGAATTTGATTGGATTTATTCAGAAAACAGGTTTCGTAAACAGGAGATAATCAACTGTGTAAACTTGAAGACAAGCCAACATTATGAAAGTAAATCAAACCCTAAGATCTCAGCAACAGGAATAAAGTTTGAAATTTGATATGAGTAGTCTGCCAGCATTAGCTGGGAACCTCTATTGTTAAACAGCTTGAATTAAAATATTAAAGAATGCAACCACTAAATGCTCCAATATATCTTTGTCAATGTACAGTTTACATTTAAGCCTCCGTTAGCTTTGAATTACAGCATGCCTGCAATTTTGTGGTGCATACTCAAGAGTCAAGAGAATATTTCTTGTCAAGAGTCAATAAAATATATCAGGGACATATTGTCATATGTAATTCATATGTAATAAGTAATTCTTACTTGCAGCAGCACAACAGACCCTGCCAAATATAGTAATCCGTAAACAATATAATAAACGAGAAAAAAAGTTCAATGTGTGTATATAGAAGATATGAGGTTGCTTTGGCAAGAAAGGTGAAAGTAAATCCAAAGGGTTTCTACAGCTATATTAATAGCAAAAGGATAACGAGGGATAAAATTGGACCATTAGAGAGCCAGAATGGACAGCTATCTGAAGAACCAAAAGAGATGGGGGAGATATTGAACAATTTCTTTTCTTCGGTATTCACCAAGGAGAAGGATATTGAACTCTGTGAGGTAAGGGAAAAAAGTGGAGTAGCAATGGAAACTATGAGATTCAAAGAGGAGGAAGTACCGACACTTTTGAAACATATAAAAGTGGATAAGTCTCCAGGTCCTGACAGGATATTCCCTAGGACATTGAGGGAAGTTAGTGTAGAAATAGCAGGGGCAATGACAGAAATATTTCAAATGTCATTAGAAACGGGAATAGTGCCGGAGGATTGGTGTACTGCGCATGTTGTTCCATTGTTTAAAAAGGGTTCAAAGAATAAACCTAGCAATTATAGACCTGTTAGTTTGACGTCAGTGGTGGGAAAATTAATGGAAAGGAAACTTAGAGATAATATATATATATATAAGCATCTGGATAAACAGGGTCTGATCAGGAACAGTCAACATGGATTTGTGCCTGGAAGGTCATGTTTGACAAAACCTTTTGAATTTTTTGAAGAGGTTACTAGGGAAATTGATGAGGGTAAAGCAGTGGGTGTTGTCTATATGGATTTCAGTAAGGCATTTGACAAGGTTCCCCATGGAAGGTTGGTTAAGAAGGTTCAATCTTTGGGTGTTAATGGCGGAGTAGCAAGATGAATTCAACAGTGGCTGAATGGGAGATGCCAGAGAGTAATGGTAGATGGCTGTTTGTCAGGTTGGAAGCCGGTGGCCAGTGGGGTGCCTCAGGGATCTGTGTTGGGTCCACTAGTCCCATTGTCCCTGTGTTGTTTGTCATGTACATCAATGATCTGGATGATGGTGTGGAAAATTGGATAAGTAAGTATGCAGATGATACTAAGATAGGTGGTGTTGTGGATAATGAAGTAGATTTTCAAAGTCTACAGAGAGATTTGTGCCATTTGGAAAAGTGGGCTGAAAGATGGCTGATGGAGTTTAATGCTGATAAGTGTGAGGTGCTACATCTTGGCAGGACAAATCAAAATAGGACGTACATGGTAAATGGTAGGGAATTGAGGAATGCTGTGGAACAGATGGATCTAGGAATAACTGTGCATAGTTCCCTGAAGGTGGAATCGCATGTAGATAGGGTGGTAAAGAAAGCTTTTGGTGTGCTGGCCTTTATAAATCAGAGCATTGAATATAGGAGTAGGGAAGTAATGTTAAAATTGTACAAGGCATTGGTGAGACCAATTCTGAAGTATGGTGTACAATTTTGGTTGCCTAATTATAGGAAGGATGTCAACAAAATAGAGAGAGCAGAGAGGAGATTTACTAGAATGTTGCCTGGGTTCCAGCAACTAAGTTACAGAGAAAGGTTTAACAAGTTACGTCTTTATTCTTTGGAGCGCAGAAGGTTAAGGGGGGACTTGATTGAGGTCTTTAAAATGATGAAAGGGATAGACAGAGTTGGCGTGGATAAGCTTTTCCCATTGAGGGTAGGGAAGATTCAAACAAGAGGGCATGACATGAGAATTAAGGGACAGAAGTTTAGGGGTAACATGAGGGGGAACTTCTTTACTCAGAAAGTGGTGGCTGTGTGGAATGAGATTCCAGCAGAAGTGGTGGAGGCAGGATCGATTTTAACATTTAAAAGTAAAGTGGCTAGGTATATGGACGGGAAGGGAATGGAGGGGTATGGTCTGAGTGCAGGTAGACTAGGGGAAAATAAATGTTCGGCACGGACTGGAAGGGCCGAGAGGGCCGGTTTCCGTGCTGTAATTGTTATATGGTTATATGGTTATATGGTATATATATATATATGTGTGTATATATTAATATATGTATGTCATAGATACATATATGTATACACACACACATACATGCAAATATATATATATATATATATGTATTGTATATACATATATATCAATCTGAAGAAGGATCTCATCCCGAAACGTCACCCATTCCTTCTCTCCAGAGATGCTGCCTGTCCTGCTGAATTATTCAAGCATTGTGTGTCTATCTTGTGTGTATACATATATGCATGTATTGCATGTGTATATATATATATATATACACACACACATAAAACAAATAAACACTTGGAAAAATTGGTTTCATGACTCCTATGATCTGTATCACCTGGACTGTTATGAAAATGAGCCAAATAATTAAATAAAACAGATTATGAACTTGAAGCTATCTACACCCTACCAATTATAGTATGTGTGCAACTAATTAAAATTAGGTCTGATAATTCAATGTTTTGAATATAATATTTTTGATACTTCAATTTAACCTTCAATTCATCCATTAGCCTTTACTGTCAAAGTATTCAAGTATTTTAGCACCATACAATTAACATCTAAAGCTGTGAAGAAAAATTACTCCTGATAGCCTAAATGACAGATTACCAAAGTAATAGTTAGAGCTATTGTCTCGGGTCTTAAATTACTATGAATCCAGGAGTTAAATTCCAAAAAGATTATTTTCTAAATCACTTGAAATAATACAGCATGCTATCTGCAGCCATGCTGAAGTGAAAGTGTAATGTTCTAATTAAGAAAACAGCTCCGTAAAATAAAAGCGTCCCTCGTGGAACAGAACATATTGTTCTAAGGAACCAAAATTAATCAGTCTAGAAAGAATAACAACACCTGATTTTGTTGGTTCAAAGGCAAGATTCAATTTTACTGAGGAACCTCCTATCATTTCGCAAATAACACAAATTTTTACCAATTATTTTGGAAAATCAGATTGGCAAATAGTGAAAGAAAGTGGAAATGCTTCAAAAGTGCAACCCTGGAGTGGAATAAATTTTGGATTATGGCATATTTTCACCACCACTGATGCATAATTTACAAGCTGTGCAGCAAAACATTTGCAAACAGTACAATGTTCTCCAAGTACATTTCCATGCAAATCTGGTGCCGCTTCACTTTTAGTGATGTTTTGAAAATAACAAATTCCTGCAAAGCAGACATGCTGTACAAAGTCCCTGTTGACAAGAAAGCATTCATTAGGTCACTCAGAACTCCCAGAATGTTATCAACAGTTTTGATGAGATATAAAATGATAGTTTAGTTGCTAATTTATTAACAAGATCAGGACATTACTTAGTATTTGATAACGATATCCTAAGCTAGTGAATTGTAGATGAGCATCATTTAAATGTGACTTTATGATTTATATAGACGATTATAATGCCTATTTATATAGTATTGATGGTTTAAAGAAATATTGCACAGATGAACACACAAATGGCAGCTCTAATTTTTTAAAGATCAAGGCAATAAATGCAACACTACGTGTAAGTAGTTCAGACTGACATTGAAGTTAGCTTGATGTAACTACTTTTATCAGCACACCACTGCATTCACCATTGAATTACACCTTTTTTGTCTCTCCCAACATTATGAGAAGTGTTGATCTGTTAATGGAACTTCACAGATTGTAGGCTGTAATTTTCCACATCTGTCTTGAAAATTACCCTACAACATTACTGCCATAAAGCTTCCACTGATTCTGGCATTTTAAACAGCAACTGTGTTTCTCTTCACTGCCACCCAAGACTGGTAACTCATAACACCTGATGGCAACAGGATCAATACAACATGTCTCATAATTCTCATCCTGACTAACATATGGCTCAGAATCATGGGATCTTTTCAGTGATTTAAGAACAGTCTAACGGTAGGACCATAGTTCGGAAAACATATGGGGGATTGGAACGATTTTCACCCTATCACTCTGTATGATGCTGCAGATGAGGTCACTCATTAGCCTTCTATTGGAGTTAGTAGCGAACAAATTCCAAATTTACTTATGCTGTGCGACTGCCTAAAGAGAGAGGATTTTTCTTTGAAGATTGAATCAAAATGTAAACTCAGCGGGTCAGGCAGCATCTCTGGGGAAAAGGAATAGGTAAAGTTTCAGGTCGAGACCCTTCTTCAGACTGAAGCTGCCTGACCCACTGAATTACTCCAACATTTTGTGACTATCTTCGGTGTAAACCAGCATCTGCAGTTCCTTCCTGCACGGTTCTGCTATGAATCTGCATATCTGGCCTTGAGTAAATAAGACCTTGGAAAGCAATACTAATTAAAACTATTCCGCAGGACAATGGAGCACCCACGGAGAACACACCAGTTAATATTTCATGATGAGTAGGCATTGACCTGAGGTCATGTGGATGTTCAGAGAAGGCAAGCGATCTGAACACATCTGTATTGCTAGGATCTCAGTCGGATGCTATCATGCAATGTAAATTCTATAGCGTTAAGAATAACCTGGAGAAAACTATCCTTACAATATCAGTAACAAAATAAAATCCCATAACATTGATGTTAGTGATCTGAAGTAAATGCAGAATAAGATGGAAATGCTGAGCAATCATTTCACAACTACAAACATGAAAACAGAGCTGACACTTCAAAACAATTCCAAAATTAATTATTCCATTCTGCTGTGTATATATGTTAAATATACGTTAAACAAACACACGCACAGGCGTCTTCTTTCTGTGAGCAGCACAAAACCTCTCACGACTGTCGGCGATTGGGGAAGGGCGACGGGAGCAGGCCACGTGATGGCTGGAAGCTCCGAGTCAAGAACCGGCACGGAAGCGGTGAATACTTGATTCAATCGCTCAACTTTGGACAGAAGCAGAAAAGTTGTTCGGTAGCAGTATTCATGTTTGAGCGGTCCTATTTAGGATCCACTTTGCTCACCCTGAACTGGGGTGGGGCTAGAAAAAGTGCCCTATAAATAGTCTGGTTCGCTTCATCCTGTCTCGAAAGCCGCGTCCAGAGGGATCTCCATCATGCGGTCGAAAACCATCGAAAAGCGAAACTATGAAACTTGGAACTTGAAATATACGAACTCTGATGGCCAACCCAAACTCAGACTGATCAGAGAGTTTTGACATTGTTGCTCTGAATGAGACCCGCAGAGCTGGAGAAGGGCAACTAAAGACAGAACAAGGTCAATACACCTTTTTCCGGAAAGGTTTTGATCCTGAACAACCAAGGATCCACGGAGAGGGTTTTGCCATCCGAAACAGCCTACTTCAGAAGCTGACAGAGCAACCACTGGGAATCAATGATCTTCTTAACAAATCCAGCTCGTCAAGAACCAATACATCACCATGATCAGCACCTATGCTGCAACTCTGGACACTGAGGATGAAGTAGAGAACCCCTATGCTGAACTTGACGATGTTCTTTCCTCTGTTCCCAACAACGACAAGATCATTCTCTAGGGAAAGATCATGGGCTCTGGTCCAGAACAATCGGCAAGGAAAGAGTTGGCAAGGTCAACGCAAAAGGAACACTCCTCCTCACCAAATGTGCTGAGCACAACCTAGTGATTACAAACAGCTTATTTCGCCATAAAAACAGGCTTAAAGACTTCTGGCAGCATCCACGTTCCAAACACTGGCACCTCATCGATCGTACGATCCCGTGACCAACAAGATGTACTGAAAGCAAGAGCCGTTACTGGTGCTGATGAGTGCTGGACAGACCATCATGTCATGACGTCCACCATGAGAATGAAGATTCGGCCCAAAAGGAAACATCAAAACCAGAACACCATCAAGAAATTCCATGTTGACGACCTTCAAGACATCAACCATGTACAGAAGTTTCAACAAAAACCTCAAGAACAGCTGCCTCACCAATTCCCACCATCTGACGAAGAACACCGGAAGAACACTATTGAAGAACGCTATCATCACATCCTGCAAGGAAACAATTGGGTTTAAGTAATAAAAACATCAGGATTGGTTCGACGATAATGACAAACAACTCCAACAACTCGTCGATGAAAAGAGAAAAGCTTTCATCACCATACAAAATGCAAGGCTGCGGTCCAGAAGAGCACCCGAAACCTGAATAACCAATGGTGGAGGGAGAAGGCTCAAGAAATCCAACAACTAGCAGATGTTAATGACACTCAAGGCTTTTTCAATGCAACCAAAGCCATTTTTGGTCCATCCACTCACGGTCAAGCCCCTCTCATAAGCAAAGATAGGTCAACCATCCTGTAGAGCAATTCTGACAACAATTCTAGATGGAGGGAGCACTTTGAAGATCTTCTAAATCAAATCGCCTCATTTGACAGGAATGTGATCAACAACATTCCAAAGCACCCCGTTGACGACTCCCTAAACCGAATACCATCACTTGAAGAAGTCAAGGAAGCCATCTTAGCCAACTTAGAAAAAAAACAAGGCAGCTGGACTCGACGGGATACCAGCCGAGGTCGACAAAATTGGAGGTAACCTGCTCCGTTAACAACTGCATCAACTTCTCATCAAGATCTGGATAAATGAAGACATGCCAGGAGACTTTAGAGACTCAGCAATCGTTACCATCTACAAAAGGAAAGGCAATTGATCTGACTATGGAAACTAATGTGGAATTTCCCTATTAGCAACAGCATGTAACGTCCTCGCCCACATCATGAACAGCCAACTCAAGCCTTTAGCCGAGAATATCCTTCCGGAGACACAAGCCGGTTTTAGACCATCACGTGGAACAGCTGAGAGGATCTTCACAGTGTGTCAACTACAAGGAAAATGTCATGAACAACTTCAATCTTAGTACATGGCATTCATCGAACGCATTAAGGCCTTGATATCAAGGGAACACTTATGGGATGTCATATCCACCTATGGTTCTCCAGGAAAGTACATTCAAATCCTGAGACTCCTCCATGATGACATGCTTGCCACCGTCCAGTAACAGCAACTGTGAGCCATTTCAAGACAATTCAGGAATAAAACATGGGTTTTGAGATTGTCCCAAAACTGTTCACCATCTTCATTGCGACAACCATCCACATCATCAAGGATGACCTACCCCCAGGAATCAAAATCATCTGCAGAACAGATGGCAGATCTTGCCCGTCTCAAGTCCAAAACTATGACATCTATGAGATCCCTCATCAAGTTCCAATACGCAGATGACAACTGTGTTGCAGCTCTCTCAGAAAATCATCTGCAACAGATCCTGACATCTAGCTTCGAAGCCTTCATCATCAAGAACCATGTTGTTCGGATGGATGACAAGAATCTACCAAAGCAAACCTTCTACTCCAAGCTTCAACAGTGCATACACAAAAGCTGGACTTACCATCAACTCCAAGAAAACTCACGTTATCTACAATCGTCACAGACTAAGACAAATCGGAAAGAACCGTCAATTCAAGTTGGTGAAATAACACTTGAAAATGAGGAGTCACCTCTCCTCCAATGTCGACCTTGATGCCGAGATCGAACATCATCTTAAGTGTGCTGGAACAGCTTTTGGATGTCTTCGAATAAGAGTCTTTCAAAATCCTGACATCCGAACAGACAACAAAATATTAATGTACTAAGCAGTGGTGATTCCAACGCTCCTGTATGCATCAGAAACCTGACAACATACCGACACCATCTGAAAACACTTCGAAGCAGCTTAAATATCAGCAGGCAAGACAGAAGAACCATCGTCAGTGTGCTGAATGAAATAAAAACATCTAGCTTCGAAGCCTTCATCATCAAGAACCAACTAAGATGGGCCAGTCATGTTGTTCGGATGGATGACAAGAATCTACCAAAGCAAACCTTCTACTCCAAGCTTAAAGAAGGCAAACATAAAAGTGGTGGACAAAAAAAGAGATTCAAAGACCCCTTAAAAGCCAGCATGAAGAAATGTGAAATCGACATCGACAATTGGGAAACCGATGCCAAGGACAGGAAACTGGTGATGAACAATCATGCAATAAGGAACAGTGACCTTCGAAGCCAACAGATGCACAGAATTAGAAGAAAAGAGAGGAAAACAGAAAGAGAGGCAGCAACAACCAAAGCCTGTTCTGCCATCTGGAATTACCTGTCCTGAATGCCAAAGAACTTTCAAAGCCAGGATGGGACTCATAAGCCACCTGAGAGTCCATAAAAACAACGGAACGTAGACCATCATCTTCGACCTCAAGGGATAGCCACGACAAATCCAATATAACCACAAAAAGGGTTAGGCGGCATCTCTGGAGAAAAGGTCGAGACCCTTCTTCAGACTGAGAGTCAGGGGAGAAGGAAACAAGAGGTATGAAAAGGGACAAAGAACAAATGAATGAAAGGTATGAAAGGAACAACTCAAAGTTTTGGTCGCCAAATCTGAGGAAAGACATTCTTGGCATAGATGGGGTACAGAGAAGGTTCACCAGACTGATTCCTGGGATGTCAGGACTTTCATATGAGGAAAGACTGGATAGACTCGGCTTGTACTTTCTGGAATTTAGAAGATTGAGGGGGGATCTTATAGAAACTTACAAAATTCTTAAGGGGTTGGACAAGCTAGATGGTGGAAGATTGTTCCCGATGTTGGGGAAGTCCAGAACAAGGGGTCACAGTCTAAGGATAAGGGGGAATTCCTTTAGGACCGAGATGAGGAAAACATTCTTTACACAGAGAGTGGTGAGTCTCTGGAATTCTCTGCCACAGAGGTAGTTGAGGCCAGTTCATTGGCTATATTTAAGAGGGCGTTAGATGTGGCACTTGTGGCTAAAGGGATCAGGGGGTATGGAGAGAAGGCAGGTATGGGATACTGAGTTGGATGATCATCCATGATCACATTGAATGGCGGTGCAGGCTCGAAGGGCCGAATGGCCTACTCCTGCACCTATTTTTCTATGTTTCTATGTTTCTAAAGCCAGCGCCGATGATCAAGAAAAGGTGGAGCCCACAATGGGCCATTGCAGGCTGTGGAAAAAGAGATAATGACGGGTTAACAACAGTGAAGCTAAGCAGGACGACAGTGAAACTAGTAGGATGACTAGGGTGGGGGAGAGACGGAGAGGTTACTTGAAATTGGAGAAATCAATATTCATACCGCTGGGTTGTAAGCTGCC
This sequence comes from Raja brachyura, assembly GCA_963514005.1. Next base: position 23,421,426 of record OY740791.1, read on the forward strand.
CAAACGAAATAAAAACGCATGTGTTATTCATTGCAACAGTGAACAGATATAATAACAGTGTTTTTCATGCAGCCCTTTAATTTCCCAAATATGCTGCATAGTGGGTAGAGAAAGTCTAATTAAAAGGACATAAAGTGCTGGAATTACTCAGCGGGTCATGGCGCATCTCTGGAGAACATCCATATGTGCTATTTCAGATTGGGACCCTTCTTCAAAATAAAGCATGTCACCTATCCATGTTCTTTGTGTCCATTTGTGTCAACCAGCCCCTGCGAAGTCTAGTTGTTGGCTGCATGTTTGTCTTTTGGGATGGAAATCATTCATTTCCTACCACAGTCAGTAAATAGGACGAGAAGTGAGAATGATTGCAGTGGTTGATATTATACATTCTGGTGAATCTGCAGTTGTTTGGGCCTAGATACTTTAAATGTGGTATTGCCATGAGAGAAAGGTCTATCTTTCTCAGATCCTTCCATTATTCTTTACATGCACTCGTATAGATGTAGAGGAGATATAGGGATTGGTCGGCTTTATAGACTTGAGCTGTTTATACAGCTGAGCATCAATTATTTGATTGCATTTACATTTTACATTTATTACACTTTTTTACATTTATTTATTTATTATCACATACACCAATTGGTGCAGTGAAATTTGACTTGCCATGCAGCACATAATAAAGATAAGACACAACATTAATGAGTTTAACAATAAACATAAAAACATCCCCCCACAATGGTTCCCACTGTGAGGGAAGGCACAAAGTCCAGTCCCCATCCCCTTGTCCACCCATAGTTGGGCCTATTGAGGCCTCCGCAGTCGATGCTACGGGGCCCGATGTTGCTGTCTGGTGCTCCGGCGTCGGGAGAATCCTCACAGCGGCTTGGGACACCTGGAACAGCTGCTTCCTTACTGGAGTCTGCGGCTCCCGAAGCCGGCATGCCGCGCTGGATGGAGCTCTACAACTGGTGATCTCGCCTAGAGATCCCAGGCTCACGATATTAAAGTTCAGCGCCGCCGCCCGCAGCCGGCCGTTCCACAGACCCGCAGCTTCGCAATGTTTTTGGCGGCGGTCCCAGCATACTGGAGTTCCAGCGTGGTGACCCAGGCAACGCAGCGCCCGCTCCGCTCCGCGATAGCGCTCCAGTGCTGTGCCACCACTGAAGCCGTGGTCCTGGCCGGGTCCCCTCTGGAGATGCAGCTCCAGACCCGCTGGTAGGCCGTGAGGATGGTCGAAGATGCAGCCCGGAGAGAAGCCGCCTCTCACCAGGAAAAGCAGATTCCCCCTCCTCCCCTCCCCCCCACATAAAAAGAATAGACTCCAAACAAAACACTTTTTACACACTAAAAATAAAAGAAAGAAGTTAAAAGACAGACAGCTGCAGGCTGGGCAGCCATACACAGTGGACAGCGCCCCCTACTATACTGGATGCCACCCCCTACTATGTACTAATGACAAGAAGCTAACATTTAATTATAGGTAATCCTGTGAGATTCATATCTCTGAAGAAAGACAAAAGGTGACAGTTTAGACATGCAACCGATCTTTTTCATCTACCCAGCTGTAAATACATCTTTTTATGTATCCTCACCCAATGCTCTTTCATGCACCTTATTAAATGAACCCACCACGGAGTGTTCAGTTTGCACTAATAGCCGTGATGAAAGGGCAAGGTGATACACCAAATTATGGAGGACAGTTCTCTCACATACATCTCAAAATATTTAATGTAAAACTAATTCTTTGAAACAAGGTGACTGTAATTAGGCATACACTGCAAATAATTAGATACAAGAGCCCAGAAGTACATTCCCAGTTGGCAGTGCTAAATAGACTATATTGTTACATTAGAATGAACATCAATGGGATGAGTTACAGTGGTAGAGCACAACTCAATTACAGAGGTAGTGTACAATCCAATCTGCATTTGGTTTATCCAGTATAGAGAAGATGACATTGTAGGCATTGAATGGCGTACACTAGATTTAAAGGAACACAGTTATCCTCTGTGGATGAAATAACATCTGAAGGGTAATTTTTTCACACAAAGAGTGAAACATCACAAACATCACACTCCAAATACTTGTTTTCCAACAGTCCCAACAATTTTTGATGTGATGATATCGAGCATTGTTGAGATCACACTTGGCATTCTTCTATGTATTTTTTAGTTATGAAATTTGTGTATTTCTATTATCAGATTTGTTCTTTATTCCTAAAAGTCTTGAGCAGCAGGTGAAGTCATATTCTTGAACCCCTGTGGTTGTTTTAAGGGAAGGAACTTCTGAAATTTGATCAAGTAAAAATTTACAATGCATCCAATACAGTTTTCAAAGTTTGCAGCATTTCCATGAAGCTTTTGCTCTTGCATAGGAAGGAACTGCAGATGCTGGTTTACACCGAACATCAACACAAAAAGCTGAAGTAACTCAACGGGTCAGGCAGCATGTCTGGCGAAAAGAAATAAGTGACGGTTTCAGGTTGAGAGGGAGACTAGAAATATGAAAGACTACAGAGAACTAATGAGTGAAAGGTATGTAAAGAACAAATCAAAGCCAGCCAGATGATCAAGGAAAGGAGGAGCTCACAATGGCCCATTGTTGGCTGTGAAGAACGTGATAATGAATTATAATGATAAAACAGTGAACTGAGCAGGATGACAGTGAAACGAGTAGGCCGACTAGGGTGGGGGAGGAACGGAGAGAGAGGGAATACAAGGGTTATTTGAAATGAGAGAAATCGATATTCATACCACTGGGTTGTGAGTTGGCCAAGTTAAATATGAGGTGCTGTTCCTCCAATTTGCATTTGGCCTCACTCAGACAGTGGAGGAGGCCCAGGACAGAAAAGTCAGTATGGGAATGGGAAGAGGAGTTAAAATATTTGTAAAAACTTTTGTTCTTCTGGATGGTGTAGGTTGTGCGTTTGGGGTTCTTACTGATATATTTTGGTTGACTATTACAACATGAATTTTAAATGGTACTGTTATTTATTTCAGCCACAGGCAAATAAAGAAACTGTCTCAAGTAGCACATGCAACAACATGTCCCAAGAGGAGATGCTTGGGCTCACTTATTGAAGATTTTTAATTGTGCTGCTAAAATATCATTCACCAGGCCACGCTGTAACATTATTCAGGTCTTTCAAGTACTGCTTTATGAGACGAGAAGTTCCAAAAGGAATTGACATGTATGTAGTTTGGGTCTTCTTAACTCAAGAGTTTTGCTTTGGAGAAGGTGCCAGAGAAGGCTTACATAACTGATGAGAAGGCCATTTTATGGGCAGATACTGAGTGTTTTTCTTATCAATAGATTTTAGAAGAATGAGTTATAATCTCACTGACATAAATACATCCCTTATGGAAGTGCTAAGAAAGGTACTGAGAAACTTTTTCCCATAAATGGTCACATTATATTAGACATTATAGCTTTACATTGAGTTCTTTATTTTTAAGAATAAAATTGGGAGATACTTCTTTGAAGCCTGTAAAGATTTGGGCTTGATATATTGTTGAATGCTAAAGAAATCAAGTGGAATATGGCATTGTGATAGATGAGCCATAATGGTATTGCAAAGTAGAGAAGGATTAGAGCTACCTCATATTATTTATTTGTGTAAAACAAGGCTGGAACCCAGCTATTCTTTGAAGAAAAGAAAGATTCTGCTTTAGCTATACTTTCTTACATAATTTGTAATGCCAATTCACAGCTTTGAATTTAGATGGAACCAGGAAGTAAGATGCTTTCTAATATTCAAAAAAATATATATATTTTTAGGAAAGCACATTTGAACATTTTCCTATTTTGGAGATATTTGCTAATATTCTTTAAATCATTTTATTTACCTTAAGCAGTATCAAAATCCTATTAAGTATACTGTTATAAAAGACTGTTATCCCTTATTTTGTCATAATATCTTCCACTGCAGCTGTGGGAACAGAATATTGACTCTGTAATTCAATTTGCAAAATAAATCTGCTCTCCAATATTACAGCATGCATTTGGATTTGTTCTTTCTCCTCCATCTTACTGTTGATTATGCCACAAATCTATTTACTATTCTTAAATGCACTGACCGCTTTCAAAAGCTCCCATAATATTAATTCACTGAAAATATGTCTGGATAAATAATAGTTGATTTAAAAAAATATATATTAGAATCTCCTGATGCTTATTGTTCAAGTTATTACATTATTTCAGATCTGAACTTGACGGTAAATAGCACACCTATTGCATTATTCTTGAGACAGATCGTTTCCATTAAATCTAATGATGTTTGGTTTTACAATCTTGCACAAATTGAAGTGACTCTTGCTTTTTCCCCTTCCACCCCAATATATGACCTTCAGCAGTTATTATGCCCTGAGGAATGTGAAATTATCAATAATTTCTATCATCATTGTATGTTGTATGTTCCTCTGTTCTTTGATAGGATTCTGTGAATGTGCACACATAATAACAAAGTTAGATTTTCTTTTAGTTTGTTCTCTGATGTTTACTGATATTTACTTGCTGAAGGCACAAGATTTTTCTAAACTTTTGACATGATTATAATGTAATTGCAATAATTTAGAGTTGATTTGTGTATGTTACTCTTCATTCCAAAGAGGAGGAAAGATTTCAAGGGGGATAAGGGGCGACAGTGGCTGACAAGGGAAGGCAGGGACAGTATAAAAATGAAAGAGTACAACTTAGCAAAGATGAGCGGGAAGCAAGAGGATTGGGTAATGTTTAAAGATCAACAGAGGATAGCTAAAAAGGCAATAAGGGGAGAAAAGATGAGGTACAAAGGTAAGCTAGCCAAGAATATAAAGGAGGATAGTAAAAGCTTCTTTGGGTATGTGAGGAGGAAACAAATAGTTAAGACCAAAGTTGGACCCTTGAAGACTGAAAAAGGTGAATTTATAATGGGGCACAAGGAAACAACAGATGAGTTGAACAGGTACTTTGGATCCGTCTTCACTAAGGAGGACACAAACAATCTTCCTGATGTACTAGTGGCTAGAGGAACTGGGGTGACGGAGGAATGATGTTAGGCAGGAAATGGTGTTGGGTAGACTGAAGGGACTAAAGGCTGATAAATCCCAGGGGCCTGATGGTCTGCATTCCAGGGTATTTAAGGAAGTGGCTCTAGAAATTGTGGATGCATTGGTGATCATTTTCCAATGTTCTATAGATTCAGGATCAGTTCCTGCGGATTGGAGGGTAGCTAATGTTATCCCACTTTTTAAGAAAGGCGGGAGAGAGGAAACAGGGAATTATAGACCAGTTAGCCTGACATTGGTGATGGGGAAGATGCTGGAGTCAATCATAAAAGATGAAATAGTGGCACATTTGGATAGCAGTGACATGGTCGGTCTGAGTCAGCATGGATTTATGAAGGGGAAATCATGCTTGACTAATCTTCTGGAATTTTTTGAGGATGTAACTAGGAAAATGGACAAGGGAGAGCCAGTGGATGTAGTGTACTTGGACTTTCAGAAAGCATTTGATAAGGTCGCACATAGGGGATTAGTAGGCAAAATTAGGGCACATGGTATTGGGGGTAGAGTGCTGACATGGATATAAAATTGGTTGGCAGACAGGAAACAAAGAGTAGGGATTAACGGGTCCCTTTCAGAATGGCAGGCAGTGACTAGTGGGGTACCGCAAGGCTTGGTGTTGTGACCGCAACTATTTACAATATACATCAATGAGTTAGATGAAGAGATTCAAAGTAACATTAGCAAATTTGCAGATGACACAAAGGTAGTGTGAACTGTGTGGAAGATGCTATGAGAATGTAGGGTGACTTGCACAGGTTGGGTGAGTGGGCAGATGCATGGCAGATGCAGTTTAATGTGGATAAATGTGAGGTTATCCACTTTGGTAGCAAAAACAGGAAGGCAGATTACTATCTAAATGGCGTCAAGTTGGGAAAAGGGGAAGTACAACGGGATCTGGGGGTCCTTGTTCATCAGTCAATGAAAGTAAGCATGCAGGTATTTGAGGCAGTGAAGAAAGCAAATGGCATGTTGGCCTTCATAACAAGAGGTGTTGAGTATAGGAGCAAAGGGGTCCTTCTGCAGTTGTACAGAGCCCTAGTGAGACCACACCTGGAGTATTGTGTGCAGCTTTGGTCCCCTAATTTGTGGAAGGACATTCTTGCTATTGAGGGAGTGCGGCAGAGGTTTACAAGGTTAAATCCCGGAAATGCGGGACTGTCAAATGCTGAGAGAATGGAGCAGTGGGGCATGCATACTCTGGAGTTTAGAAGGATGAGAGGATATCTTATTGAAACATATAAGATTATTAAAGGTTTGGACACGCTAGAGGCAGGAAACATTTTCCCGATGTTGGGCGAATCCCGAATGAGGGGCCACAATTTAAGAATAAGGGGTAAGCCATTTAGAACGGAGATAAGGAAATACCTTTTCACACAGAGAGTTGTGAGTCTGTGGAATTCTCTGCATCAGAGGGCAGTAGAGGCCGGTTCTCTGGATACTTTCAAGAGAGAGCTAGATAGGGCTCTTAAAGATAGCAGAGTCAGGGGATATGGGGAGAAGGCAGGAATGGGGTACTGATTGAGAATGATCAGCCATGAATGGCGGTGCTGGCTCAAAGGGCCGATTGGCCTACTCCTGCACCTATTGTCTATTGCCTATTGTTAGTGAAGATACATTTTCATTATCCACAAGCATTGTTATATTGTGATACTTATTCCAGATGCCTATGACCGCACGGGTTTTCTCCAAATGCACTGGTTTTCTACCACATTCCAAAGATGTGTACTTTTGTAGCTTAATTGGCCTCTGTAAAATTGTCCCTTGTGTATTTAGAGTGGAATCGAACGTGTTCAACACAGGCCGCTCGATTTGTTACTAACACCTACGAGAGAGAAGCGAGTGTCACCAAACTCCTGAATTCTCTGGGCTGGAACCCTCTCCAAGACAGACGTGAAGCTCACCGTTTGACCTGTTTACAAAATGTTAAATGGTCAGCTAGACGTAGATCACAAGACCTACACCAACCCCAAACCAATTAGGAGCAGACGAGGGCAATCGATCCAATTTGTGGTCCCAGCCACAAAGACAGATGTGTACAGCAATTCGTTGTTTCCACGCACTATTAAAGCACGGAATAATTGCCACCAAGCCACGGTTTCCCAGCCAGATGCAACTAAATTTAAAGTGGCACTTTCTTCCCAATAACCCTCTCTGGCTAAACCCCTCCCTTCACCACCTCCAGTTTAAATTCCAGTTGGAATATTTTGGAGGACCAAGTAACCAAGAACCAAGATGGGAAAGTGACAAAATAGAACTAGTGTGAACGGCTGATCAATGTTCAGTATGTATTCAGTGGGCCAAAATGTCTGTTTCCATGCTGTATCTCCAAACTAAAATTAGTAGCAACTCTGTCTACCTGTTCTGTATCTGTACATTTCTGTTTCATTCTGCAATTTACTTGAGTATATTCCTTTCCTTATTTTATTGGGAGTGCGGTGAATGTTCCCACTATATGTTTCCAAGCCAAGCATTCTCACCTGAGGCATAGCATATATTATCTTCATATCTAAAGACCATAAGACCAAACGTCATTGGAGCAGAATAATACATTGTGCACATTGAGTCTGCTCTGCCATTTTATTATCATTCCAAAGTTCTCTGCTGGATGTGTTCACACATTAATAGTGGGTTAAGCCACATTTATTCATCGTAACAAGTTTTTGTGTTGTGACTGGGCTACTATCCCATAATAGACCATAAGACATAGTAGCAGAATTAGGCCATTCAGCCCATCTAGTCCACTCTGTTTTCTCCAGGTGCTCCGGTTTCCTCCCACATTCCAAAGACGTGCGGGTCTGTAGGTTAATTGGCTTCTGTAATTTGTCCCTAGTGTGTAGGATAGAACTATTGTATGGGTGATCGTTGGTTGGTACGGACCCAGCAGACTGATGGGTTGGTTTCCATGCTGTATCTCCAAACTAAACAAACCTAAACATTATTATCAATCATACAGGGCAGCACGGTGGCGCAGAGGTAGAGCTACTGCCTAACTGCGCCAGAGACCCGGCTTCGATCCTGACTGTGGGTGCTTGTCTGTACGGAGTTTGTACATTCTCCCCATGACCTGTGAGAGTTTTCTCCGAGATCTTCGGTTTCCTCCCACACTCAAATGACGTGCAGGTTGGTAGGTTAATTGGCTTGGTATAACTGTTAAATTGACCCTAGTGTGTGTCGGGTAGTGTTAATGTGCGGGGATCGCTGGTCGGCACGGACTCGGTGGGCCGAAGGGCCTATTATCATGCTGTTCCCTAAACTAAACTAAACATAAACATAATTTAGCAATACTCCTCAATGATGTAAATACTGTACTTAAAATAAGTTATTTTTTTAACATTTATAATTGTGACTTGTGTGCTCTTTAAGCTTTCAGTGTTAATTTTGTCACCTCAATTTGACACATTTAATTTCCAAGTCAAACAATTCCTATAAAAATCAAACTTGAACTTTAAATTAGTTTCTATTTACAAGCTCTGTGCAATCGTTTATAATCGGTATGAATGTGCCCTGGGTAATCAGACCTTCAGTCCTTTAGTTGCACAAATTGCGGTGAACTTATACTGTCACTTCCTTGCTCTAATCAACAGTTTTCCTTCTTCGTGAACTCCCAGGGGTCACAAAGTGGCTCAGTCATCTGACACTTCAGTTCCATCTAAGCCTATATTTAATCTTTGCCTGCTACTGACAAAATGTCTATATTTCTCCATCCTCACATCCTTTACTTCCATTTATTTCTTGCTGTGGACCCTCCTGTCATCTTCACAGTGATTTAACTTTCATATTTACGCAGCCCTACGAATCACGTCATAAATGCCGCTATTAATTATTCTGGGAATCATGTCATAAATGCGACCATTCATTATTTAAGAAAATAGTCTTTGACCTTGGGACTATAAGTGACTGGAATCTCAATGACCTAATTTTACCAGTCATTTTGCAATTATTGAAGCAATCCTCGGGAATACGATCCTGTTAATATTGTCATCTCAAAGCATGCCTCACTGAATTATCTGAATTAACAAAATCTCAAGGATTGATCTTATCATCATGACTCTCCCCAGGAACTGACTAATTCAATGAGCTGCCAGGATAGAAAATTGAGAACACAATGCTCTGCACTCTTAATCATTTCATTTAGATCACAGAAGCAACTTTTCTTTCCTCTTCTCCACCAAATAATAGCAGAGAAGTAGGTACAATGCTGAGGTAAATTAGTCCCTAGCTCTGTTGCTCTCACTCTGCTCCAGCATAGCCCTAAGGCTTGAAGATAAATTTACCAACCTCACCTGCTGGGTATTTGTACAAGTTATGGTGCAACCCTTACACTAATATCCTAAGGCTGATTTTAGGGCTGTCCAGATCCAACTGGGACACTGCTGTGATTCTACCATGGGACAAGAGGACATATACCATGGCATTATAAGATAACTAAATAAGATATCAAAAACGAAATAACCATCTCTCCTACTGTTTTGCTGAATACTGAGGTAGCATAGATTTTGCTGAAAGATTGGCAGTGCAAATGTCTTGCCTCTGTCACACCTGCCTATTATTTAGAGCTTTTATAACATTTAAAATATTTTTTTTTTTATTGAGAAAAACTGTTTTACTTTGATAAAGGACTTGATAGAACCTGCAACTGTAAAACAGTATTTCACAATAAAAAAGGATTTTTAGAAAAACTTTATAAACGCCAAAAATAATTGATGATTCATTAAATATAGCATTTGAGGGTTTCTTCCAGCTGCCAAATGGTGCGTTGGTTATAGCTGTATCACTGATGTCCCATTTACTGTTGGTAGTGTTGTCTGAGGATTGAATGCCACAACCTGTTGCATAATCTCTTAATTCTTGAATGTACCTGCTAGCTAACATCGTGTACAGAAAAATCTCAACCCCCATGGGTAGCACAGTGGCGCAGCAGCAGAGTTGCTGCCTTACAGCGCTTACAGATCAAGAGACCTGGGTTTGATCCCGATTATGGGTGCTGTCTGTACGGAGTTTGTACGTTCTCCCAATGACCGCGTGGGCTATCTCTGAGATCTTTGTTTTCCTCCCACACTCCAAATACGTACAGGTATGTAGGTAAAATTGGCTTGGTATAATTGTAAATTGTCCCTAGCGTGGGTAGAATAGTGTTAATGTGCGGGGATCGTTGGTCGGTGTGGACTCAGTGGGCCGAAGGGCCTGTTTCCGCGCTGTATCACTAAACTATACTAACCTGTGAGTGTCAGTATTTGTTGCTCTCCCATCTCCAGAAGGTATTCTAGTCACTTTCTAAATCTCTTTACATTCTCCACTCAGCTCACTTTCCCACCAAGTTTTGGATCTGGATGCATTATACTCAGTCCAATTATCTAGGATATTGATAGATACTTTAGAGCAGAGAACATAGAATAGCACATTACGGAAAAGGGCCCTTTAGCCCAAAATGTTTGCGAAGGGCCTGTTCTGTAAAAAGATCCCTAGGCCACTCAATAATTTTATATGGCAAGCAAAAGTGATCTATGTATTCTAATTTGTTACTCCCACATAAAATAATTCATAATTCCTGTTACTATATTAGCCACAATACACAACCTCAAATTTTGAAGAACTCCTTTTGTGGGCCATTGTTAAATTCTTTCTGAACATCCATAAGCATCTGTGGGGCAGCACAGTAACAGTGGTAGAGTTGCTGCCTCACAATGCCATGGGTTCAATTCTGACTATCGAGTTTACTCATTCTCCCTGTGATTGTGTGTGGTTCCGCCCATATTCCAAAGACGTGCAGGTTTGGAGATTAATTGGCTTCTGTAAATTGCCTTTGCGTACAAGATGGAATAGGTGTACGGGTGATTACTGGTTGGTATTGGCTTGGTGGGCCGAAGGGCCTCTTTCCACACTGTCGCTAAACTAAACTAAGAAGCATTATATCCATTTGTTCACCTTAATCCACCATGTTAGTTACAGATCTAATTATCACTAATGTTTGTCAAATACCGTCTCCCTTCCCCAATTTGTGTTGATTCAGTTCAAATATGTTATGATATTAAGTGCCTTGCTGTCCTATCCCCAATAGTAGTTTGTAACACATTTCCTACTACCAATGACAGGCTAAATGACCTACAATTTCCACATCTCTTGTCTCGAAGAGCTTCATTGTTTTCTCCCAGAGTGACCTTTCTAAAATCTAAGGGATTTGTAATGTTGAAAACATTACATCCATTAAATTTGGAGCAACCTCTTTAAAAGTCTGAAGAAGTAGGACATTAGTTCCAGGGGATTTGTACATTTTAGTCCCATTAATTTTTGAAGTGCTTTAAATTTACTAACATTAATTACTCTAAATTCCTGACTTACATAAAATTGCCAGCTCCCCACTGATCGGAGTCTATAATATTTTTAGGTTTTCTATCACGCAGATAAATATCACGTATTTTCTAGTTTGGCATTATAATTTCCTCTATCTCTCTTTAAAAGGAGCCACGCTTATTTTCAATAATTTTCATGTGTCAATGTCTTAGAAACTAAATTTACAGATTTTACAAGTCCTCCCATTCCCCAGATTTATTACACATTGTGCAATAATTTAGATATTTTATTTTAAGGTGATTTATGTTCAGTTAACCTTGCTGTTTTAACTCTTTAAGAATGTATATTTATTGAGAACTATGATTTTTTTTTGTTAAACTTACCATTGCCTGTCTATCATTCCAAAAGACTGTAGTCAATGTATTCCCATTAGTTCCTTAATTGGATTTGCTAATGATCAGAAGTCTGAGAGACAACATTAGTCTCAAACACTATATGAAACACCAGTCCATTATAATTCTGAATGTCCTTTATCACAAAATCATTAATTAACATTATCTTTAACATATTATTAGATTGAATATATTACAGGCACCAAGGTTTTTTCATTTGGTTATGTTAGTATACTATCTCATCAAAGTGAACTACGAAAAATCTCCTCCTTAACCTTTCTTCCAAGTTGCTTTTTTTTAAATTGCTAATGTGAGTCAGAGTACAGGAAGGAGATTGAAAATCTGACAGAATGAATGTTGAATAACAATCTTGCTCTCCATGTTATCGAGACCAAGGAGCTGATTGTTGACTTCAGGAGGGGAAAGCTGGAGATCCATGAACTTGTCTTCATCAATTGGATGGCGGTGGAGAAAACTAAAGGGCCTGTCCCAACAGCATGTGACTGCATGTGGCGAGCGCGACCTAACGTGGTCGCTTGAGCCGTACAGCCTCGCGGGGCCGGTCCCACTTCGATTGCCGGACGCTTATGGAGTTGTGGGACTCCGAAAAACTGACACTGTTCAAAAATCCCACGTGGCAACAACCTGTCAGCCCGCAGCCGCATTGAGGCCACACGCAATGCCTCGACGTTTTTACGCAGCGTTTTGATGCCACACGCAGCATCTTGATGGCGTATGCCTAGCACGTGGCATTGTGTGATGACGTCACTGCCCCCGGCGTGCCGTTGCGTGAAGACCGACGCCATGCGATGTCCAAATTCAGTCAGCCCGCCTCCTGCCCAGCTGATTGGTGAGTATGATGTCGGGACCAGCTCCATACGGCTCCGCGGTTGGAAGTGGGACCGGCCCCCGAGGCCGTACGCCTCAAGCCATCACGTTTGGTCACACTCGCCACATGCAGTCGTATGCCGGTGGGACAGGCCCTTAACAGCTTTACGTTCCAAGGCATACATAACATTGAAGATCTGGCCTGGGCCCAACAAATCAATGAAATCACAAAGACAATTTATCAAGGCCTATTCTTCCTGAGAAAACTGAGGAGATTTGTAATGTTGATGAATACTCTATCGAAGTTCTACGGTAGAGAGCATACTGCCTCTGGTCCATCATGGGTACTGACTTCCCTACCACAAAGGGGGTCTATAGGAGGTGCTGCCTCAAACAGGCAGCCAACCATTTAAGACCCACATAAGCCAAGCTCTGATTTCACTCCTACCATCCGGGAGATGATATTGATGGCTGTGTGGCCAGGTTTGCAGATGATACCAAAATACATGGGAGGGAAAGTCGTGCAAAGGAAGCCGGTAGTCTGCAGAATGTCTTGGGCAGCTTGCGAGAATGGACAAAGAAGTGGCAGATTAAATACAGTGTAACAAAGTATGTTGCCATGCACTTTGGTAGTAGGAATACAGATGTAGACTATTTTCTAAATGGGGAGAGGATTCAGAATTCAGAGGTGCAAAGGGACCTGGAAGCACGAGTGCAGGATTCTCAAATGGTTAAATTGCAAGTTGAATCAGTAGTAAATATTATTACTGGGCAGCGCAGCTGAGAACCTTGATAGCATGGTAACAAACGACGAGGAAACGGGATGGGTGAAAATAGAACAATATGCATGTCTTAGTATTGCCCTGGCTGGTCTCCCATTTCTAACTCAAGTAAATTGGAAGAAATTAAAAGTAGATAATGATTGGATTAAATTCACGGTGAAAACATGGTTAGCTATCAGAAATCAATCTTTTAAATTCAATACCTAGAGCAATGAAGATAGCTGTTAGTCCCAATTTAGTACGCAGCAAAATTGATAAGGGATTTAGAAACTGGGCAGATAAAGGGCTTATTATTGTGGATCAGTTTTTTTTGGGGGGAGTCTTGAAATCTTATGAGCACTTGCAGAATGAATTTGGACTGTTAGGGTCGGATTTCTTTAGGTTCCTCCAAATACGACACTACTTACAGACACATGTAGATTGGGAGCAGATATGTAGACTACCTTCAAATTTGGAAAATACTTTCTTGATGACTATAGAGGGAGTGTTACAAAAGAATATGATATTCCATTTATATTAAGGACTTCAAGACTATACAAAAGAAAATACTATAGAAACAAAACAGAAATGGGAATTGGAAATTAACATTATTATTACAGATGAAATATGGGAAAGGACATGTCTCTTGGGCCATAAGTTGACAAGCAGCCCCTCGTGGAGGGAGTTCAATTGGAAAATTAAAATGAGAGTATTTATGACCCCTCTAGTGTTGGCAAGATACAGTAACACCTCAAATTTATGCTGGAGACAATGTGAGAAGATCAGTGATCACACACATATTTTTTGAGATTGTCCCAAATTGTACCAATACTGGAGAGACATCCAAGTAGAAATTACATTTATTCTGGGAGTGGATCTACCTTTGGAACCAGCTTGATTCATATTAGGAGATACTCCAGCAGTGACAGATATTCAAAATCAGAAATATTTGCTTGGGGTGATGCTGTTGATTGCAAAAAAAATGATAACAGGGGAAATGAAATGCCACAATATGTTCAACAGTGGAGGGAAAGATCGAAAAATGTGTACTTGATGGAAAGTATAACTGCTAAACTCCAGTTGAGGACCGATGCCTTTAATATTATATGGAAACCGGTACTATTACAAATGCCAAGATTAAGGATATGAATGGATGAGCTTGCTCTGGTGCCTGTGAATAAGATGCTTCTATGATAGAATGTTAAGAGGATTTGATGCGATGCTACTAGAGGTTAGGTGATCTGTATTTTGTCATTTTGCGATAATGTCTTTTGTGTGTCTTCTTTGTTTTGTCTGTATGTGTATTTTGTTATGTCAATAAATATTGAGTTAAAAAAAAATCAGTACTAAGGAAGGCAAATGCAATGTTGAGAGGACCAGAAGATAAAAACAGGGATGTAATGTCAAGGTTTACTCTCCATTTGGAGTATCTGAGGAGGGATGTGCTGGCATTGGAGAGTGTGGAGAGAAGGTGTATGGGGATCCCAGGGATGATTGGGTTAATGTATGATGAGCATTTGATTGCTCTGGGCCTGTACTCGCCGGAGTTTAGAAAGATGAGGGGGACCTCATTGAAACTTCCTGAATAGTAAAAGGCCTGAATAGTGGAGAGGATGTTTCCTCTAGTGGGAGTGTCTAGGATCAGAGGGCACAGGCTCAGAATAAAAAGATGTACCGTTAGAAGGGAGGTGAGGAGGAGTTTCTTGTCAGAGGGTGCTGAATCTATGTAAATGATTGCCACAAAGAGCTGTTGAAGCCATGGAGTATTTTTAAGGTGGAGATTGACAGGTTTCCCATTAGTAAGGGTGTCTAAGGTTGCAAGGAGAATGGGGTTGAGAGGGAAAGCTAAATCAGCCAGGATTGAATGGTGGGGTAGACTTGATGGGCTAAATGGCCTAATTCTGCTTCTATTTTTTAATGAAAATTTGAACTTATGAAGAATGTACAGGAACCTGAAGACAGTGATCACCAGGATTAAGAACAGCTTCCTCCCAGCAACCACCAGCCTCTTGAAATACACACAACACTAACCTTGGAAACCTTAATCTTCCACAGTCAGTGTCTTTGCTTGTACTATGGAGTTTGGTTTTGGACTATTTGGGTTACTTACATTACTGTTATTAGGTTATTGTATAATTAATTATTACATATTCATATCTGTGTTACACCATTTGTGTTTCTTTTAAGCTGCTGCAAATGAGAATGTCATTGTTCCATTGTTGATACATATGACATTAAACATTCTTGACTTGACTATATTAAAATTATGATGTCCACGACTATTGCATTATTCCTTTTACATGCTGCTGTAATTTTCTAACAGAAAATACATTTTCAATATAAGAGGCTATTTAATGCATTGTGGACTTATAAAGGGGGGTTTATAAAGTTTTCCAAATTGTGCTATTTTGTTATTTCTTAATATTCTCATTTTCTGGCCTCAGATCCATTTTCATTCCTTGGTTTATCTTATCCTTTATTATTCTTCACAAGAAATCTTTCTGAAAATGTATCACTTAGATTCTAAAATAAATAAATACCAGGTGCTATTCTGCAGAGTGATGTTAATACAGGTATCCTTTATATAGGGTGGTGAATTTGTGGAATTATTTGCCACAGAAGGCTGTGGAGGCAGTCAGTGGATATTTTTGGATGGCTGAGATAGATAGATTAATGATTAGTACAAGTGTCACAGGTTATGGGGAGAAAAGGCAGGAGAATGGGATTTGGAGGGAGGGATAGATCAGCTATTATTGAATGGTGGAGTAGATTTGATAGGCCAAATGGCTTAATGCAACTCCTTTTCCTCATGACCTTATATACCTATATCCTTGGAATGAATTGCCTTTGTAAGGCCTTACTAGTAGTTCCTGTTTGACCACAATATGAAATAGTGGGATCATCTCCATCCACCAAGTGCCATCATGTACGCCTCTTTCCCCCCCCAATTCCCCAACCCACATCTCCACAAACCTTCCTTCAGTAGCTTACTTAGCTGGAACTGTTAATTCCTGTTAATTCTATTCAGCAGTAATTATTCAGCCTTAAAATTATATTAAATTGATCCCCGCCAGTTGAAATCCTGCTTAATTTCTGACACATAAAATATTAGTAAAAGTTATTATGTTGACATTTCAGCACACAAAACAGGGCACTAGAATATGTAAAAGTACTGCCAAACAAAATTAAAATAGCATTCATATTGATCTCTATAGTGTATTAAATCAGATTCTGGAGGTGATCCATGTTGGTAAAATTACTTCAAAATCATCTTCAACAGCAGGAAAAAATTAATTTACACTTTTCAAGGGAAGTAATATTCATTTTCCATCAACAAATACTTCAACTTCTGTTAGCACTGATATGAAATTAGTCACCCCAATAAGTTTCCCAGACGTTAGATACATCTTCCTGGGGTCGAGTTATATTTAAGTTATTTTATGCTGAACAAAAAACACCACACAAAATCCTCAACACAATTACAATTGTTTCCTATGCCATAATACTAGGTTGGCACGGTGATGCAGGGGGTAGATTTGCTGCCTGACAGCGCCAGAGACCAGGGTTTGATCCCCAAAATGGGTGATGCCTGTACGGATTTTGTACACTCTTCCTGTAACCTGCTTATGCTTAAAATAATAACATTTCTAACTATAGGTGAGAAACACTAATCTCAAATTAGCCCAAAAATTGAAGATTTAAGGAACATTTCTGATCTGTTCAAACTTAGGCTATATAACAGTAATAGACCCAGATATAATTTTTCACTTATTGAAAACGATGGACTGTTTATGCATTAGGTCGGGGGGAGTACCCACTGCCATGGGTACCATGTAATCCCATGCTATCTGCTCCATGGTCAGGTAGTTGGCGACTAAACTGTCACCCTTACCTGGTTTGCCCGGTGAGGAGGGGGCTGTGGACCCCCAGCAGGACCAATAACAAGTCCTGCGAAAGGGTGGATGAGCTCTTAGAGAGCCAACAGCCATCAGCATTTCAGTAGACGTTGTGATTACTGTTGTATATAGCATTGAATGGCACCGTGCCCATTGATGTTTTCAACGATGATGATGATGATGTCAATAAAATTTCTGAAAGAAAATTTACCAATTTGTTTTCACTCTAACACAATGCACACTGTATCAAAAATACATGATATCTTTGTGAGGTATAAATGGATTAACATCTCTTTGACACTAATTTGAAATACCCCGGTAGTTCCTCAAATCATTTTCCATGGGATAAAAGAATCCCATTCAAAATTTTATTATGACAATATTAATTCTACTGGAGGTTCCAAATATGTTTTCTCTTCCCTGCCTCAGCCATAAATATATTTATTCTTTTCTTTTTTTATAACAATATTCTTTGTAGATAAGCTATTCAATATACACTCATCTTTTCATGTCTATTGCATTTTTATAGATTTTTCTCAATCTATTTATATCAAATGCAACTAAATGATCAAGTTCAATTTTGAGCTATGTGACTGCAAATAGATTGCAAAAGATGGAAGATAGGCACAAAAAGCTGGAGTAACTCAGCGGGTCAGACAGCTTTTCCGAAAAAAGGAATAGGTGATAATTTGGGTTGACACCCTTCTTCAGCCTCAGCTAAAGATAGTTTGATGTTGGCCGCAATGTGTTAGTACAGTTGATAGCAATGGAATAGTTAGGTTAGGTTTCTGTTTTTCCAGTGGGCAGACAGAGTCATATTCAGTGATGTATAGGAAGGAACTGCAGATGCTGGTTTTATACCAAAGATAGACATAAAAAGCTGGAATAACTCAGTAGGTCAGACAGCATCTCTGGAGAAAAGGAATAGGTGACGTCTCTGGTTGAAACCCTTCTTCAGACTCGTTAACATTTAGTCATACTCATTGTAGCCATGGACTGTGCAGAAATAACAAGCCAAGTTTTGCATCTAAAATTATAGTTAATGTGTATTTCTCTGAGATCTAAATTAATTGATATTGGGAATGATTGCTGGATGAAGATGAACAGATTTTTATAATGTACTTCAAATCAGATTGATCAGCTCAGACAACTGGATTAAATTCATAGAGTAGTAACCTTCATTCAGTTGGAAAAGGAATTTAGCATTTAATGATGGGTAATTAACATTTACTAAAAGGAACAAAAAAAATTATTGTCGTTTTCAGATTGATGTAAATGGTTTCTGAAATAATCCATTAAGAGACCACTCAGACCTATTTCCAAGATGTTAAAATCTGATCAGAGCCTGTACTCAACTTTATTTAGCAGCACTCATTGGAAAGAGCAGATAAATAAATAAAGTAGTGAGGCATACAATTGCAACAGTACCACAACCGACTGATAGAGCGCAAACTCATTGTAATTCTGTCATTTTTCTAATATTCTAACTACCAACCTGTGCCTTTAGTATAAGCACTTTACTTACTATAGATACATTTCAAGCCAGCGATTGTGCAGAGGGAGGGCATGAGATAGAACCAGAGTCCAGCTGAATAACTTTTGGCCATTACCCCGAGCATACTCGGGTAATGGCCAATAGTGTAAAAACAAACTTGGCAGTGAACAGGTTAATAAAAAAACTCTAAATTGCAGGGTAAAACAGACAAAAAGTGTTACATCAGTGTAATAGATTGCACTGAAGTTGTAATTTGTCAGAAAGTTCTAGTTGGGGTTAGAAGCAGAACATGTCAGGTAGGCAAAGTCGAAAATGTTAAAATATAAATCACTGGACTTCAAAGATTGTCCAACGATGTTTAGGATACTGATGACAATTCTCTTGGGAATTTATTTTCCCAAAAAGACCCTGGAAAAATTGCATTTTTTGAGGAATAAGTATGAAGATGCTTTTTAACTATATTTCAACACTATGGATAGATGTATTGGCCTTTCAGTCAGTGAACCGCTAATTCCCCTTAGACAAGTAAGACATTTGGACAGATATATGGACAGAAAGGATTTGGAGAGATATGGGAAAAAAATGTAGGTAAATGGGACCAATCCAGAACGCCAAGGTGGTATGGACAAGGCCCTGTTTCCATGCTGCATTGCTTTATAATGGTACGACTCTTTGTCTTTTCATCTCTACCCTCTTTGTCCAATATTATTTAGAGTGAAAACCAGCTAAACCAATAGCAGCCCCCACTTTAACGGGCATTTCTAGTCCTTTGTTGTTTCTATGAAACATGATTCTAAGTTTTGCAGTGAGCAAGAATAAACAATCTATTTGAAATTTGATTCAAACAATAGTTTCGTTTCATACCACCCCAGAAATTTCTACCATATTTATCTGTCAAAAACCATATACTTGTTGCACTCCCCTCCTTTCACATGATTGCAAAAAAAAAAACCAACTACTTTGCCAGAGAGAATCTGATTCACTCCTCCAATTTTGTGTCCAGGATACTTACCATGAACTGAAGGAGATGCTACACCTGTCCTTCTGTCAGTCTGCTCATGGTTCAGGACCCCAAACACTCATCCCAGAGAAAGCAGAGATGTATTAACATTTCTTTCACCTCAATTCTTTTATCAGAGAAAACCAAAAAAAATAGATTAGGGTGAGGGTTCTGTAACACACCATCCCATGCATGATCCCAGGTTTTCAGTTCGCTACATCTTTAATTATACATTCTAATCTGTGGCATTCCTATAAACAAGAAGAATAACATTTCACCTTCTGAAATGACAGATTACAAACCACAGGACTCATAATCAAGTTGATACTTAACATTTCCTGCATTTTAGTTTTTATTCCAGATTTGTTGCAAAAGCAGTTTTTGATTCTCTTAGATAATGATTCTGCCTCGGTCAGTCACATCTCTTCCTGGCTAACCTGTTTCTGCTTTACTTGTCCCAAAACCACATTCTCTCTTTTGGGCCATTTTGTCTCTCTCCATCTCTTCCCATTTGTTCTCTCCTCCCATTGTTTTCCAATCCACAGATATTGCATGACATTGAGTATTTTCAGTATATTTTAATCATTTTAGTGTAACTGATTTTGCTCTGAAAACAAGGTAGATCAAACAAAGTGATTTGCCAGATAATCACCTGTCATTGTCTAGAAAGAAACAACTCAGACATCACGAGTACTTCAACCTAGTACTGCATTATAATTCCACATACACTTAACTGGATAGAGAGGGACTCGGTCTAAACCCTCATTTCATATACTAACAATGTAACATAATTTTAGCAATATGTTAAAATGTTCAATGATTTAAGCTGGAATGTGAAAACTTATGATTTAGAGGTAATCTTTTACCAGCTGAATCATATTGGCATTAATGATAAATTCAATAGAAAGGAGTTCAGTTGCCGAAATCAATGGCATAAATTAACGTTGGTTTTAATCACTTATGAACTGATAGCACTAAGAAGAAGGTGAATTATTTAAATATTGCTTACTCATTTCTATTTTAGTTCTTATTCCCAAATCTCACTGATATGTAGATAGCAAGTTAAAAAAAAAAGTTCCTTTAACCATAGATCATTTTTTATTCAAAGGATATTCAGTATTCAGGAATGTTAAGTTTCTAGGCTTAATACCTGAGATGTCACACCTTGCACTGGTGACATTTTGCAAGAAATGACATGCAGGGTGTGTACTAAATGTTAATTTTTAATTACACCAACAGAGGAGTGTTAATTATATTATTAATTAAAGTTAACTCAAGTATTACATTTATTATGCAAAAACTGCAAGATATTTAGAATAATTTGCAAATTATTTTAAAAATATCACTGCTCTATTCATTACATGGAAATAATATTATTTTTCTGATGTAGATCTAGAAATTCAAATGTAGCAATAAAGGTATGTTAATGGGGGCAGCATACAGCAGAACAATCTAAGTTTTGCTCAAAGACCTAGAGCTGCATAATTCAGCAGCATGTGAAGTCCAAGGCAGTGTGGGAGATGAACAAGTCTTAGAGATTAAAAGTACTTAATTCTGTAATAGAATTTAGAATGATAGAATATGTAAATGGCAGTACAGGAGCAGGTCCTTCGGCCCACAATGTCCATGGCGAACATGATGTCAAGTCAAACTAATTCCTCTGCCTGCACGTAAACCATATAATTCCATTCACAGTATGTCCACTATCACATCTGCCTCCACCTCCACCCTTGGAAGCGTGTTCCAGGCATCCTCTGCATAGAAACACTTACCCTACGTATCTCCATTAATCTTTGCCGCTCTCATCTTAATCCTCTGCCCTCAAATCGTTGTAATTTCAACCATGGGAAAAAGGTTCTGACTCGACCTCATCTATACCGCTCATAATTTCACAAGCATCCATCAGATCTCCCCTCAGCCTTTGAGCCTCCAGAGTATACAGTCCACGTTTGTCCAATCTCATAGCTAATACCTCCTAATTCAAGGAGCATCCTGGTAAACCTCATACACTGTCTCCAAAGCCTCTACATCCATCCTATAATAGGGTTGTAAGAAGTGCACCAATAAACTGGGCCAAGTATTCACATACAAGGAATTTGCCTTGGTGCTCCGCCCGCAAGTGACGACAGACAGTGACAGTTAGGAATGACACTTAAAACATTAAACATTAATAATAAAACATTTTTGATTAAACATGTGAATTAAATAAAATACGAGAGCAAAAGGATGCTACAGATTTTTGGTTATTGAGTAGACTTACTGCTCATTGAAAAAAACTGTTTTTATGTGTGGCTGTGGCAGCTTGGACAGTTCGGAGTCACCTTCCAGAGGGAAGCGATATAAAGAGTTTGTGGCCAGGGTGAGAGGGGTCAGAGATGATCTTACCCGCTCGCTTCCTGGCCCTTGCAGTGTACAGTCCGTCAATGGAGGGAAGGTTGCAGCTATTAACCTTCTCAGCTGATCGGACGATTTGCTGCAGCCTCCGGATGTCTTGCTTGGTGGCTGAGCCAAACCAGACCATGATGGACAAAGTGAGGACAGACTCTACGATGGCCCTACAGAATTGGACCATCATTGCCTGTGGCAGATTGTGCTTCCTCAGTTGCTGCAGGAAGTACATCCCCAGTGTCTTTTTTTGTTATTCCTTCCCAATGGCATACTTCAAATTGTTCTTCACTTCTATTGCCAGTTTAACATCATGAACAGAATTATTTTTTCAGTATCAAACTCATCAAGTCAGACCTGAGTTGAAATAGGATTTGCGGGTGGCACAGTGGCGCAATGGTACAGTTGCTGCCTTCCAGTGCCAGGGGCCTGGATATGATCCTGACTACGGCTGCTGTCTGGACGTAATCTTTACGTTCTCCCCAATGTCAGAACATAAAAGCCAAATTTGTTTAACTTGTGTGTTGGACGTTGGAGTTGGTAAAGCCACTTCAGCTGCTGGATGGTGATAGAAATAAGTTGCCAATTGAGTAGAAATGATGTAAAAAGAAATATTCTATCTTTATCAAAGTAGTGCAAAAAAATTCTTAGAGCATTTATGAAATGCTGTAATTTTCCACACGTGCAATGACATCACGTTTAAATTATTGACAACCCTAAAAGTAGATACAACAAGCTCAAACCAATTTCTGGCGCCATGGTATGTTGTATTATCTCCAATAGACTACCAGTTGCACTAAACACTAGATCAGTTGCAATCCATTTCTAGTATAAATTTAATCAACCAATATCTGGAAGTTTGTAGCACAATATAATGTTTAAACCAGAACATTCAGGTCATTACCAATGCTCTCCAGATAACCAATTAGAACACATGAATATGTTATTTTTTTTGCTCAAAAAATGGACAAACGGTATTGAAAAGAACCATCGTATGATTTTTTTAAAAATCCGGTAGATAAATGCCCAATCTTTTATATTTAGAATGTAATTTAATTGTAAAGAATTTGAGAAATATATCAGGGCAGACTTTGAGAACGGCCATTTGTCTATGTAAAACAAAGTTTTCATTAACTTGTGGAAAGGTTCAGTGGTTAGAAAACTCATGGGGCTCGTTTATGAAAGATGTTATGTAGCGTGAAGTGGTTTGCATGAATAGGTAAGCAGAGAAACATGTAGTTGAATTTGTGGTGTAATTAATAAGTTGAGTCATGTCTGCGTTATAGACTCATAGAGAATATTCTGAATGTGTCACTGTTGCAGGTTGCAGGTAGATATGCAAATAAGAGTCCCGACAACATCATTGCAAATTTTCTCTGCACCCTTTCCAATTTAACAACATCTTTCCTAGAGCAGGGAGACCAAAATTGAACATAATACTCCAATAGTAGACACAAAATACTGGAATAACTTAGCGGAACAGGCAGCATTTCTGGAGAGAAGGAATGGATGACGTTTTAGGTTGAGACCCTTCTTCAGACTGATGTCAGGGGAGTGGGTAGGGCAGAGATAGCATTCTATCTCTGTCCCATCCACATCCCTGACATCAGTCCGAAGAAGGGTCTTGACCTGAAATGTCACCCATTCCTTCTCTCCAGAGTTGCTGCCAGCCCCGCTGAGTTACTCCAGCATTTTGTGTCTACCTTCGATTTAAACCAGCATTTGCAGTTCTTTCCTACACAATATTCCAATTATGGCCTCACCAGTGCCTTATGCAGTTGCATCTTCACATCTTAACTTCTACATTCAAAACCTTAACTGATGAAGCCTAATGTACCAAAAGCCTTCTTGACCATTTTACTTAACTGTGATACCACTTTAAAAAAAACTACAAACCTGCATTCATAAATCCTTCTGCTCTCCAATACTCCTCAGAGCCCAGTCATGTAAGTAAGTAAGTAAGTAAGTTTATTGGCCAAGTATTCACATACAAGGAATTTGCCTTGGTGCTCCGACCACAAGTAACAACATGACATACAGTGACAGTTACGAATGACTCAGAAAACACTAAACATTAATAATAATAAACCATTAATGATAAAACACCATTGATCAAGCATGTGAACCAACAAAAGGGAGGTTACAGATTTTTGACTGTTGAGTAGAGCAACTACTCATGGATAAAAACTGTTTTTATGTCTGACTTTGGCAGTTTTGAAAGTCCGGAGTCGCCTTCCAGAGGGAAGTGATTCAAAGAGTTTGTGGCCAAGGTGAGAGGGGTCAGAGATGATCTTGCCCGCTCACTTCCTAATCGACTCGGTGGGCCTAAGGGCCTGTTTCCGCGCTGTATGTCTAAACTAAACTAAGCATATTTTATTACATTTCCTAATAAGCAAATTAATAACGCTATCCGAAGCAATGTTACAGATTGGGATCCAATTGAAAGCCCTAGACTCCGCTTCAGACTATAGATCTCTTTCCAATTCAATTATTTTTTTATGCGGTGTTTTCTAGTTCCTGGTAAACAATCCAGGTCATCTTGAGCAGGAATGTAGCACTTGCCTCAGTCAATTTTCTTGTGACTCTTTAAAAGAATATGGGGTCCTGCAGCTCCATTAATGTTGATTAGTGAACTTCTGCTGCCAGTACTTTTATACTCTCCTTTACTTTAACATCAGCACATACACACACACATATGCACTTGCACAAACAAATACATCGGTCCCCTGTCCTGCCATTGTTTGCACATCTTTATCATTAGGCTCCTGATTTAATCCTGGCTGAAATCAAGCACCCATAGTACCCATACTTTAATAAGGATTCATGTATTGCTAGACCATTTTTGTCAAGTCTGGTGTGCTCTGTAGAAATAGGACAAGCTTTAGAATGATGCCAGCAAGTCTGGGGCCCAGATCAGAGTTGCATATTCAATTGACAGATGGTTGAGATTTCTGCAGAGGACATTCAGGGGAATGTAAAATGCATGTGGTTAATTGGATCTCTGCAAGAGCCTTGTATATATTGTAAATAATGTTGCAAGATATTTACCCTGTTAAGTGTTGATTGGTTGAAATGTTAAGCCCTGTCTGGTTTGTTTGAATCCCAGGGTAAATGTTGCATTATTCAAGGTTCTGTTAGCCTTGTCTGGAAGCTTCACCTGCAACAATGTAAGAAGATTCTGTAATTGGTCTGTGTACCTGTCAGTAATGTATTATTGTAATTTGTTATACTTGATTGGATTATAAATATACCACCCCTCTGTAGTTTGGCTCACCAAGGTTTGGGGACCTATGAAAGGCAGCCCCCACGAGGTCCATGGTTGATCTTCTGGAAGAGTGCTTGGGACTGCGTGACCTTTTGGAGTGTTTCTGCTTGCACGTGGCTAAAGGGCTTGGCCATGCAGATACAAGATTTGAACCTGCAGTGGTTCAGGTATCGTATAGGGTGATTTGTTGTGCTTTCTCAAAATTAAGTTTAGTTGTTCCAGTACTTGAATCAATGATTTATTGACTGAACTGGACTGCGGGGAAGCTTAGAAATAGCTTATTTACACTGACACTGTACTTCAGATGTCCTACATCTCTTCCCCTCCTCCCCCCCCCCCCCCCCATCTCATTTCTCAGGGCAAGTCCAGCATCGCTCTGACCTTATTAAAAACAGTGAGAGGGGCTTTACTCACAGCTTGCCTGTTCCCCGAATGGCTTTTGTAAAGACCACTTTTAACATTTGATTCTTTATCTCCATCAATCCTGAACTCTGGGGTAAGGGGGGGATGGAGGATTTCTGCCCAATTCCCAATAATGTAGTGATTTTACCTTTGAAATTAGTCTCTTCCTGGTGTAAGATCTCCCAATTGGTTATCACTGTCTCAGCCAATATGTTCTCAACGTTCATGTAATTCCCTTTTGTTACTGCAAAATAAATGGAATCGAATAAATCATTTCTGTACCAAACGCTCACTTACTATCTATAAATTACATATTCCAACAATGATCATAACAGAGTTTCCTGTGCTCATTTTAAACATCTTCATTCCATGGGTAATCAATTATTACCTTTCCTCGGTGCTCAACTGTTCCTGTCAAGAATCTATATTTTTCTCATTCAACTGTTGATTTATCTTAATATTCTCATATTACCTCAATGATTCTAACAATTATCACTCTCTTGCTCTCTTATATCACATTATCCATTCCATGTTGCTATATACTGTAACTGCGCAGCGCAAGCCAATCGTGTGTTTCTGCAGCTGATTGCAACTCCTGCAACCAATCAAAATTAATTCCAGACACACCTTTATATATCCTTTTCCACTTCCAAAATAGAAACAAATCCTATTGTTGGACTGACAGGTTTTGTCAAAGTTCATGTCCATTTCCCCAATTAAAATTTCATCTTCAGGAATGCAGAATGAGAAAACTGTCAGTGGAAAGGGCTAACCGCTTTGCACAAACATACTGGCAGTATTTCAAGCAACGGAGTGTGAGTTTGACATTAAAATAAATTTGTTATTTTTCTCTCCTTTTGATTTTTAAAAGCTCACACAAAGTCTGGATGAAAAAGAAAGCAATTCCTAACTGTTACAGAATTCAGACACTTTTTAAAGGATTCATTGATTTAGAATCGGGCACCGGAACTAATTTTGTTTCTCAAGGCTCTCCTATCTCTAATTCTTCACTGCACAGTCAAAACTTCTATTGGTTAATATATGAGGTGCCGATATCTACAATGAAAACCTTAATCTTTCGTCCTTGGTTCAAAATGTTTTCTAATAGTCGGTTTACAAATTTAGGGAAATGAACTAATGGACTATGAAAAATATACATCTTCTAGATGTGCTGGGACACATCCTCATTTACAGAAGCCAATTTACCTACAATCCTTCAGGTCTTTGGGATGTGCGAAGAAATCCATACGGTCACAGGGAGAACGAACAAACTCCAAATAGACTGAAGAAGGGTCTCGACCCGAAACGTCGCCTATCTCCTTCGCTCCTTAGATGCTGCTGCACCCACTGAGCTTCTCCAGCCTTTTGTGTACCCTCCAAACAGACAATACCTGTAGTGAGGATAGAACCTGGGTCTCTGATGCTGTAAGGCAGCAACACTACCACTATGCCACCCTCACTTCTTTTAACTTTCTATTAAGCTCGCTAGTTATCTGGATTTTTTCAATCTACTATCATTTCAGATCAAGTAGAAACGTCTTTATTGGATTGATCTTTTGCCAGACAGGTTGAAAAAGCGATTAGGTTGTTTCATCCTACGGATGTAATTCACACATTACCTCTTTGATGGTTCAAAGCAGGGTATTTTCATTTAAATTTATAAATTAAGTAATACATCTACACAAATACACAGACTTCTGCTATCATTTCATTTCTTTCAAGATTAAAAGGCATATGATCAGTTGCTTCTGACATCATTATTCCTGTAGGGTCATCTTATTTCCACTGACTTGGTGGTCATCAAGTCTAAAGTATCCCTTTGTTTATTTAAGGTCATGGTTACCATGGTGATAGTATGGGGTAAGTCCCGGTATCTCCAATTATCACAGGATCCTTCTGGTATTTCTTATCTCTTATCTCATACTCCATTGCACAAATCAGCTCTGACATTAAAAATGCACGGAGTCTCTTGGCCCTATAACTTGCTCCATAATAAAATATGCAAGTTAAGCCTTTAGACTGTGCCCCTAGGGTCTGATCACTTCAAGGCTAAATCATGCATATCTTCAACTGGCAACACAGTAGGAAACTGCCAGCATCAGCCTTTCTGTGTCCAGTTTGTTGCAGACTTCATGTGTATGTGTTCAAATGCAAAGACCAAGACTAGTCGCAGAGAGGTACTTCAGGAGGAGATTGATAGGTTTCCGATGAGTGAGATGTCATGGGTTATGGGGAGAAGGCAGGAGAATGGGGTTGAGAGGGAAAGATACAGTGGCTTGCAAAAATTTTCATACCCCTAGAACTTTTCCACATTTTGTCACATTACAACCACAAACGTAAATGTATTTTATTGGGATTTTATGTGATATGCACCACTTTGTGTTGGTCTAATTGTGAAGTGGAAGGAAAATGATACATGGTTTCCAAATTTTATTACAAATAAAAAAACTGAGAAGTGTGGCATGCAAAAGTATTCAGCACCCCTGAGTCAATATTTTGTAGAACCACCTTTCGCTGCAACTACAGCTGCAAGTCTTTTGGGGTATGTCTCTACCAGCTTTTCACATCTGGAGACTGAAATTTTTGCCCATTTATCTTTGCAAAATAGCTCAAGCTCAGTCAGATTGGATGGAGAGTGTCTGTGAACAGCAATTTTCAAGTCTTGCCAGAGATTCTCAATTGGATTTAGGTCTGGACTTTGACTGGGCCATTCTAACACAATGAATATGCTTTGATCTAAACATTCCATTGAATCTCTGGCTGTATGTTTAGGGTCATTGTGCTGCTGGAAGATGAACCTCCGCCGCAGTCTCAAGTCTTTTGCAGACTCTAACAGGTTTTCTTCCAAGATTGCCCTGTATTTGGCTCCATCCATTTTCCGATCAACTCTGACCAGCTTCCCTGTCCCTGCTAAAGAAAAACATCCCCACAGCGTGATGCTGCCACCAGCATGTTTCACAGTGGGGATGGTGTGTTCAGGTTGATGTGCAGTGTTAGTTTTCCGCCACACATAGCGTTTTGCATTTAGGTCAAAAACTTCGATTTTGGTCTCATCAGACCAGAGCACCTTCCTCCACATGTTTGCTGTGTCCCCCACATAGTTTGTGGCAAACTACAAACGGGACTTCTTATGGGTTAATTTCAACAATGGCTTTCTTCTTGCCACTCTTCCATAAAGGCCCAATTTGTGGAGTGCACGACTAATAATTGTCATGTGGGCCAATTCTCCCATCTGAGCTGTGGATCTCTGCAGCTCCTCCAGAGTTACCATGGGCCTCTTGGCTGCTTCTCCGATCAATGCTCTCCTTGCCCGGCCTGTCAGTTTAGGTGGACGGCCATGTCTTGGTAGGTTTGCAGTTGTGCCATACTCTTTCCATTTTCGGATGATGGATTGAACAGTGCTCCGTGAGATGTTCAAAGCTTGGGATGTTTTTTTATAACCTAACCCTTCTTTAAACTTCTCCACAACTTTATCCCTCACCTGTCTGGTGTGTTCCTGGGGCTTCATGATGCTGTTTGTTCACTAATGTTCTCTAACAAACCTTTAAGGCCATCTCAAAATAACTGCATTTATACTGAGATTAGATTACACACGAGTGGACTCTATTTACTAATTAGGTGACTTCTGAAGGCAATTGGTTGCACTGGATTTTATTTAGGGGTATCAGAGTAAAGGGGGCTGAATACTTTTGCACGCCACATTTTTCAGTTTTTTATCTGTAAAAAAATTTGAAAACCATGTTTCATTTTCCTTCCACTTCACAATAATGCCCCACTTTGTGTTGGTCTTTCACATAAAATCCCAATAAAATGGTAAGATTAAACGAGAACTTACCAGTTCGAAGGTTGATCTTTATTTTATGAGGAGTTGCGATGAGGGATTTCGTGAAGAACCCGCCAGCACGCATGCGCGACATACTTCAAAGCAGCGGTGTGGAATCACAGAACCAACAAACAAAGACATGACTTGTTATAGTAAGATTGAAGAGACTCTAATTACCAGTTGACTTTATGATCGAGGGTTGGGAGCGGAGGGTACGAAATTCCTCATCGCAACTCCTCATAAAATAAAGGTCAACCTTCGAACTGGTAAGTTCTCGTTTAATCTTACTATTTCATTTCGGAGTCACGTGAGTGACTTCGTGAAGACTTCAAAGCTTCTGTGATTCCATGCCCTGGACAACGTCCATGCTGTCATACACCACTTATAAGGATGGATAGGAGTAATCAACTTTTCAGACTGCTTGTACTGAAAAATAATAACAATATTTATTAACAACAACAAAGGAAAAAAACCCTCACTGGGGGACATCTGTATGCTCTTGACCTACATTCAGCACGGCCTCTGCGAACAGTACAGGAGCAGCAACAGGTTTATTGTAAAACCGCTGGAAGGTGGCTTCGTTCGCCCATCCCGCTGTGGCAAGAATGTGATCCATGGGCACCTCCATGACCCTTGCCGCCAATGTCGATGCAGCCCTGGTGGAATGGGATTTAAAGACAATAGTGTCAATACCTGCCTCATTCAAGACGATCCTGAGCCACCTGGAGATCGTCTGTACCGTCACTCTATGGTGAGGTTTCTTGTGGCTGATGAGTAGGTATTTCTCCATTCCCCTTAATTTCCTCGTCACTTTGATATAGTGGCGGATATGGGTGGCTAAACATAGCCTTGCACCAGCGGGGTATGCTGGAAACTTCAGCTGCAGCCCTGTGAACCCAGGTCTATGCTACTTGAGTAATTCATCTATAAAGAAGATTACTTCGCCAGGGGTAGAGATCATCCTGTCGTTCTTGACCTTGTGGAGAGTCTGAACCCTTTGCGCTGAAGTCAGTGCCAGTAACATCACTAGCTTCAGGGTGAATTTGTCCAATTCTAGCCCATCCATGGGCGACCACGTCCTAAGCAGGTTTAATACTTCCCCAACATCCCAGGTGATGTTGTAACGAGGTCTAGGCGGATTGGAATTGAATATTCCCCGCATGAGTTTGGACACCAGCTTGTTGGATCCTACCTCAATGTCGAGGTAGAAAGATAGCGCACTCCTGGCGCTGTTGATGGCACTGTAGCTGAGGTGTTCGGCATGATGTAACCCCACCAGGAATTCCAGCACATTGGAGATAGTAACGGAGTCGTATGCAATGTGGGAGCGCCCGCAGTAGGTTTCCCATTTCCTGATATGTGTAAGATATTGCCGCCTGGTGGACTCCCGGCATCACGCTCCAATGGTATCCATAGTTCTTGATGATAGGCCATACCGCAGTAATGGCCTGTTCAAAACCTGCAAGCCAATAACTTTAGGTGACTGTGACAGGGATGTGGTTCCCCTGAGACAGGGTTCATCAACAATTGTGGGGAACCCTCTAAGAGAACCCAAGGTTGACTGATCATATCAAGGACCACTGGATACCATGACTGCGTAGGCCAGTCGGGTATGATAAGAATGCCTTTAGCAGCATCTGATTGTATTTTCCGCAATACCCGACTGATGAGGCAAAATGGAGGAAATGCATAGAAAAACCATTTCCCCCAATCTAGCGAGAACGCGTCCATCGCCATTGCCCCAGGATCTGGCTCCCATGATACGTATGTTGGTACCTGATGGTTCAACCGGGACGCAAAAAGGTCAATATCCGGTTTACCAAATTTGGTTGTAACTTTAGCGAATATCTGGGGATGTAACATCCACTCGATGTTGTCATTGAATTTGCGTGACCTGGTGTCCGCCACTGTATTGAGCTTACCTGGTAAATAGGTAGCTGAAATCCAAATATTCCGTCAAATGCACCATAGCCAAATCGGATTTGCCAATTCATCACAAGAAATAGACCTGGTACCGCCCATATGATTTAGATATGCCACCGCAGTGGTATTATCTATTTGGAGACGGACATGAGTTCCAGTAAGGTTAGAACAATACGCCCTAAGTCCGTGAAATGCTCCTAGCATCTCCAAATAATTTATCCCTTGTGACAACAACAGGGTAGATTCAAGGGTGTCCCATCTGCCTCCACAACTAGAGTAGTTATCCGTGGCTCCGCAGCCATGGGAGCTTGCGTCTGTTTGTAAGTATACCATCGGATTGGGTAAAATGATGGGTTTAAATGAGTCATGGAGATTGTCAATCCACCATTGTAGCTCAATTTTTGCCTTGAGAGGCAGCTGCATAGGTCTATCGAAATGTCCAGCGTTCAATTCTAACGCTGAAATCTTGGCTCTCTGCAAATTTTGATAATGCAAAGGTCCATATTGGGCAGCTGGAAAAACTGCTACGATTTTCCCAATTACCTTAGCAGTTTGTCTAATAGATGGTATACTGGCGCAGACTAGATTCTTACATGCTTGAATGACATCCCCAACCTTGTTAGTTGGTATGGTGGCCATCATGCGATTGGAATCCACCGTGAATCCCAGATAATCCATGACCTGTGAAGGGCAGAACTTTGATTTATCTGGATGGATAATGAATCCCACTTTTTGTAAAATTTCCACGGTGGCTGACACTGCCAGCTCCGCTGACTCCAGAGTGTTCCCAATAATTAGGATATCATCCAGATAGGCCATGACCATGTGATTATCCCTTCCCAGTGTAGCCAACACTGGTTTGAGCAATTTAGTAAATAATCTGGGGGCTGTGGTAAGCCCATTTGGCAAAGCTTTGTATTGCCAGAGCTGATCCATCCAGGTAAACTTCAAGAACGTCCTGTGGTGTTTCTGAATGGATACTGAATAGTATGCATCCTTTAAATCAATGCATGCCATAAAGCAGCCCTCAGAAATCAAAGATTTGGCTGTTTCGAACGTGTCCATTTTAAAATGGGTATATTTTACAAAAGTATTCAAATGGGTCAGATCGATAATAACCCGACATCCTCCATCTTTCATGGTTTTTGTAAATATGTTAGATACAAATTCAATTGGCTCGTGTATAGTTCTTTCTATCACGCCTTTTTCTTGTAGTCTCAAGATCTCAGCATAGCCCACTGCCGTTTCCTTACTGGACAGTGTAAATTTACGATTTGGCATATGCTGGGGCGGAGGAATTTGACCATTGATGAATTCAATCTCATGGCCTTGAATACTTTGTTAGATAAACTCATCAGAAGTGATGGTTTCCCATGCCTCCTTAAAGAACCGTAGTCTCCCACCAACATGTGAAGTTGGACATGCAGGTGCATGAAATCCAGACCGCCTTACCTTCATGGTTATCGGCGGTCCTTGATATGTTTGGCGGGACGTGGAGGTGCTGGGTTGTGTTGGTAATGCGGTGTCTGCATTTTCCATGCTGGCCGCTGGGGGCCTAGTCCTAAAAAAGGCCTGGGTTGTTGGGGTTTCTGATGTTGTGGCGGTGCTGGAGCGTAGGTCCTTGCTGGCCTAACGGCAGGGCCTCGCGGCCTGAAGAATGGTATTTTCCTGGCCGGCTGTCTGGTTGAGATATGTGATCTCATGAGACCCACCGTTTTTGCATGGTCATCCAGTTCCTTGACCTGCTTCGGGAGGTCCTCCCCGAACAACTGTCTGGGTGGTGGCGTAGGGGGTGCTCTGCACAATCCCGCAAACTTGGGGTTCAATGTGGGTTTTATAATGCTCTTCCTGAATGCATTGATTTCGTACTGTGTATTACACAGTAGAGCCAGAGCATCCTCTTGCTCGGTGTTCAGATCCACCCCATCCACCGACCTTGTGAATGCGGTAATCCCAGCAGTGAGCAACTTCAGGATCCTTTGCAACTTCATCTCCTGAGCTCTGATGCCTGGGCTGATATTGCCCCAAATTGGCGTATTTACGATAGGCACATTGAGGGAGTTGCAATTTCCTGGTGCCTGTGCCTATTCATGGCCTCCGCAAGGACCTGCTCTTGAAGCTGATGGTTCGTAAGGAAGTCCACGGTAGCAGCCAGTTTGGAGTTGAGGGGTTGTCCTGACGATTCTGGTAGTGCAAACTTAGTTGCCACGTCCAGGAGCTCCTCCTCAGATGTGATTGGTGCGTGGACCAAGATGTCCTCATCTTCCGGTCTCATGCTACCCGTTGATGACGGGGATATATCCATGTGTCCCCTGGAACCAAAATTTTCCCGCCTTTGGTTTTGCTGCAGGATAAGTTCCAACATCCTTTCCATTCTGTCAATGCGCCCTTCGCTGTGCGAAACCGGGCGGTCGGAGTCCTCCTGTTCAAAGGAACTCCGGAAGCTCCTGTCATCGGCCCGTACCTCGTCAAGGTAATCTCGGTGCCGGAAAGAGATGTCGCTACCAGCCGCCTCAGCGAAACTGAGCGATTCCCGCGCGGATCTGCTCAAACGCCTTCTTTTGGCGGAGCTCGATCCCGCTGCCTCCAAGGGCAACTGCGGTGAGAGGTCGGCACCCTACGCCGCGGCGTGGTGACCCGACATCCACGCGGGCTTGCCGACTGTCCTGAAACTGGACCCAGACGGCGTACGGTCCCGTCCTGCCACCAACGGGGGACTCGGTGACCGCGGCGAGACTCCACCTGTACGACTCTTCCTGGTCCTGCTGGTTGGTGAGTCCATACTGGCCCTCTCAGGTCTGCCAGTGGACTTGAGTCTCGCCATTCCACCAGTCCGCAATCTAGCGGCCTCTGATGATACCTCCACCCGCGAAGGATAAGGTGGACGGGCTCCCGGATAGGTGGACGGCGACTCCTTGCGGACGTCCTGCAGCCCTTACTCCTTCTATCCATGTTCCTGCTGAGAGAAAAACACACTCACACAACAAGAACAACCAACTCAAGGTTGCCTATACTTATGAAGGGCTGGTGGTGAGCCTTATGAAGAGCTGGTGGTGAGCCGCGCTCCACCTCCAGCCGTCGACTGCAATGCGTTGCGACGATATGTCGCGCATGTGTGCTGGCGGGTTCTTTACGAAGTCACTCACGTGACTCCGAAATGAAATACATTTACGTTTGTGGTTGTAACGTGACAAAATGTGGAAAGGTTCAAGGGGTATGAAAACTTTTGCAAGCCACTGTAGATCAGCCATGATCGAATGGCGGAGTAGGCTTGATGAGGCAAATGGCCTAATTGTGCTCCTGCAACTTATGAACTTATCCACCTGGCCCCACAGCTTTGCACTAGGGCTGGTTGGTAGCCCATTCCTTTGAATGGGATGGTTGGCCCAGTGATAATAGGAAAATGCTTATCTTACGTTATCGAACATTTTAAATTACTTGTTAGTGTTTGAATGTGTTTTACTTAAATTAATTTTTTTAGTCTTCTGTATTTGTTTTAGTTTCTTAAAATATATTCAAATAGTTTTGGAATGGCTCAATCAGACAAAACACCTTCAAAGGCTTTGATAGTGGTGGGATCTCAAAAGGCATCAGGACATTCTGGAGGAGGAACATCAGGGCATAATATCTGAGATAGCTATGGCTTACTTCCTCAATCTAAGACTGGGAGGCCAAGGGCAATGCAAAAACACCCTTGCAAGTTAACATATGATGAGCGTTTGAAGGCAATGGGCCTCCACTTGCTGGAGTTTAGAAGGATGAGGAGGGACCTCATTGAAACTACCCAAATAGTGAAAAGCCTGGATAGGGTGGATGTGGAGAGGATGTTTCCACTAGTGGTAGAGTCTAGGACCGGAGGTCAAAGCCTCAGGATTCGACGATGTTATTTTAGGAAAGAGATGAGGAGGAATTTCTTTAGTAAGAAGGTGGTGAATCTGTGGAATCCATTGCCACGTGCAGCTGTGGAGGCCATCAATTGATATTTTCAAGGCAGAGATAGATAGGTTCTTCATTAGTACAGCTGTCAGAGGTTACGTGGAGAAGGCAGGAGAACGGGGTTAGGAGGGAGAGATAGATCAGCCATGATTGAATTGCAGAGTTGACTTGATGGGCTGAATGGCCTAATTCTGCATCTATCACTTATGACTTTATGGCATTATGAAGTTAGTAAGGACATGAAGATAAATCCCAGCAGCAGAGAAATTCCAGAATGATTCTGTCCAGGTAATAACCGACACTAAAGATGCATTGAATATCCCAAAAAGATACAAGATGTATCACCGTGAAGAATGACACATACAAGTTCTTTAATAATAATACACCAGTCAGTCACTTGTCACACTGCACAGCAAGAAGTCAAGACCCGTATAATCTTGAGAAGAATTACCTTTGTGATGTAAAATAATTCACTGATAGCAGATACAAAAGTAGGAAGTGACAGAAACGGCAACAAAAATGTCATGAAGACTAAAAGTTAATGGAATGAAATGATGGGCTTAAAATGTAACAAAATGTGCAATTGTAACACGAGAACACTCAAATCACAAAAATAATACGTAAAAGCATTCATTCAGAATCATCAAAGATAAATAATGCGGGTGAGCAAAGCAGAATAGCTGAACCAGTAATCCAGGATCCAGGCTTAGAAGCTTGTTTCAATTGCACAAAGGAAGTATGAGTATTTAAATTGTCAAAACAAAAATCTTGTGTTGTCAATGCAAAGCCATTGAATTGCCAAATGTCTTTTGAAGTAAACCAGTAGAACCTCCTTGATATAGTCAAAGTGAAACTCTTTTCCTCCATTTTCTTCTTCCTTTTGACCTGTGATATTCACCCCTTTGTAACACATAAAACCAGTCTTTCTTCCTTTCTAATAAAATATTCACAATTACTGTATCTCTAAACTAAACTAACCCAAGGATCTATCCCTTTGAGATGACTAATTTAGTAATCTCTGCATTATTAATGCATTACTAATGCCCCGTGGAATATTCTGCTCTTCCCAGACTTAGAAATGATGCTATGGATTTGTGATCGAAAGTTCTTCATGGCCAATTCCTGATTTTAGCCGGATGCTGTTTGGTCTCATGGTATTATTTTGAGCTTCTCTGACCTTGTGAGTCTGGTGTGATGGCAAAACCTAGCTGTGAGACTGCAATGTTATGGCTCACATATCAATGACTGTCATGGCTATGGATGTCTTCAAAGTGTTTCTTCCAGCAGGCATAGAGTATCTCTGTAACCGATGATTTCATCCTTATTTCTCTCCCTCAATGGAGTAGATCCTCGGGTTTAGTTTAATTTAGAGATACGGTGCGGAATCAGGCCCTTTGGCCCACCGAGTCCATGCCGACCCCCCTACACCAGCACTATACTACACACTAGGGACAATATACAATATTTACTGAAGCCAATTAATCTACAAACCTGTACATCTTTGGAATGTGGGAGGAAACGGGAACACCCGAGTAAAACCCATGGAGTTACAGAGAGAATGCACAAACTGCATACAGACCAAAGTTCCTATAGCGAAGCAAGACAGAGCACTCCTTCTAAATGCAATGCGCTGACATGTAGTACGCAACAGAGTGGAACGTGAGCCTTTTTTTCATCCATTTCAGTAACCCGACCCGACCCGACTAGCAGTGTAATCAACGTTGTGGGGGAAAAGTTTGTGTTAATAAATTATAATTCTGGAAATGTTGAGAAGAGTTTTACCAAATAAATTTTAACGAGGATGTTTCCATAACCAGCTTCTGTCTCCGCACTAATATCTTTGCTCCGCTACGGGATCTTTGGTGCAGAGACGGAAGCCGGTTACAGAAATGGGGCCGAAAATTACCCATGGATCTGCCCTAGACCATACTACGTCTTTTTCGTCGAGTGATCTATCTTGCTTGCTATAGAATCTTTGATACAGACAGCAACAGTAGTTAGGATCAAACCGTGTCTCTGGCACTGTAAGGCAGCAACTCTACCGCTGCACAATCCTTAAAACAAACAGTTGAATGTTGGGCTAAAGATGATTATGCAACACTGGTCATGGAGGTCAATGGGCTTCTGGGATTCCACTAATCTCTCCATGTACCATTTGTCTTTAATATGTAACAGTACAGCACAGGATCGGACCATTTGATCCACAATGTTTGTGATGAATCTGATGCCTAGGTAAACTGATCTTATCTGCCTGAACGTGGTACACACCCCTCTATTGCATGCACTTTCATGTGCCTATCAAAACATCTCTTAACTCTTTAGGTTTTCTGCAGGACCAATGTTTTCTTTTAATGTGGGGTGGTTACTTAACACTGGATACCGCTCTGGTTTCACAGAGCAAGGAACTGATCCAAGGGCACGCATGCCCAACAAGACTTGAGACCGGGCTCTGTCCACACATTAGTCCCTCTGTTCTGTACCAACACAGCATTAACAAAGCACTCAGTGGTATCCAACTGCCACGGTTAAGAGGTTCAGCACATTGCTGTTAGGCCAATCTAGACATGAAAACATAAATTCCAGCAAACGTCAGCAATCTCCATTTATCAAGAATGAAGAAGAAATATACAATGAATTTAAAAGCCAGTGCCACACAGCACAACCGAATCAATACATTTTAAAACCAATATTACAGCTGCAGTGGATTAATCAATTAATACAATGGGGTTCCTTTGTGCGAAATAGTGTTACTGGAACAACATTATTAAATTCTACCACCATAGATACAGTTCAAGGCCCAGAAATCCAATACATGTTTTAAAAAGTACTGTGCAGCAGTAAATTAATACATTAATGGAAAAACATTCACCAATAAATCAAAAAGTTAAATAGTTAAATGAAAAACCAAGCTGCCATGAATTAATAATAAAACATGAGCGCAACAGAAAATTAATTAATTAATTTTGAGCTAGGCTCCAGTGCATTAATTATTAATTCAGCTGCCACAAACAAATAAAAGTAACAACAGTGGGAGGCACCAATAAATTAATAAACAAAGTACAAAGGCATATCCATCAACTGTACATTTTTATTTGTTCTCAGGGTATACAAGTCGTCTAAAAAAATCAGATATTTATCATTCAGAGCTGGTAATCTTGACTTAATTCTTAACTGGTGCAATTTAAGCCTTGTGTGGTTAACACAACCATGTGGCTTTCAGGACCTGTTCATGTGGCAGTGGTTGGGGTCAGGTGGAAGGTTTGTTTGCTCTATGATCTTTTTAGAAACATAGAAACATAGAAAATAGGTGCAGGAGGAGGCCATTTGGCCCTTCGAACCATTCAATATGATCACGGCTGATCGTCCGCTATCAATAACCCGTGCCTGCCTTCTCCCCATATCCCTTGACTCCACTAGCCCCCAGAGCTCTATCCAACTCTCTCTTAAATCCATCCAGTGATTTGGCCTCCATTGCCCTCTGTGGCAGGGAATTCCATAAATTCACAACTCTCTGGGTAAAAAAGTTTTTTCTCAGCTCAGTCTTAAATGACATCCCCTTTATTCTAAGACTGTGGCCCCTGGTTCTGGACTCACCCAACATATAATCATATAACCATATAACAATTACAGCATGGAAACAGGCCTTCTCGGCCCTTCCAGTCTGTGCCGACCATTCATTTTCCCCAAGTCCCATCTACCTGCACCCAGACCATACCCCTCCATTCCCATCCATATACCTATCCACTTTACCTTTAACTGTCAAAATCGATCCTGCCTCCACCACTTCTGCAGGAAGATCATTCCACACAGCCACCACTCTCCAAGTAAAGAAGTTCCCCCTCATGTTACCCCTAAACTTCTGTCCCTTAATTCTTATGTCATGCCCTCCTGTTTGAATCTTTCCTACCCTCAATGGAGAAAAGCTTATCCACGTCAACTCTCTCTATCCCTTTCATCATTTTAAAGACCTCAATCAAGTCCCCCCTTAACCTTCTGCGCTCCAAAGAATAAATACCTAACTTGTTCAACCTTTCTCTGTAACTTAGTTGCTGGAACCCAGGCAACATTCTAGTAAATCTCCTCTGTACACTCTCTATTTTGTTGACATCCTTCCTATAATTAGGCGACCAAATTTGTACACCATACTCCAGAATTGGTCTTACCAATGCCTTGTACAATTTTAACATTACTTCCCTACTCCTATATTCAATGCTCTGATTTATAAAGGCCAGCACACCAAAAGCTTTCTTTACCACCCTATCTACATGTGATTCCACCTTCAGGGAACTATGCACAGTTATTCCTAGATCCCTCTGTTCCACAGCATTCCTCAATTCCCTACAATTTACCATGTACGTCCTATTTCGATTTGTCCTGCCAAGATGCATTGGGAATATTTTTCCTGCATCTAACTTGTCCAGTCCTTTTATAATTTTATATGTTTCTATAAGATCCCCCTCATCCTTCTAAACTCCAGTGAATACAAGCCTAGTGTTTTCAATCTTTTCTCGTATGACAGTCCCGCCATCCCAGGGATCAATCTCGTGAACCTACGCTGCACTGCCTTTTATAACATCCAGACACTTTATGGTTGCTTTTGCTATGATCCGTTTTTTTATTTCTAGATTTTCTTAACTGATGGAGACAGTAGATAGGGTGATCAGGAATATACTGTATCCTTAGTTTACACGAGGCCAGTTCAAGAGACTACTGACAGCAGGGAAGGTGCTGTTCTTGAATATGGTGGTACTTTTATGCTTTTATGCTTTGTATCTTCTGCCCGAAGGGAGAGGGGAGAAGAGGGAATAACTGGGTCGCGAGTGATACTTGATTATGTTGGCTGCTTTTCCGTGTAGATAAACTCAGAAGAAGGGGAGAGGCAGTTCTGGTTTGCCTGACAGATTTTACTGTATCCACAACTCTCCGTAATATCTTGAAGTCTTGAGCAGGGCAATTGCAAAACCAAGCTGTGTATCATCTCGCTAGTATGGTTTCTATCAGGTTATGAAGTTATCAGGGTTGTCGACAGGGGCCTCGTTTAAAATATGCATCACAATATGGAAGTGGTGGAACCAGATAATGGCAGAAGCAGTTCTTTCAGTACCCAAAAGCTACTCTTGGGAAGTTTAAAATAGCATCAAGGTAGGCAACTATTAACAGAGTTTCTCAATGTAAAGATTTTTCAATATAGTTACCGGTGCAACTTGTTAAAAAAAATTTAAAAAATCGCGTACATTGTGAATTAATGTTCACATAATTTCCACTATTGGAATCTTCTCAATGGGGAACTGTTTTTAACTAAGCTGTGCAAGGATCACTGATCAGCGCAGACTCGATGGGCTGAAGGACCTGTTTCCACGCTGTATCTCTAAACTTAACTAAAGTTTGGAGATAAAAAAAACAATCTGTAAAACTAGTGAAATATCTGGCAACTGTAGAAGTCAGGAGAACACAACATAAAGGACAACAAATAATCAGGACACAGCTTAAAGCAACAAGTTTAGATGATGACAACATATTCTTAACATGTACACAAAACAATCGCCTGAGCCTCTCAGAACTCTTATCCCACTGTGACTGGTGCAAGATATTTAAATTATCCCTATATTTTAATCAATAAATTGAAACCTGATGTCTTCCCATTGTCAGAGTAATTATATCATTCCTACTGTAGAATATATTGTAGCGGCGCCTGCTGGCGTAAGCAGAGATCGAACCCAGCGTTCGGAAGCCGCGGTCGCGTGACTTGGGAGGGGCCGCTTGTTTTGCGCGGTTTTCACTTGCGCGCGTTAGTTCAGCGCTGACCACCGTTGTGGGCAGACATGTCTGAAGAACCTGTATACTGACAATCGAACTTGTGAATAAAGATATGTTGAAAACTCCAGTAGTCGTTTCTCAGACCACTAAATTGGTGACCCCGACCTGTCTAGCCTTCGTTAGGCAAGAAGAATTATGCAGGAAGAGAGTGTTCCCTCAGAATCAGCCAGCACGAGGCAGGGCTCACCAGCCTTCAAACTGCCAGCCTTTTGGCCTGATAAACCTCAGGTGTGGTTCGCCCATGTTGAGGCACAGTTCCACCTTCATCGCATCAATGTATTTCCATGTGGTGGAAGCTTTGCCACAAGACTGTGTCTCGAGGTTGTTGCCCTACATCAGAGACCCTCTGTCCAACGGCAAATAGGAAGGGTTGAAGGCCTTGTTATTCCACGCTTATGGTCTCAGCCACAGAGACAGAGCAGCAAGGCTGCTGCACATGGACTGTATCGGCAACCGGCGGCCATCAACCATCATGGCGAAGATGTTGGCCCTGATGGACGGGCACCGCCCTTGTTTGCTTTTTGAACAGGCGTTCTGGGAGCAGATGCCCGACGAAGTCCAGCTAATGCTCGCGGAGTTGATTTCAGCGACCCGCGACAACTCGCGGAGAGAGCTGACGAACTGTGGGTGCACAGGTGGTGGGACGTTTTCGCTTTCGCCCGCCCCCTGGTCACACAGCGGGTGCAGCCGAGCCGACATCAAGGAGAGGAAGAGGAAGCCCAGCCCAGCACCGAAGAAGAATCGCCGTGGCCAGTGTCTACAGCCAACGCAGATGGTGCTACTACCACCAACGATATGGACCCGAAGCCCCAAGATGTCGGAGCCCCTGCTCGTTTCCGGGAAACGCCCCAGTTAATCGTCCATAGAGGCAAACGAGATCGGCCCCAACGAACGCCACTATGTCCGCGATCGCAATTCCGGCCACCATTTCCTGCAGGATTCTGGTTCTCATGCTAGTATCTTGCCTCCGAACGCCCGGGGTACTTGTGCTGGTAAGGTGGGACCCGTCCTCTAGGCCGTTAACAGCAGGGATATTCGCACTTACGGCACGCGAACCGCGAACCTAAATTTCATCTCCCGCCAGTACAGGTGGAAGTTTATCGTTGCTGACGTTGCCCAACCGATCCTGGGGGGCGATTTCTTGTGCACTTCTCCCTGTTAATCGATGTGCAAGGTGGACACATGGTCCCCGTGTCGGACCTGTGCCCTGCCAAGCCGCGCAACCCGTCAACGCCCCTCCAGCAACTCGACGAGGTAGCTGAGATCCAGCAACCTTTCGCACCTCTGCTCACCGACTTTCCAGGGTTGCTCACGCCCTGGTTCGACGGAGCCACACCCTGTCATGGCGTTTGTCCACCACATTCCCACCGAGGGACCACCTGTACATGTCCGCGCCCACCGTTTCCCGCCCAATAAACTGCGCATCGCACAAGATAAGTTCCAACTTATGGAGGACCTCGGGATCGTCCGGTGGTCGGATAGCCCCTGGGCTTCCCCGTTACATCCCTCGTTTTTTTTTGCACCCCTCTGGGCCTGTTTTACCGGTCCCTATTATTATTCTCGCCCCGCGACCTCAGTCTACACGTTCCGGTCGAACCGTCCGTTTACCCGTGT
This sequence comes from Raja brachyura, assembly GCA_963514005.1. The sequence continues at coordinate 23,464,299 of OY740791.1, forward strand.
GTTTCCATACCTTGGATTCTGGGGGGGGGGCGGGACGGGGCATGTAGCAGCGCCTGCTGGTGTAGGCAGAGATCGAACCCGCCGTTCGGAAGCCGCGGTCATGTGACTCGGGAGAGGCCACTTCTTGTGGGAAGACGTATCTGAAGAACCTGTATATTGGCAATCAAATTTGTGAATAAAGATTTGTTAAAAACTCCAGTAGTCAGACCACTAAAATATATCATATTCTTGATTAGGATATGATACAGGGAGAAGGCAGGAGAATGAAGTTGAGAGGGAAAAATGGATCAGCCATGAATGAATGGCCGAGTGGACGATGGAATGAATAGCTTAATTCTGCTCCCATGTCTTATGGGTTTTTTTTGTGAATATTTATTATGTTTTTTTGAAACTATTTTATTCAGTAAAGTAGCAATGTTACAAAATTTTGAGATTTAAAAAATCAAGTCTGCAATTTATGCCATCAGATAAAGCATACAAATAAATTTAATTGACGCCTAATTCACCTTCATATCTTCAGTATTAAAAAAGTTATGGCCATTTTCATACTCAGAAATTAGCATCTTGTTCCCTATTGCTTTTCCATTGACTTAACACAAAAGCTGTGACCAAGGACAGTCAAAAGCCCATAACTGTCTTAAAAATTAAGAGAACTGAATTAATTTTTCAGTTATTATAGATTGAAGCATTCTGAAACAAATATGAAACAATCTTACTTGGATGACCTGAAATTAAAGCATATAATTAGTTAGTTACCTAATTGTAGCTAATTACCAAATTCAATTACTAGATCTAAACATCTATCCATTTCTTAAGAAAAAGTTAACTTTTTTAAAAAGCCTAAGTGTTCAAATAACATTCACACAAGAATTTACAATATAACATGATTTTTAAATCTAATTGTCATGAATTTATAGACCAAATTGAAGGAATTTAGTGTTTAATTCCCGTAAATTAATTGCCATTTAAATCATCTTGCGAGTGGGTTTTTGTGGAACGCGATCGTTTGGAACATTGTGGTTTGCGGTGAATTTAACCCCCAGTCGGCAGGAAAAATACTGCCGGTTAGTATATTTTCTATGTTTAAAAATAACTCCATAAAACAAATATCGGAACGATTTCTCTTGAGCAACTACCCCCGAGATTAATCGATTTGAATTATCTGGAGAAAAACGGCATATTAAACCCGCCCCCCTCTCAAAGGCGCCAAAGTCGCGCACACGGGCAGTGGCAGAACTGCAGCACCGCTAAAGGCAAGTTTTGTAACATACCTAAGTAAAGTTTATAAAAGACAACAAAATAAAATGTCTTATCATTACCTGTTAGGTCACATATTAGCAACGCATTTGTAGCTCAAAAATGGTTTAATTGATATTAATTGGAGAGCACACTTTTTATCTTGTATTGTAGTTACACTCAATATCATTAGTAGTGCTGAAAACAAACTATTTATGAATTAAGAAGCTTCAAATGGGTTTATATTCTAGGCCCGGTCACTCTTCTGACTCTCCTTAGGAGCAGTTCATGAAATATTCAGGCAGTGAAAATATTGAGCTTTTTAATGAAAGAGGTTCAATTCCCAAGTCAGTGGGCAAATAAATCAAAGATGGGGATTTCTAAACCAAGCTGAAACCAACTGGGAATAGCCTATTTTTTTTAAATATGCTCATTCCGTGTACCTGACTTTATGTTGTTGCTGTGTTATTGACAAAATAACTGCAGGCAGTAGAGGGGAACACTTACACTTGCAAATGTTAATCATGTTGGTCTTTAATGAATAATGAAACACAGCCAATGTTTATTTTATAAAATTATTTGCATAAATCACTTGCATTGAGCAAGATTTCTAAAACTTGGAACTTTGAAATGCAAACTCTCTGAACCGTTTATTTCTTCCTAAACCGCAGTGCTGTTTATCTTCTGGAACATGGTATCATGATGGCCAGACCGTCCTAAGAGCTTTTCTTTAATGTTGCTGTCTTATGACCACATTTGCACAAGGTGAGAGGCCAAGACCTTGCACCACAATTCATAAGCATTTTTTTTTCAAAGCCAGAGCTAAACATACATCCAGCCAGAAAGAGTCAGAGACTGTGGCTGCGATTTCATCCATCTGATATTTTGTGCCTGTTAACCTGTTGAGCTCATTCCAAAAAGAAAATATTTGTAAGTGTAACAACTCCTGTGAATGACTAGGCATTAGAGGCTTTGTTGTGGTGGTCTTACAGGGAAGGAGTAATTTGCTTTAGACATTAGACTATAGAGATGCAGTGTGGCAACAGGCACTTTGGCCCACTATATCTGCGCCGACCAACATCCCCGTACACTGGCACTATTCTACACACTTTGTTCGACATACAATGTTTTAACAAAGTCAATTCATCTACAAACTTGTATTTTGGAATGTGGGAGGAAAACGGAGCACCCGGAGAAAACCCATCTGGTCACAGAGAGAATGTACAAACTCCACACAGACAGCAGCCAAAGTCAGGGTTGAATCTGAGTCTCTGGTGCTGTAAAGCAGTAATTCTACCGCTGGTCTATTGTTCCGCCCTTGGAAGTGGTTTAAAATGGAAGAGAGATACTCTGTTTTAAAGAATTTCATACATGAAGACAACCAAAAGTGTAGTCAATCTTAAGGATAAGGGGGAAATCCTTTAGGACCGAGATGAGAAGGACTTTTTTCACACAGAGAGTGGTGGGTCTCTGGAACTCTCTGCCACAGAGGGTAGTTGAGGCCAGTTCATTGGCTATATTTAAGAGGGAGTTAGATGTGGCCCTTGTGGCTAAGGGGATCAGAGGGTATAGAGAGAAGGCAGGTACGGGATACTGAGTTGGATGATCGGCCATGATCATATTGAATGGCGGTGCAGGCTCGAAGGGCCGAATGGCCTACTCCTGCACCTCATTTCTATGTTTCTATGTTTCTAATCTAAATGACTAGGAGGGTAACACCTGATACATAGCAGTCAGGTGTTGTGTGCAAATGAATTTGGACGTAAGAAATCAAAACCATGCAACTGTTACCTGCATAATTTTAGGATCCATCCTTCCAACTTGCTGAATCCCTAGCATATGTTAGCTAACCAAGTTGCAGACAATTAATATATAATTGAACATATAAAGCAAAGTAGGGTATGCACTCACAACCTCAGTCAGGAATGCTAAGGTAATAGATTATCTTTAAGTCTATACTTTGTGGATGCAAAGGATATTTTTTGTGCACCGGGTATTTCATTGGTTACGTCCTATAGAATTACAAATCCTTCTGCAATTGTTCCACTGCAGTTCAGCCTAATATACTTATAAACACACACATTTTGAGCACAAGAAGTTTTCTGGACCATTTGAGTCTGCTTTGCTACTTACTATGATCTTGGTTGATCTGACTACCTTGAACATTCTTGTCCAAACCATGATAAACGTTCAGACTCTGTCCAACTCTGCCTTAAAATGTTCAACTACTCTGCCTCCATTACGTTTTGAAGAAGAGCTGCAACAACCCATAATCCTCTCAAAAAAGAAGACCTGATCTCTGTATTAAATGGACAGTTCTGTACTTTTAAGATTTCTAGTGATAAATTTCCCCATAGGATGGAATATCCTCTTCACATCCACCCTGTGAACTGTCTCATCAGTCACCTACTGGGACTGTTGGAGGATGGCCTTTAGGACCCGATTACTTTCCCATCTGCAGCACCAAAAATTGGCTCAGTGCCACTTCCCTGATGATTATCAACCCCTTTGAATTCCTTCATCCTTTCCTATTCTTTATTTGCTGCTACTTCTGAAGTGTTACTTGTATAGAATAAAATGAAGATTTAAAATATATTTTAAAACATACCCGTTTTCTTCCCAATTTTCCACTAGTAATTTTCAAAAATGACTTTCTTTAGGAGCAGTCCGAAGAAGGATGATAACCAGAATTGTCACCCGTCCATGTTCTCCAGAGGTGCTGACTGACCCGTTGAGTTACTCCAGCCCTTTGTGTCTTTTTTTAAATATAAACCAGCATCTGAAATTCCTAATTTCTATGTCTCACTACATTAGTGCTATTCCTTTGTTCTTTTTTTCTTTTTTTAAAGTATCTATAGAAACCTAATCAGTTCTCAGTTCTCTCAGTTTTTGTATTTCTTTATTTCAAATACAACTCTGTTCTTTTCTAATATTTTAGTCATCCTTTGCTTTTTATTTACCCAATTCAATGTTCTGATCTGGCAAGTGTCAACCACAATGATATGGTTTTCCTTGAAAGTTGATACCTACTTTAAATGGGAGGAAATGGGCTATGGATTTCAAACTCATTGAATTGCCCAGTCTTATAGAAAAAGGGTAAGAGTTAAGGGCCTGTTCTACCAGCATCCAACTCCATGCGATGAGCGCGATCAAACTAGAAGCGGGGGCCGCGCAGAGGTCGGGTGATCCCCCGTACAGGGCCGTTCCCATCAGCATGCGTCTGCATGCGGCAAGTGCAACCAAACCGGCAGCGAGGGCCGCGCGGAGGTAGAGTGAGTGGCGCAACGCGGCGCAAAGCGAGGGGAACTTGGAGCGAAGTCTTAACGTAAGTTTGCCAGGACAGAGAGGGGCACACAGAGAGGGGCACAGAGGCACACACACAGAGGGCCACGGAGCCACACACATAGAGGGCCACGGAGGCACCTCCAGATAGGTTCACGGAGGCACGATGTCGAGGCGGTGTGTCATGCGTCGAGGCGACTGCGAGCCGACAAGCCGTTGCCGCGTGGAATTTGTGAACATAGTCAGTTTTTCGGAGCCCCGTGCGATGTCAGGATGAACTCTGCACACTTCCGCACGGCTCCCGCGATCGAAGTGGGACCGGCCCCGCGACGCCGGACGACTCAAGCGACCACGTTAGGTCGCGCTCATCACATAGAGTTGCATGCTGGTGGGACAGGCCCTTAACATTCAGTTACCAGGAGACTGCCTCTTAATGAATCCCATGCAGGGCAGTGAATTACCAGCAGGAATACAGACTGAACACATTCATTTCCTCACAAATGTCATGTTTCACATACATAGATGAGTCCTTGATTTACTAGGGAAAAGTTGACAGAGGAAACTGATGACCTAATAACTAAATTTGATTTGTCATACAGTCGGCCCTTGAGATATTTCCTGGAATATCGATTATGGTCAGAATGCCGACTAGACTGGGAGCTTTCAAATGTGATATCCTTGCTGCTGGTGCTGCTTTATTCCCCAAGCCAGTAGTCTCTTGTTTTTATTCTCACTACACTAGGGTAGAATCAGCAAAGGAGCCAATTTCATTTCTCAATAAAAGACAATAGTTATCTGGATTTATAGATGACAAGGCTTCAATGGTTTCTGGAGCGTCCAATTTGCAGCTGCTTTCTGGGGCTGTGCAGGTTCCAACAGTCAACACTAAATCAAAGCTGGATAAAAATAGTTCACATCTGCTACAAATCCTACAACAATAAAAAGGACAGCTTTTTGATCTGTCGCTAAGGCCTCGACTGAAGTATAGGATGAACTTCAAAATATTGAAGCTGTTGCAGGAAAGACAAAAAAAACCTGCAACAGAGTTTGTTTGCAATTTCACTTCAAGGGAACTGCTTCGACTCTAAAACCGATTAGATATTTGACAAGCAGTCAACAAAAATTGGCTGTGTAATCTTGATGGATTCAAGATCTCCCAGTGGCCAGATTATGGAGTCATAATAAATCACTTATTTACAAACCACTTCTTCATCAATCTCTCAATCGAGTATTCCAATAACACTTTAATCTATAATAGTGTTGTTTTAATACAGTATTACTTACATGTTTATAAAGTGGCAGAATAAGTGAAGATTATTCAATCTAAGTTTTTGCCTTTCACTATGTCAAGAGGTTTCTTCAGAAATATTTATTGGAATTCTGTGTAATTCTCTTATAATGAAGTCCTGTAATGAAGACTTTGCTTCCCTCTACAAGTGGAAATATTCTCACCGCCTCACAATCAAAATCCTTCAATATTTTAATGACCTCAAACTCTTTTCACAAGTGACTCACTCCGACCACCCTTTTGCTACACGGTTGCCTTCACATTTCTGATATTATTCTCATAATATTTCTTTTCCCATTGAGGGTAGGGAAGATTCAAACAAGAGGGCATGACATGAGAATTAAGGGACAGAAGTTTAGGGGTAACATGAGGGGGAACTTCTTTACTCAGAGAGTGGTGGCTGTGTGGAATGAGCTTCCAGCAGAAGTGGTGGAGGCAGGATTCATTTTAACATTTAAAAGTAAAGTGGATAGGTATATGGACAGGAAGGGAATGGAGGGGTATGGTCTGAGTGCAGGTAGATGGGACTAGGGGAAAATAAATGGTTGGCACGGACTGGAAGGGCCGAGAGGGCCCGTTTCCGTGCTGTATTTGTCATATGGTTATATGATTATAAGTTTGTCTACCTTATAACTTTATAAATATAGAAACAAGGGACTGCAGTTGCTGGTTTACAAAAGAAGATACAGAGTATTGGAGTAGCTGAATGGGTCAGGCAATATCTTAGAGAACATGGATAGCTGACGTTTCGGTCGGGTGTTACGAAGGCCACATGCAAACTGGAGGAACAACATCACATATTTTGCTTGGGTAGCTTACAACCCGATGGTTTGAACATTGAATTCTCTAATTTTTGGTAACTACATAACCCTCTCTCTATCGCTTCATCTCCCATACAACTCCCCCACTCACCCCCCCCCCCCCCCCCTTTCTATCAAACTAGCATTAATAGATTCATTGTTGAGTACTAGGTTATAAAATATGAGCTATAATATGTACCCTTGCCTAGCAATCAGACACATTTTCAGATGTAGTTTACTTTGATTTATCTCAGCTTGTCTGATTATCAATTGCTCAACTAGTGATGTTAGGTTCACACTTTCGCCAGTAAGAACTGGAACTTTTGTGGAAAACCTCCAACCTTCATTATTGACCACAGATAAACAAGGTAACTTCATGCAATAACTGGGAAAGAGACAACAGATAAAAGGTGAGCATTGTTACATAGCTGCCATGTGCATGGTATCTGCCAGCATCATTTTTTTTATACAGACAAAAAGAACTGAAGATGCTGGTTTTCGTAAGTGACACCTTCCCCTGCAACCTCTGGAGGTTCCACAACTGTCCTTCCACTTCTTTATTTCTGAAAAACCAGCGACCCAAACCGTCTTGGAGAAATAACTGGATTACAAAAGAAGAACAAAATGCTGGAGTAACTCGGCAAGTCTGGCAGCTTCTCTGGATGACATGGATAAGCGACTTTTCAGGTCGGGACCTGAAGAAAGGTCCACCAAGTAGTGTTTTTTTTACATAGAAAGATTAAATGAGAACTTACCGTTTGAAGTTTGATCTTTATTTTATGAGAAGTTGGAGTGTGAGACTATGTGAAGAACCCACCAGCCCGCATATGCATCAATCTTCAAAGCAACTTCATGAAACCACAGACCACTTGCACCAACTTAAGCTATAGAAAGATTAATAATACTCAACTTACTGAATGGTCTTTTTGAGATTCAGGGTTGCGAGTGGACGACATGTAGTCTCACACTCCAACTTCTCATAAAATAAAGATCAAACTTCAATCTGTAAGTTTTTGTTTAATCTTTCTATTTTATACATCGAACACCTTCGAAGCTCTGTGGTTTCATGCAGTAAGGCAATCTGTATGTGAAAACACTAAACAGATAAACCATAAATGGTAGAAAACACATGGGCCATTAACAACATGATGCTAACTTTATATACATGTACATCACCCTAAATTGGACCACAGTCCCAATTGCCTTTGGGTTAGACAACAGCTCATGCAACACTGTTCAAAATTCTATCTGCAACCGCCCAGACATGTTCAACAAAATTTCATAACTTCTTAAAGTGCATTTATCTGAGCCTCCTGCTGTTGCAAGAAGATGATCAAAGGGGAATATCCATTCTATTGGCCGCTAACGAGCCAGCCCCCCGGTAGAGTGAGACTTGAAATTATTTGAATTCACTCCTGCTTTCTGCTGCTTAAACTCTATCCATCTTGAAATAGTCTGCACCAACAATCTTTTGTGAAACTATTAATTAACTATGAAGAAACTATCCTTCATCTCATAGGCACTTTGTAACCTCAGTGTAACATTTTACATAATAAACACCCCAATCTCCAATCTGGTGGGTATGCTGTCAACTCCAACTTGTAGCCAACCATGCCCAATTTGCTTTATGAGTTTATTCCCATAAAAAGCTACCCTTATGTCAGATATGACCGAGACATCCAGAAGGAGACTGTGCATTTTTAAAGACTTTTAAAATCTTTTCCTTGTACGGAGGACCAGACATTTTCTCTGTCGGGTCTCCGTTGTCGTTGGGGCCTAGCACAGTGGAGCGGCCTCCAACCGGACCTGGGGCTCCAGTCGCGGAGCTGCGGACTACTTACCAACGTGGAGCTTGCGGAGTTGGGAACGAGAGGAGCTGCGGTGGCGCGCTGCTGCTGCCCGACCTCGGAGATTCGGAGGCTCCAGCTGCAGGCCGGTGGACGGTGACACCGGGAGCTCGCGGGTCCCTGGTGGGAGACCGCTTTTCGGAGCTCCCGCAACGGCAACTTCTCCCATCCGGGTTGCGGGGTTGAAAATGACAGAGAGCGGGGCCTTACATCGCCCGGCGTGGCTTTAATGGCCGGAGGACGTGCTAGGGCCCGCCGGGGCTCCAACATCAACACCCGGAGTGGGGCCTTGTATCGCCCGGCGCGACCTTAACTGCTGCGGGACTTACTTACCATCGCCCGCCGGGGGCTTTGACTCTGACATCGGGAGGAGAATGGGGAGTGCAGGGGAAAGATAAGACTTTGCCTTCCATCACACTGAGGAGGAGATTCACTGTGATGGATGTTTGTGGAAATTGTGTTGTGTCTTGGTTCTTTTCTTGTTTGTATGACTGCAGAAACTATATTTTGTTTGAACCTCAATGAGGTTCAAATGACAATAAATGGTATTGTATTGTATTTGCGTTATAACATAGTGGCTTCTCTTAACCCCAAACTGAAAGAAACCACAAACCTCTGCCACTTTTGTTTAAAAGTAGCTCACATGTGTCTCTTCACAAAACCTCCATACAACCATGCAGTAACAGATACACGAGAAATAAGCTGAACTCACCACCACTTGCGTCTTCGAGCAATTAAAGGAGGTTCTTTCAGCAGACATATTTACAACAGAAGCCCTGGTTTAGTAGGCCAATTTGGCACTACTATAATCATGCTGCCTCATCTTGAATTATCGTAGAAGGCATCTACTGATAAAAAACCCAAGTATTATCTGTAGGCAGGGTCCGAGACAAAAACCCTAAATATGTAATAGATAATGCCCGCTTCAGAATGGACTTTCCTGGATCAATAACAAACACTAGAAATTCTAAGAGAGCCTTGGTTGCTGAAACAGCTAACTCTGAGACACCTTATCTCTATCATACAATAAGCATGTCATTGATAAACTCCATAACAAATTGCCCTTTAGATCTGAGTAGGGCATTCTTTTGTGGGAGTCCAGCTGCGGGAGGCGTGGCGAGAGCGTACTTAGTATTGAACCACTCGGGCTGGGCGCTGTGCGTGGGGCGCGGGGAAGGCCATGACTTCACAAAAGAAAGCTAATGTTCAAAGGTTCTTTATTAGTCATATACACAAATTGGTGTAATGAAATGCTTATTGCCAATGCAGCATATAAAAAAAGAATGCAGACATAACAATAATAAAGAAATATAAACATAAAAAAATCCCCCCACAATGGTTCCCATTATGAGTGAAGGCACAATGTCCAGTCCCCATCCCATGTCCACCCAGAGTCAGGCCTATTTTGGCCTTCGCAGTCACCTTTATGGAGGCCCAATGTTCCAGGCTCTTCTCGCCGGATGATGGTGCTCCAGCGTCGGGAGAATCCTCACAGCGGCATGTGAAACCTGCAACGGCCGCTTCCTTATTGGAGATCACGGCGTCCGAAGCAGACAGGCCATGCTTGATGGAGCTCCACCACTGGCGATCTCGGCAAGAGATCCCAGGCTGCCGATGTAAAGTTCAGCAGCTGGCCATTCCACAGACGCGCAACTTAATGATGTTTTTTTTGATGGTCTCAGCTCACTGGCGTTTCAGCGCGGCAACCCGGGCAAAGGCATCGCCCGCTCCGCGATGGCGCTCCAGCGCTGTGCGACTGCTGAAGCTCTGGCCGGACCGGACAGGAAACGCACTCCAGGCCCCGCTGATAGTCTGCAAGGACAGGTCGAAGGTGCTGCCCAGAGAAAAGCCGCCTCTCTGACCAGGTAGGAACCCTGAAAAGCTGTTTCTCCCTCCCCCACCCCCACATAAAAAAAAGCTAGAGCTCCAGAAACAAAACACTATAACTCACTAAAAATAAAAAAAAGTGGAGAAAATATGGACAGCTGCAAGCTGGGCAGCCATACCATGCAGGATGGCGCCTCCAGGTGTCCTCGGGATCTGAAGAACCTGCTCGTTCTTTCTGCGCCTTTTAAAGAACGGGGAGTGTGTGTGACTTAACTCGTGCAAAACAGCAGATGTTTAATGCAGAGCTGGGCTGGGGGGCGGAGAGGTACATGGGGAGGGACACAGAGAGGGACACAGAAACAATAAAATTCAATGCTCTGAAAAAAAGAAATAAACAATGCTTTAATCCACAGTGGGGGGGGGGGGGGGGGGGCAGGGCCAGGAGGCAGGTGGGGAGGCGGGGCCAGAAGGCAGGTGGGCCTCGATTGGTGGGCATTGTGACGTCAGCAGTTGGCAAGCAGTGATTATTTTTTTTAAAGTGAGTTTTGTAAACAATGTTATTCAAAATATTTGGGGAAATAATTGACCTAATTTAGAGAGGAGAGGATTTCCAAAATCATAAGGTAAATCCGCAACAATATATGTAAAAATCTCCCCGTTTTTGGGGAGATATGTTTCAAAGGCAAAGTAAAAAAAAAATATATATATATATACACACACACATACATATATATATATATATATATATATATATATATATATATGTGTGTGTGTGTATATATGTGTGCGTATATATAAACACACACACACGTATATATATATGTATATTTTTAAAACTTTTTCCACCATGAATTTGCAAGTCAGGTAAAATATGCTATATGCCAGATCAGCCTTTTGCTAGTTAGTTACCTATCCCCGAGAGGATGACAAATGATGTTCCAGCGAGCTGGCAACTCTTTAGCCGAACTGAAAGAATAAGCATGTGTTGAGGGAATCCTCAAACTACCTCACTCTACTGGGCAGCTGATAACCTCAATCATAGATGTTGAGGCAGTGCTTCCCTGGCCAAAATGATCTAATGGACGGCCAATTTCAAGTTGGTCTATCCTGAACCAGGGCAGACAAGCTGTTCCTTCTTGGAACTTACAGAGGTTGCTGTGCTGGACACCCTGCCAGTGTTTCTGCATCAACCTGCTCTTCTCCAGAGGCAGTGAATGGTACTAGACGGACTATGCTGCTGGTATTTCCAAACCCGGGTCGACAGGCTGCTCCATTTCAGAGCTTTTACAGAGGTTAGTAAGGAGACCTTCCCGGCCAGCATCTCTGAGCGCAGGTCCATTTCCTTGTTGAAGCTTCAGCGAAGTTCATGTCTGACCACATCTTCAGCCCCACACTTGCCCATCAGCTCCCTTTCGGAGCTTTAATGAGACATAGAAACATAGAAATTAGGTGCAGGAGTAGGCCATTCGGCCCTTAGAGCCTGCACCGCCATTCAATATGATCAAGGCTGATCATCCAACTCAGTATCCCGTACCTGCCTTCTCTCCATACCCTCTGATCCCCTTAGCCACAAGGGCCACATCTAACTCCCTCTTAAATATAGCCAATGAACTGGCCTCAACTACCCTCTGTGGCAGAGAGTTCCAGAGACCCACTACTCTCTGTGTGAAAAAAGTCCTTCTCATCTTGGTCCTAAAGGATTTCCCCCTTATCCTTAAGCTGTGACCCCTTTTCCTGGACCTACCCAACATTGGGAACAATCTTCCTGCATCTAGCCTGTCCAACCCCTTAAGAATTTTGTAAGTTTCTATAAGATCCCCTCTCAATCTCCTAAATTCTAGAGAGTATAAACCGAGTCTATGCAGTCTTTGTTCATAAGACAGTCCTGACATCCCAGGAATCAGTCTGGTGAACCTGCTCTGCACTCCCTCTATGGCAATAATGTCCTTCCTCAGATTTGGAGACCAGAACTGTACCCAATACTCCAGGTGTGGCCTCACCAAGACCCTATACAACTGAAGTAGAACCTCCCTGCTCCTATACTCAAATCCTTTTGCTATGAAAGCTAACATACCATTCGCTTTCTTCACTGCCTGCTGTACCTGCATGCCTACTTTCAATGACTGGTGTACCATGACACCCAGGTCGCGCTGCATCTCCCCTTTTCCTAATCGGCCTCCATTTAGATAATAACATTGCTGTGCAACGCACGCTTGCCAGCATCTCTGAGCCCAGTGGGACAGACCGCTCCTTCTGGCCTTCTGCCTCTTCAGAGCTTTGCTGGAGCTTACTGTGCAGGGCGCGCTGCCAGTTACTCCCAACCTGGTTTGATAGGCCGCTCCTTCAGGCCCTTCTGCTCCTTCGGAGCCTTAGCGGAGTTCATTGAACAGGCCGCGCCTACCAGTACTCCGAGCCTGATTTGACAGGCTGCTCCTGCGGTACTTCTGCTTCTTCTGAGCGTTGCTGGAGCTTACTGTGCAGATCGCGCTGCCAGTTTCTCCCAGCCTGGACCAACAGGCTGCTCCTTTGGGCCTGCTGCTCCTTCGGAGCCTTAGTGGAGTTCACTGGACAGGTCGCGCCCGTCAGTACGCCAAGCCTGGTTTGACAGACTGCTCCTGCGGGTCCTTCTGCCCCGTCGGAGCTCACTGAACAGCGCGCACCTGCTCCCTTCCTGGAGCTTCAACGGAGGTAGCTGTACAGGCCACGTCTGTCAGCTTCTTCGAGTCCTCTGCACCAGTTTTCAGAGCAGTGGGCCGTTCCTGAAGGAAAAATTGCCTTACCTGCCGGAGCATTTTCAAAATGCTCCGAATCCCACGCCATGCTTCGACGTATTGACGCGCATGTGGGCTGGCGGGTTCTTCATGTAGTCTCTCAATAGTCTTTGATATAAAGTCACTTTTTAATAGTTATACAACTCACTAGTTATACAACCCTTTGTTGATGCAGACTTTGGGTACAACAATGTTGGGAATTGCACACGATGATGGCAGGCTGATTGGCAGCTCATGGTGCTCTGTGGCTTGAGACCATTTACAGAGTTGAGTCAATTGTACCATTTAATTGCATTGGGAAGGCAGGAGGCAGAAGCAATTAAAAGCACTGCACCCATTTTCTATATCTCCCATTTACAACCACCCCCTTTCCACCACCATCACCATTTTGGCTCCCGTCCATTACACCAGCTATAGTATAGTTGCCATGGAGAGATTTCTATAAATGCTGACACTTTGAGCAGTCAATGCATTAGTAACTGGGCAGCTGTGAAATTCACATATTGACCCCAGCAGAAACATGTGAGGTCATGTTCTACTGCTCCAATTTATTCTCTGAACATCAGAGGACATTTCACATTTTTTTCACCTATGTCACTAAAATTTTCAGTGGGTCACTGTAATTGATAATGCTGCACATAACATATGTTTAACACGTCAAAAACAGGGTAAACTAGAATTTTAAAACCCTTGTATTTAATTCCATTCATTCCTAAAGAAAAATAATAACCTGGTATATAAATCAGTGTTCATATCAGTTTAATTTAGTTTTGTGATACAGCACGGAAACAGGCCCTTTGGCCCACTGAGTCTTTGATGAACAACACACACCCTCACACACTTAACATTATCCTACACACTAGGGACAATTTGTCCTGCTTGATCTTTTGCAAGCATCTATTGATGAGACAGAATGGAGGAAATGCACACACAAACATTCCTTCCCAATGCAGCGAGAAAGCATCTACCGCTGCTGCACCAGGATCTGGTTCCCATGAAACATATCTGGGCAACTGATGATTTAATTTAGATGCAAACAAGTCAATATCTGGCATTCCATACTGAACAATCACTTGATTAAATACATCCTGATTTGACATCTATTCTATGTTATCATTGAATTGACGTGACCTAGTGTCAGCTACAGTGTTAAATCTGCCTGGCAAATAAATTGCTGAAATCCAGATATTTTTGTCAATGCACCAGCTCCAAATCTGGTTAGCCAGTCTATCACAAGACTGTGACTTGACTCCACCCATGTGGTTTACATATGCCACTGCTATGGTGTTGTCAATCTGAACCTGCACATGCAAGTTCCTACTGGTAGAACAATAAGCCTTAAGCCCATACCAGGTTCCCAACAAATTTAAATAATTGATCCCTCTTAATTGAAGAAGGGATGTCTCATCAGCATTCCATCTGCCTCCACAGCTGGAAGACATATCTGTTGCACCCCAAACTCCAAACTTACATCAGTCTGTAATATAATTGAAGGTGGTTCCACCAAAACCTTCCTAAAACTTTTTTAAGCATTTACTATCCACCATTGTATGTCTGAACTTACCCCACTGACAACTGCATAGACCTGTCAAAATGGCCCATTTGTATTCTCAGTGCCTGTTCCTTTGATCATTGTAATTGTTGATAATGCAGAAGACCATACTGCACAGCTGGAAAAGTAGCCACCAATTCACCAATCAACCTAGCTACTTGTCTAATTGAAGGCTGTTGTTGTCCAAGGAGATTAACACAGTCCTCAATTAACTGTTGCAATTTGTCCCTAGGCAAAGCTACCAACATGATATTTGAATTAATTGTAAATCCCAAATAATCAATGATTTGAACTGGTGATAATTTGGATTTATCTAGATGAATGACAAACCCTAATTTTTCAAAAGTGTATTTAACAACTGAAACTGACAACTGAGCTTCAGCATGAGTCTTTCCAACAATCAGAATATAATCTAAATAGACCATTACTACATGCCCCTGAGATCTGAGTAATGCTAACACAGGTTTTACCAATTTAGTAAATAGTCTAGGAGTTGAAGTTAATCCATTAGGCAGTGCCTTAACTTGCCACAACTGAGTCATCCAAATACATTTCAAATATCTTCTATCACCACCATGAATAGACACTGAGTAATATGCATCTTTTAAATCAATGCTTGCCATATAACACCCTTTGGAAACTAGATGTTTAGCCATGGAAAAAGTTTCCATTTTGAAATGCCTAATAACAAACACGTTAAATTCAAACTCATTAAATTCAGGATAATACTACATCCCCCAGTCTTTTTAGACCTTGGAAAAATACTTGACACAAATTGACAACTTTGATAGACTGAAGTCTCAATTACCCCTTTCTTGTGTAATGAATTAATTTCTGCATGTATGAGCACCTTTTCTTCATCTGAAAATATATGTATCTGACTTGGAACATGTTGATTAGGTGAACTTTCATTAGAGTAAAGTTCAATTTTTAACCCTTCAATACTGTATTCAAGTATAAACAAATCTGATGTTAACTCCTGCCATTGTTTGAGAAACAATTTTAACCTTCCCCCAATTTCAACAGCAACATTACTTAATTCATTCTCTGTCAAAGGCATATTCCTTACCTGCATATGTCCTTGCAGACCTTGTTGTCCGCAGCCCCATGTAGAGAAAGGCACCTTGCCCTTCACACCGGTGGCAGCCTGCCAATTCCGGTATTGTAGACCTGGTTCCTTCCCCTGCAGCCAAACTGGTTCCTCTTTGATAAGGATAAAACCTTT
The DNA here is from genome assembly GCA_963514005.1 of Raja brachyura. Next base: position 23,480,127 of record OY740791.1, read on the forward strand.
TCCCTTGTTTGCCAGCGGTCTTAATGAGGCCCATTAATAGGTTTTTACATCCTCATGACATTCTTTAACTCTTTTAACAAGATCACCTCCAAACAACAGATTTCGTGGTGGTACACTGGGCGGTTTCCACAAAGCCGCCAGATTAGGATTGATCACCAGCCTTATAGCGGCTCTTGTGATGTTATTGATTTCAAAGAATGCACTACAAAACAGTCCCAGTGCATCCTGGTGGGTTTCAGACATATTTCGTGTATCAATTATTTTCACCAAAGCCATATGCCCTGCCGAGAACAATCTAAGCACTTTTTGACGTTTAATTTCTTGAGCCCTAGCTGACACCCCCAGCTGTGTCAAAATCTGATGATTAACCGCAGGTACTTTCAGGAGATCACAATTAATAGGAGCTTCATACTTCTTGGCCAGCTCATCCATGGCCAACTCCTGTAACTGGTGGGAGAGCATATACTGAATTGCTGCAGCCAATTCTTCACCAATCGGCTCTCCTGCCTCTCTAGGCATAGCAAAATTTCCAGCAATATTAGGAATGACCTCCAACTGAACCCTTACTGCTCTCCGCCAACATTGATTCTGTGTCAACGAACTGCACCGTTGGAACATCCACCTCACAGGCAGAATATTCCTGCAACCATGTAAAAGGTGCTGCTAGCACGGGCTCCCCCATAGCCTGGCTTGGGCACCACTCCTCCTCACGGAGCTGGTCCCTGTCGAGCATTCGTTATAATAGAATCTCGACCTGGGAGAGCCGTGAGCAAACTGACTCTCCTGTAGAGGGTACAACCTCCAGGCCCGACTCTGGGTCAACGGGCCTATCTGACTTGCCAGTGGCCTTCCGCCCTACTGGCAAGCCTACACTGCTCACAGGCAGTGGGTCCGCAATCGCTGGCTGTATAGCCGGCATCGGACCAGGTGCATAAGACGGGCCTCCACCACAACGCTCTCCTGGTCGTCAACCTTCCTCCCTCTGGAGCGCCTCGCCGCCACCTTTTTCACTTTCTGCAACTTTTCCAAAAGGACCTCTCCAACCGTCACAGGAAATGAACTCTGAAAAAAAAAATGTTTTAAATTTACCTCGATTTTTTAAACTTACCGCTTGGAGGAGGGCTGCTGCTCCAACTGGCCGACTGCACCAATGCGTCTGACATCATGACGCACCAACGGCTGTACGGGGTTCTTCACGTAGTCACTCACGTGACTCCGAAGTAAAATGTAAGACTTCTGGATCATAAGGGAATCAAGTGATGGAGATAGGATCATACAGCACAGAAGCAGGCCCTTCGGCCCAATTGGTCCAGGCCAACCAATATGACCCATCGAAGCTAGTCCCATCTGATAGATGTGTGAATGTTGGCAGAATCTGGTGTTAAAGTGGAAAACCAGCCAAGATCAATCATGAGGGAAGAGCAGAGTTGTTGACTGTTCCTATAACTAATCGTTCACCAGATTGATCTCAATTCACAGATTACATTTTATAATTCCAAGCAAAGTGAAACAAATAAGAACAAACATAGAAAATGCCTTTTTAAAATTTGATTTTAATATATGAATATAAAATACTTTGGAGGAAGATTTATATTTTATAAAAATTGACTATTTTAATGGCTTTCATGCTATGCATGTTTATGCAATTTTGAATAAGAAATCAGCAATTATGCAATTTATATTTTTACTTTGGAGCTATTATTTACAGAATATTAAAGTATGCAATTATGTTGCCATTAGCAACAGATCAAACTTACTAAAGATAATTTTTTTTAAATTACAGAGTGCTTTTAAAGACACAATTATGGTGCATTTATAGAAAGTAACATGATGTTATTTGTAATAAGTTTAACAGTTAATTTGATAAATGAACTGTAATATTAAGATCAACAGCAGATGCAGTGAATTATAATGATGATAATGATTGTAATAATGTTCTATTAAAACAAGGTCACAGAACTTGTGAATTTATGTTGCATTCAGAAGCATTTTAAATTCATCTCTTTTTCCATCTTTTTCACAGGAAACAACACAATAGGATGATTTTGTCAAAAAAGGCCAGAATAAGCGAGACCTCAATCTACACTCGCAAATGTTGTTAAGTTAATCATGTAAAATCTCTAAAGTCTGTTGTTATGATAAGGTAGCAACAAAGGTAGACAAAAATGTTGGAGAAACTCAGCGGGTGAGGCAGCATCTATGGAGCGAAGAAAATAGGCAACGTTTCGGGTCGAGACCCTTCTTCAGACTGATGGGAGGGTGGGGGGGGGGGGTGGGAAGAAGAAAGGAAGAGGCGGAGACGCTGGGCTGAGGTAGAGTTCAGAAGGGGAGGAGAAAACAGGGACTACCTGAAATTAGAGAGGTCAATGTTCATACTGCTGGGGTGTAAACTGCCCAAGCGAAATATGAGGTGCTGCTCCTCCAATTTACGGTGGTCCTCACTCTGCCCATATGGAGTCAAGGGGGGAGGTGAAACGACAAGTGTAGCATTTCCTGCGGTTGCAATGGAAAGTACCAGGAGAGGGGGTGGTTTGGGTGGGAAGGGACAAATTGACCAGGGAGTTGTGGAGGGTGCGGTCACTGCAGAAAGCAGACAGGGGAGGAGATGGGAAGATGTGGTGCAAAGCGATCGCCAAGCCTACGCTTGGTCTCACTTGTGAAGCAAACGTCAAGCCTACGCTTGGTCTTAATTTGCGAAGCGATCGCCAAGCCTACGCTTGGTCTCTCTTTTTGCGAATTGCTACACTTGTCACTTTACCTCCCCCCTTGACTCCATTCAAGGACCCAAGCAGTCTTTCCAGGTGTAGCAGAGGTTCACCTGCACCTCCTCCAACCTCATCTATTGCATCCACTGCTCTAGGTGTCAGCTGCTCTACATCAGTGAGACCAAGCGTAGGCTTGGCGATCGCTTCGCCCAACACCTCCGCTCGGATTGCATTAACCTACCTGATCTCCTGGTGGCTCAGCACTTCAACTCCCCCTCCCATTCCGAATCCAACCTTTCTGTCCTGGGCCTCCTCCATGGTCAGAGTGAGGACTACGGTAAATTGGAGGAGCAGCACCTCATATTTCGCTTGGGTAGTTTACATCCCAGCGGTATGAACATTGACTACTCTAATTACAGATAGTCACTGCTTTCTCCTCCCCTTCTCAACTCTCCCTCAGCCCATTGTGTCCGCCTCTTCCTTTCTTCTTCCCCCCCCCCCCCCCACCCTCACATCAGTCTGAAAAAGGGTCTTGACATAGATGCTGCCTCACCCACTGAGTTTCTCCAACATTTTTTGAATGTCTACCTTCGATTTTCCAGCATCTGCAGTTCCTTCTTAAACAAAATGAAGTGGACGAGGTGCTTTGTGAAATTGGTATCCATTGATACACACAGGCTGGTTATTCTAGGTGAGGTTTTAACACATCAAACAAACAATGCTGCCAAGATCAATGCTGTAAACCACATTAAAGATAACTCCCACTATAAAGCGTATCTAATGGTACCAATTATCCAGTACATGGCCTCAGTAAACAAATCACAAAAAATCTATGTTTTCAATATTCAAAGGATGTACTCTAAGATTGTCTTGGTCATGAGAATATGGCAACCTCTTTTATACATATGGGATTACATAAATGTACAGAAATATGTACATAAATAAAATAGATATACATAAATATGGGAGCTGTAATGGTTATATGTCATGTCCAATATGAAAATTAAAAAAATAAAAAGTAACACAACCATGGCTACCAAAAGAAGTTAAGAATAATATTAGGCCCAAAAAGAGTCCTAGAGGATTGCAAGCCAAAGTATAAAATCTAGTTATTGGAAGCAGCATAGATTTCAGCAAAGGAGAACAAAGAAATTCATTAACCATATTTACTTACAAAGGGAGAATATTTAAACTCATCAAGTGTATGCCTGTTTTCCACTAATTTTCAATGTAACCTTTGCTCCTGATATTCACATCAACTCTCCTAGCATTTACCCCTCACCTACACATGATGGGGATTTTGGGGATGTGGAAGGAACCCAGAGCATTTGGGCAAATCCCATAGGGTAATAGGGAGAATAACACCACACCGAAAGCACCTGAGATCAGATCAAAATGCAGAGAATCATTCTCCTAGGGTAGGGGAATCAAGATGATGGAGGACATCATTTTAAGGTGATGGGGAAAATATTTAATGGGAAACTGAGGGGCAACCTTTTCACTCAGAGGGTGGTGGGTACAAGAATTGAGTTGCCAGGAGAAGTAGTTGAGGCAGGTATGATAAAAAAACATTTAAAATACAATTGGACAAGTATATGGACAGGAACGATTTAGAGTGATAAGAGTCAAGTGTGGGCAACTGGGACTGGTTTAGATGGGACATTTTGGTTGGCATGGACAAATTCGGTGAATGTCTTATTTCCATGCTGTATGACACTATGTCTCTGTTTCTAATTGAATTTGATCATTCGAGCTGTGTGGTGGCAGTTCTATGTGATGTGCCATGGTGCCACAGAGTACAAAAATAGAGTTTGAAAATAAACTTGCAGGGGATACAAATGTGGAACTAAAAATTGTTCTACAAATATGTAAAAAGTGTGGGAATAATTTAAACCAGACGTGAATCAAACTATAGCTACTTTATTCACAATAGGACAAAGGACAAAGAACAGAGGACATTTATTGGGTCATATAGCTATTTATTGGGCACTATAAATATAGCTACTTTATTCACAATAACTTGTGAGACAAGGATAACAGTCAAGCAAGAGACTTCTGCAGATTCAAAGCACGCAGTATGTTTACAGTGGCTTGCAAACGTTTTCATACCCCTTGAACTTTTCCACATTTTGTCACGTTACAACCACAAACGTAAATGTATTTTATTTGATAGACCAACACAAAGTGGCGCATAATTGTGAAGTGGAAGGAAAATGATACATGGTTTTCAAATATTTTTACAAATAAAAAACTGAAAAGTACGGTGTGCAAAAGTATTCAGCCCCCTTTACCCTGATACCCCTAAATAAAATCCAGTGCAGCCAATTGCCTTCAGAAGTCACCTAATTAGTAAATAGAGTCCACTTGTGTGTAATCTAATCTCAGTATAAATACAGCGTTCTGTGAAGGCCTCAGAGGTTTGTTGGAGAACATTAATGAACAAACAGCATCATGAAGACCAAGGAATACACCAGACAGGTCAGGGATAAAGTTGTGGAGAAGTTTAAAGCAGGGTTAGGTTATAAAAAAATATCCCAAGCTTTGAACATCTCTCGGAGCACTGTTCAATCCATCATCCGAAAATGGCACATCCGAGTATGGCACAACTGCAAACCTACCAAGACATGACCGTCCACCTAAACTGACAGGCCGGGCAAGGAGAGCATTGATCAGAGAAGCAGCCAAGAGGCCCATGGTAACTCTGGAGCAGCTGCAGAGATCCACAACTCAGGTGGGAGAATCTGTCCACATGACAACTATTAGTCGTGCACTCTACAAATCGGGCCTTTATGGAAGAGTGGCAAGAAGAAAGCCATTGTTGAAATTAAGCCATAAGAAGTCTCGTTTGCAGTTAGCCACAAGCCATGTGGGGGACACAGCAAACATTTGGAGGAAGGTGCTCTGGTCTGATGAGACCAAAATCGAAGTTTTTGGCCTAAATGCAAAATGCTATGTGTGGCGGAAAACTAACACTGCACATCACCCTGAACACACCATCCCACTGTGAAACATGGTGGTGGCAGCATCATGCTGTGGGGATGCTTTTCTTCAGCAGGGACAGGGAAGCTGGTCAGAGTTGATTGGAAGATGGATGGAGCCAAATACAGGGCAATCTTGGAAGAAAACCTGTTAGAGTCTGCAAAAGACTTGAGACTGGGGCGGAGGTTCACCTTCCAGCAGGACAACGACCCTAAACATACAGCCAGAGCTACAATGGAATGGTTTAGATCAAAGCATATTCATTGTGTTAGAATGGCCCAGTCAAAGTCCGGACCTAAATCCAATTGAGAATCTCTGGCAAGACTTGGAAATTGCTGTTCACAGACACTGTCCATTAAAATCTGACTGAGCTTGAGCTATTTTGCAAAGAAGAATGGGCAAAAATTTCAGTCTCTAGATGTGCAAAGCTGGTAGAGACATATCCCAAAAGACTTGCAGCTGTAATTGCAGCGAAAGGTGGTTCTACAAAGTATTGACTCAGGGGCGCTGAATACTTTTGCATGCCACACTTTTCAGTTTTTTTATTTGTAAACCATGTATCATTTTTCTTCCACTTCACAATTATGCACTACTTTGTGTTGGTCTATCACATAAAATCCCAATAAAATACATTTACGTTTGTGGTTGTAACTTGACAAAATGTGGAAAAGTTCAAGGGGTATGAAAACTTTTGCAAGCCACTGTATTTATTTTTTAATAGTATAAAAGCAAGGTTAGTCACGTACACTTATTTACAAGATTAACTATTGTGATCCAGCATTCAGTAACTTTCCACTGAAAAAAAGGCTGCTTTATCTATGTTGGAAGATTAGGATATCTAGGTGTAGCCTTGAGTTTGCAATCCCTTCCTTATGTTTAGCAGACTTGTTTTTGACTGTGCAAGTCACTGACACCGGGCATGTTTAGCCTAGCTCTGAAGGCCCCATTCACTGGAGTAAAGTTTGATTCCCACAGAGTGAAGGGCTGCCCATGTTGAAAAACAAAATGGTTCTTCCCACAATTTCCATAACTCCCCCCTTTTATCGTAACAGAACAATAAGAAAAATGTTGATCAGTATTATCAGTATCGTTAGACAGTGTTTTGATATATATCTGCTTACAAGATAAGTAAACTAGCACATAATTTACAGAGAAAGATGGCTGCATACACACTCATGTTGGGATCAAAAACAGGAATGATTTATTTCCAAGTCAAAGGTCACTGACTGATTTATTTAGCATGTGCGAGAATGAGTACAGCTCATACGCATAAATTACATGAATATTGTCACATCCTATCCTTTTTGACATTTTGGGATTACATTTCCAAAGATCCAAAACAAAGAAAACTTAAACATTTTTCATAATATTACACTGTAGTAATATGGTTTAAGAATCAAACAACTGTTCTGTATTATTTCACAATTTCAATCATAGTCACACTTGTGACATTTCAATAACACAAAATAATGTTCACATGCTTTCGTCTCATAAACATGTAGGTACATCACAACCAAACACATTACTTTGTGACATACTCGCCGTACCTTTCTGACGGTCTGACAGCTCTTCCTACCCTCGTTTTAGTGTTTCTTTCAGAAGTATCTTTCTTTTCAGTAGGTACATTCTGTGCATCACTTCTAGTTTCTTCTCTCGTGTTATGAGTTTCACGAGTTGCATCTTTCTGGTGATGCATGTTGTGTTGGTTTTTCCGGTGTCAGCTGAGGTTGCAAAGGTGTCCCAGTCTTCTCCACATCTGGTGGTTTCTCTGGAGTTATGTGTGGGGGTAGTTCTCCGGTCTTCTTCAGATCCACTCGATTATGTCGGATTAGAAGTCCTGATTAGAAGTCTCGACTTCGTATGATCTCTCCTCTAATCATATCTGAACTGTTGCTCTCTGTTATCTGGTTTCCCGTAGTTTATAGGGTTTGAGCCTTAGACATCACCTACTTCCAGGATTGGCAGATCCTTGGCATGTTGGTTGTAGATTTTTTACTGTTTTCCTTGCAAATCCTTCATCTTTTTCCTCTCTTCTGTGAGTATCTCAGCACCACGTGGTTTGAGGAGGTTAGATGTAGTTGGAAGTGTCATCCTCGTTCTCCTTCCATGTGGTCTTTGTGCAGGATTTGTTTGACTTCCTGGCAAATTTAGCGAACTCCTCTGATGAGAACTGTGTTCGGTTACCGTTTGCTACGGTGCTGGGAATTCCGTATCTTGCAAAGTGGTTCTTGATTTTCCCAATGATTGTCCAGCTGCTCAGGTCGTACAGTCTGTCTATTTCCCAGACATTAGATAGATAGTCAACTGTGATTAAATATTGCTTTCCCTCAATTTCAAACATTTTGGTTCCCACTTTCTCCCATAGTCGATCTGGGAGGTCATGGGGCATCAGAGTTTATTTCTGATTCTGTTGTTTGTACATCCTGTAGGCTTCACAGTTTGAAATGAACTGCTTCACATCAGAGTTCATTCCGGGCCAGAAACTGCATTCTCTAGCACGTCTGAGGGTTCCTTCTACTCCTAGGTGAGAGGTGTGGAGTGTCTCCTTCATATCATTGTAGGGATTACAACTCACTCTCCTCTGAATACTAGGCCGTCTTGCACACTCAACTCGTCTCTGATGTTAAAGTACGGTTGTGCTGCCTCTTGGACTTCTGCCTTGTGATCTGACCATCCATTTTGGATTACTCTTTTAACTATTTGTAGTATTTCATCTTCCCTGGTGTGGGCTTGGATGCGTTTGACCTTGTCCTCTCCCATGCTCAAGGACTCAACTACGTTGATATCAGTGAATCTGGTTGATCCTGTGGTGATGAAAGCTGATTAGTAGAGCCAGGATGTTTAGGCACTAAAAAACTCTGAAATAGTCAAGCACTTCCAAATGTTAGGATACATTTTTATGCAGCCCAACTTCGACCACTAATTAATTGATATTAGGACAGCTACATAGCTAGGTGGAAAGAGATGGTGACATATATCCCTGACTTCCACATCCAAACACTCTTGGGAGAAAATGCGCTTCCTGGACATATCAGGAGTATAATCGATCCAATAACGATATTTATTTTAGAAACCTGGTTCACTCTTGCCAGACAACTTAAACTGAATAAAGGACAAAAAGTTTTAAGATGTACAGCTTTGGATAGTGAATTTAAACCAGGGATGTATGACTCAACATTTAAAGAGTGGATGAAAAAAAGAATGATTGCATTTTGTACTGTTACTGAAAATGGAGACTGAAGAAGTTTTCAAGATTTGAAGGATAGATTTGCACTTCAGAACTAAGACTTGTTTAGATACCTCCAACTGAGAGATTATTACAATAAAAAAGTAAAAAGGGAGGAACTAGAAGAAAAGAATCCAGTGTTGGAAGTGATAGTTAATGTGTATCATCAAAAACCATCAAGGATTATTTCTAAACTTTAGCATAGTTTAATGGAATGGAATAAACTACATTTTATGTAAAATTTAAGTGTGAAAAGGAATTGAACATCACAATCTCAGAAGAAGAATGGCATCACATGTGTGTAACACTACAGACATCCACTAATTCAGAAAAATTGAGAGAATTTAATTGGGAAAATTTGATTTGTTTCTTTATTACGCCTAACATCAAAAGCAAGCAAATTCTAAGGCAGCAAACATGCTGGAGGCAATGTGGCCAAACAGACGCAAATCATGCACATATCTTCTGGAGTTGCCCAAAAATAGAGCCATTTTGGGACAGAATGAATTCAGAATTGAAGGAGGTATTAGGATATATAGTCTCCAAGAAGTGTTCTATTTTATACCTGGGTAATATAACTACAGTGATTAGATTAGATTAGATTTTATGACTTGTCATTCGAACCTCAGAGAGGCTCAAACGAAACTCTGTTTCTACAACCATACAAACAAAACAATTCCTACAAAACATACAACAATTCAATTTACACAAACATCCATCACAGTGAATCTCCTCCACACTGTGATGGAAGGCAAAGTCTTCTCTCTCCCCTGCACCATTTCTCTCCCGATGTCCAAGGCCCAGGTGGGCGATGTTAAGTCCCACGGCCATTGAGGCCATGCCTGGTGATGTACGGTTCCGTTCTAGGCCCAAAAGTCATAAAGTTGGAACCCCTGGCAGGCGTTGGAATGTCCCGCGGCCATTGAAGCCGTGCTGGGCAATGTACGGCCCCGCTCCGGGTCGATCCAACCCCACGACACGAGCGGGAGATGTTGCGTTGCGGGAGCTCCGGAAAGCAAGACCCGCGAACGCCCGATATCCCGACAGTCCACCAGCAGTAATCTGCAGCTGGAGCTGGAGCTGGTGCTCTGGAGTCGGGCCGCAGCAGCGAGCCACCACCGTTCCCCACGCTCCGAGACCAGCCAGCCCCACAACGGTAAGTCTGCAGCTCCGCAGGCTCCGTGACTGGAGCCCTCAGGTCGTCCCGGTTGGAGGCCCGCTCCACGGTGCTAGGCCCCAACGACCACGGAGACCCGACAGGGAAAAGGTCGGGTCACCCGTGCAGGGAAGAGATTTTAAAAGTTTCCCACTCCCCACCCCCCCCACCCCCCACAAATACACAGTTAGAAACAGTACAAAAAAAAACACGAACAACTACATTTAATTAGACAAAAAACAAAACAAAAGACAGACAGGCTGTAGGGGCCAGTGCAATGTGAGTCACGTCGCCGCACAGTGGTGTTGAAGGAAGGTGGTGTTGGTTAAAATCCTACTCACAGCTGGCAGAAAGGCCATTACAAGAAACTGGCTTGGAGCGGGCATACCCAGACTTAGACAATGGTTAGACATAGTACAGGAAATAGTTGTCATGGAGAAAATGACATATTCTCTAAGAGTGAAAGGAGACAAGTTTAACAGAAAATGGGAAAATGGATTAGGTATAGAAATAAAGACATCAACACTGTTTAATTTTATTGACAATAATGTAAGTTATTGGAAAATGTTTCAATAAGAAAATAGTTATGTATACTGCATCATTAATTGTAAACTGAACCCCCGCTGCACTGTTGTATGTTTCACTGCATTGTTGTATGTTATTATATTTGTGCTTTATTTGTCTTTGCATAAAAACAATAAAGACTAAAGTGAAAAAAAATAAATAGGCAGGCAAAAAGGCATAATAAAATTACAAAAAAGGTACCAAAAAGGCATTTATTGACAAAAAAGGCATAAAAAGGCATGTATTTTCACCACCAAAATATGGTTAAAAATTATATTATGGTATACGACATTAAATGACCAAAGTTGCATGGTTGCACGTCATTACCAGCATTTTTTTCAAAATTATCAGGTGTTAAACTATGGTGTCGGTCAAACAAAATATGCTTCAGTTGTGAAAAACGTATTTCTACCTCAGCTGAGCACTGGTGCATACCCAAAACAAGCTACATTCATATTCATACATACATACATATTCATATTCATACGTACATACATTCAAGCTACAAGCTATATTCATGTCAATATCTCATCAATATCTTGTGCATTACAACTTACTTCGAGAAATTTAGCTATGTTTTGTATTTCTTCAAGATCTTTGTTAGCTAAAATCACTCCCTCACATTTTCCTTGTATGTCTTTAACTACATCGCCAGGAATTTTATCAATATCGTCAATTACTTTGTTGAAAAACCTGCAAGGTATTCACTTATGTTTCGCCACATTTCTCAAGGGAAGTAATAGCTTGTGGAAAGTTTGCAAAATTGGAAGCAAATTGGAAGATCACAGTGGAGGGACTTTTCCTGCATGATTTCACTGACGATCCTTACTGGAGCACATTATTTTTCAAAACAGTTGACGATTTATTTTATCTTTTCAAAATTTGCAGCATAGTAGAGTACAGCAGAGAGCCATGTACCCCACCTAATCAAAATGGGCTGATGAGGAAGCAGAATCTCGGGTGTAATTTCCTTGAACAACTGCACACGTGACAGTGCTTTGAGGCAGATTTTCTTCTTCAAATTGGAAACTAGGCGATCAAAATTTGGAAACAAGCTACCTATGTACTTGGCAATTCTATGAAGTCCTTGAACTAAGCACGTCAAATGCAACATTTTGCGGAATAAAATTTTAAGAGCACAAGCAGCTTTTTCCATGCACGGAGCTGCATCAGTAACAAACAGAAGAACATTCTCGTATTTATACCTTCTTACAAAGTACAGCAAGTGAAGATATAAACAACTGAGCAATAGTGTAGCTCTTTGACTTCTCCAATGCTTCCGATGTCAACAAACACTTATTTGATGGTTGACATGCCTCCAGTGTACCGATGACCACATTGGCAACATATCTCCTCACCGCATCGGTTGCCTCATCTATTGAGATCCATATTTTGTTGCATGCAACTTCATCTCTAATTTTCTGCACAACAATGTTAAAGTTGCTATCAACATAACGTTTTCGTAATGATGACTCACTTCCTATAGGTTCCTCTGTGTATTTCTCAAAAAAAAACATCTGAGAGATTTAGTTTCCAAATTCCACAGTGGAATTCCATCATCAATGAATGCCTTGCACAGATCATTCAAACTCAGATTTGTGACTGGAGCCAACAGTAAATGACATGAAGAGACAAGCTTGGGTATTTCGCTTGGATAGTCGACACCCCAGCAGTAGCAACATTGACTTCTCTATTTTAGAAAGCCCTTGTCTTCTCCCTCATCCCCCTACCCCTTTCTAGCTCTCTTTCTAGTCCTACTCTCTCCGCCTCTTCCATTCTTTTTCCCGCTCCCTCCACACATCAGTCTGAAAAAGGGTCTTGACCCTAAATGTCGCCTATTCCTTCTCTGCCTGTCTCACCCACTGAGTTTCTCCAGCATTTTTTGTCTACCTTAGATTTTTCCAGCATCAGCAGTTCTTTCTTAAATAGATCTTGGAGAAAACGGAACCAGCGGGCAGCGGCACAAATGAATGAACGACTGACGATGGCGCCCCCGGTTTCGCCACAGCGGTGGAAATTTTCTTGTAAGTTATACTATGTTAACACATTAATAATAACATTAATATTAACGTGTTAACATAGAAAACATCATTGTAATCACGGTACAACGAGAAAATAGCATGGCCATTTAGCAAAACGGCAAAAAAAGGCTGATTTAGGCAATCAATCATGAAAAAGGCATTTTATTGGTAAAATCACCAAAATAGGCATGAAAAGGCACATGGCATTCATGGTAGAATTCTGGCTCTACTGATTAGCATTTAGAACAAAGCAAGATATGTTGTGGCTCGGCAGTGAGACGGGAGCACTGTTTTGATAAGCAGAGGGCACGTATGAGGCAGAATGGTAGCTGGAACATTACATATATGATGACAATCGTGGCTAAAATAATAATAGCATTTTATTAAATGGTCTTGAATAATCCGTACATAGTTTCAATTGAAAGATTAGTGAAATCAAGGGTAGATCCCATTCAGTCATAAAAAATGGAACTCATTAAGGGGAAGAGGGAAATGGCAAAGCAATAAGATAAATTCTTTAATTTTGGCTTTACAGAAGAGCAAACGAGTAACTATCTAAAAATGTTAGGAAACAAATAATGTAATGAGGGTGCAAACCTAATTGAAATGTGTGTGAGTTAGGAAGTAATGCTGATCAAATTAATGGGTCTGAAAATTGATAAATCTCCAGAGCTTGAAAAGTTGCATCCTACATTAGGCAATCATTTTTCAGAATTTTACGAACTCAAATAATTTTGAGAGTGAGCAAATGTCCCACACTATTTAAAAAGAGGGAGAGAGAAAACAGAAAACTGCAGAATAGTTTGTCTTGCATCAGTAGTGGACAAAATGCCAAAGGCATAAGGGATAAGATAATAGGACATTCTGAAAATACAGTATGAACAGAACATGGATATCTAAAAGGGAAACTGGGCTTGACAAACGTACTGAAGTTTGTTGAGGATGTAAGTGGCAGAATAGTTTGCCATTAGATGTGCTATTGGACATTTTATTCTTCTTCATTAACCACAGCTGCCCCTTTTCCATTGGGGGTTACAGCCACGGCACTGTCAGTTCCAACAAAACAATGTTTTTCGTCGCCTCTGAGACCAGGAGGATGTCTGGCCCCAGGGTGGCCGTAGCAATGTGCTGTGGGAACTTCAGCTGTTTCACCGGGTCTACAGAAAGCTGCCAGTCCCGCACAGTCGCCAGGATTCCTGACGGATTTCTGGCTGCTGTGGTTCTTGGCAGCTGCACTCCAGCCTTCACGAAGGTGATCATCTGGGTGGTGGGCCATGCTCATCTGCAGCTGCTCATTCCCACGCTGATGGCTTCTGCAATGGGTTTAAGAACCTGGCCATGACGCCAGGTGTACCGGCCCTGCCCAAGAGCCTTTGGGCAGCAGCTCAGGATGTGTTCCGACTTCCCCTTGCCTGAGCATTGCGGGCAATCTGGAGATTCCGCTTTGCCCCAGATGAAGAGGTTCGATTAGCTGGGCAGGACATCATGCACTGCCTGGATCAGGAACTTGATGCGCTGTGGTTCAGCCTGCCAGAGCTCAGTCCATGTAACTTTTCGGTCCATGGCCTGCTCCCACCTTGTTCAGGTTCCCTGCTGCCTCAATCCAACGGCTCTGGTACACCTCTCCTCCTCCACCCCTGCCCTCCCTTCATCCTGGACCAGCCTGCGCCTCTCCTTCCCCTTGGCCTTGTCAAACCGGGGAGTTGGGAAGATTCCCAGGCCAGCTCTTCCCCGAGTCACTGCTCCCACCAGGACTCTGTGACGTATCCAAGACTCCGTTTGCAGCACGGCTTCGCCGGCTCTCCACTTCCTCCCAGTTTTCACCTCCACCCCTGCCTGAGCCACCTTGGGATCGCTGGAGTCCCTGTACAGCATCACCTCTCTGGCCTGAGTCACCATAAACTCCTCCTCCAGGGACTTCAGGGGCAGCTGGAGCTTGGTGTTATTTCCGTAAAGGGCGATGCTGCTAAGGCTCCTGGGCATTCCCAGCCACCTTCTGTGAAAGCTGCTGACTTTCCTCTCCAATCTCTCTACGATGGATATTGGGACTTCGTAGACAAGCAGTGGCCTGAGTATCCTTGGCAAGATACCATGCTGGTAAAATCATGCATTGAACTTGCTGGGAAGCCCCGACCGGTCCACTGCTCTCAACCAGCTCTGCAGCTCCTGACAGGTTGCCTGGACAGATGCTGTATCCTTCAGGCTGCTGTTTAACACCTTGCCAAGACTCTTCACTGGCCTTTCGGTGACAGTTGGGATTGGTGTCCCTTCGATGCTGGAGTGGAACCTGTCCATGACTTTGCCCTTCTTCAGCACAAGTGCAGCTTGATTTTCCTGGCTTAAACCTCATCCTTGCCCATCCAACCAGTTTCTCCAACCCCTGCAGGATCCACCTGCCTCCTGGCACTGACTCAATGGTGACAGTCAGGTCGTCCATGAAGGCTCTGATTGGTGGTTGACACACGCCTGACTTGGTCCGAGGGTCCCGTCACTCTGGCTCAGCAGACTTGACGATTATCTTCATTGCCAAGGCAAAAAGGATCAAAGAGATGAACAGCCTATGATGATCCCAATCTCCAGTCTGTGCCACTCTGATGTTACTGACCCTGATGAGACTCTCATGCTGAACTGGTTGCAATAGTCCAGGATGAGATCTGCCACTTGTCCCCGCACATGATGCTTGGCCATGGCTGTCTGGATCAGCTTGTGCAGGACGGAGCCGTAGGCGTTGGCCAGGTCATGCCAGAGCACTGTCAGGTTTCCCTTGTCCCCAGGCTTCTCTGAAGAGCTGGGTCACCACTCCCATGTGCTCTAGACACCCTGGCACTCCAGACAAGCCTCCCTTTTGCACTGAGCTGTCGATGTAGCCATTGTTGGAGAGGAGGTTGGTCAGCCGCCTCGCCACGATGCTGAAGAAGATCTTGCCTTCAACGCTTAGCAAGGAGATGACCCTGAACTGATCAATCTTCTTGGAATCTTCTTCCTTTGGGATCCAGACTCCTTCAGTGAATCTCCACTGCTGCGCCACTTTCCCTCTCCTCCAGATGACTTTCAGGATCTTCCACAGGCATTTCAGTAACAAGGAGCAGTTCTTGTAGGGGACTCTACTCGGGCCAGGGGCTGAGCCAGATCTAGCTCTCTTCACAACGTCCTTGACTTCTTTCAGGAGTGGCTCTCTACTATCAAATTCCCAGATTCTACCACAAGATGCATTTTTCCTTCATCATTCAGCAATTTGTAAGGATCGCTCAATATGTGACTTTCTTTTATGGTTCTCCGCCCCCACCTACCATTTTCAATTGTATGGAATTTTCCCATGCATCCTCGGGAGGTTCAACAACAATCCTTTCACTTATTTATTCCCCATCACCCGGGAACCCAAACAGTCTTGTAGAAAATGAACTGCAGATGCCGGTGTACAAAAGAAGACAAAAAGTGCTGGAGTAAGTCAACGGGCCAGGCAGCATCTCTGGAGTACATGGATAGGTGATATTTTGAGTTGGGACTTTCCTTCAAACTCTGACGTCACCTATCTATGTTCTCCAGAGAAGCCCCTGACCCAATGAGTTTATCCAGCTGTGTTGGAAGGAACTGCAGATGCTGGTTTAAACCAAAGATAGACATAAAAAGCTGGAGTAACTCAACGGGATAGGCAGCATCTCTGGAGAGAAGGAATGGTGACTTTTCAGGAAGCGTCTTGGCCCAAACATAACATTAGCAAATGTGCAGATGACCAAAAGATGGGTGGCAGTTTGAACTGCGAAGAGGATGCTATGAGGATGCAGAGTGACTTGGAAAGGTTGGGTGAGTGGGCAGATGCATGGCAGATGCAGTATAATGTGGATAAATGTGAGGTTATCCACTTTGGAGGCAAGAACGGGAAGGCAGATTATTATCTGAATGGTGTCAGGTTAAGAAAAGGGGAAGTACAACGAGACCTGCGGGTCCAAGCACATCAGTCACTGAAAGTAAGCATACAGGTATAACACGCAGAGAAGAAAGTGAATGGCATGCTGGCCTTCATAATGAGAGGAGTTGAGTATTGGAGCAAAGAGGTCCTTCTGCAGTTGTACAGGGCCCCGGTGAGACCACACCTAGAGTATTGTGTGCAGTTTTGGTCTCCTAATTTGAGGAAGGACATTCTTGCTATTGAGGAAATGCAGTGTAGGTTCATGAGGTTAATTACCGGGATGGTGGGACTGTCCTATGATGAAAGAATGGAGCAACTGGGCTTGTATTCACTGGAATTTAGAAGGATGAGAGGGAATCTTATAGAAACATATAAAATTGTTAAGGGATTGGACATGCTAGATGCAGGAAACATTTTCCTGGTGTTGGGGGAATCCAGAAACATGGGCCACCATTTAAGAATACGGGGGAGGCCATTTAGAACTAAGATGAGGAAAAACTTGTTCCCATTTTGAATTTGTAGAATTCTCTACCTCAAAAGGCAGTGGAGGCTGATTCACTGGATCCATTCAAAAGAGATTTTGATAGAGCTCTTAAGGCTAGCAGAGTCAAGGGGTATTGGGAAATGGCAGGGACGGGGTACTGATTGTGGATGATAAGCCATGATCACATTGAATGGCAGTGTTGGCTCGAAGGGCCGAAGGGCCTACTCCTGCACCTATTGTCTATGTACAGTAGCTATGTATCTATGTTTCCAGAGATGCTGCCTGTCCCGCTGAGTTACTCCAGCTTTTTCTGTCTATCAACTGTTTGTGTCTTCTCACCCAAGCAGAGTTTGCAAATGAAGAATTTGTTCTTCTTCCAATCTAATAGTAAGATTAAATGAGAACTTACCAGTTTGAAGTTTGATCTTCATTTTATGAGGAGTTACATTGGTGATTACGTGAAGAAGACCCTGTCAGGCCACATGCACGTCAATCTTCAAAGCAGCGGTATGAAATCCCAGGCAACAGTAATATAAGTATAATAGTAAGAGCAGAAATCTAGAACTACCAGATGATCTTTGTGAGGGAGGGTTGGGCGTGGAGGGCATGTAATCACCGACGTAACTGCTCATAAAATAAAGATCAAACTTCAAACCGGTAAGTTCTTGTTTAATCTTACTATTTTACTTCGGAGTCACGTGAGTGACTACGTGAAGATTTCAAAGCTCTGTGATTTCATTCCGTGGATTCAAATCCAGGTGTCTCACTGCATTGATTGACTCAGGATGAGTGAATAATCAACAATGCATTAAGCATGACATTGATTTAAATGTCTTAATGGTTTCTTTTAATAAAGAAAACCAATAGCAACCCCTCTATCTCAGGGGAGGCTAAACTGAACAGAATGAGCAAATAGCCCTGGGTTGGCAATCGGCCTATGGAAATTTCTTTGTGAAAATTAATTCCCTTGACCATCCTGCGGCCGCGAAGATATGGTTGATGTGAATGTCCATTGCCTTGGCCGCCGACGTTGATGCCGCCCTGGTGGAATGAGACGTAAAGTTGTCAGTGTTAATACCTGCATAACCCAGAACCTGCTTTTGCCACCTCAAAATAGTCTGAACTGACATTTTCCTGTGCGGTTGTTTGTGGCTAATAAACAATGCTGATCCCACATCTCCTAGGGTTCTGGTGATCTTGGTATAATATAGCAAGCCTGCCCTCACACCTAGACGTGAATCCGTGGGGTATGCCGATATATGATCTTAAACCCTGTCACCCTGGTCTGCTCTGCTTGTGTAGCTCAGAAATGTAAAACCTTAATGGCATTTGCAGCCATTTCCATCCTGTATAGCCGCAACTTTTGCAATGTCTGCACTCATTGCGCTGATACCAGTGCCATGACTAAGGATGTAGCTGGAGCCCCCTGGTGAAGTATTGTTAACACAATGTCAATATCCCATACTGCCTGTACTTGTACTGGGAGAACCTGTGTTAAAGATATCGTTTACAAACTCGATATCCGGGGGTGAAACCCGACAGAGTGGGTCCCGTTTGCTGCAGCTAATATGATGGGAAGGCATGTTGGGCACATTTAATGACCCTATAACTCAATTATTGTCAAAGACCATTTAAGAATGAACTCCAAGACGTCAGTAGTCTGTACCGTATTAAATGTAACATTAGCATTAAACAAAACGCTTCCCATCTCCTGAAGAGGAAATGTACTGCTTTTTTGTTGCTATCCCAGCACTCTGGAGTGAACACATAGCTGGATCAGTGTGACAATCCAAGCGGTAGGGGCAGTCCATTCAGAATCTGTAATGTCATAGATTGATGTCATCATGCAAAGGCTAGTTTCCCGAGCCACAGGCTGAACCAGCAAAGTTCATGTTTAGAACAACCGTATAAGGTTGTATCATCATTCCTGACAAAGCGGGAATCAAAGCAGCATATGCTAGTCAGACAGTAGAAACCTAAAGCGGGATCATGATGACTTTATTTTCCGATTGATGAGGCAAAATGGAGGAAGACATAAAATACCATTCCTTCTGCTTGTAGCGAGACTGTATCTGTCGCCACTGTTATGCCACATATCTTTGCAACCAGTGAACAAGCATGAAATCAACATATCGATATTCGGTGTTCCATCAAACCAGAATTTTATAAATACTGTGTGGTCCAACACCCATTCGGTGTTGTCATTGATCTTGATGATACACCAGTGGCAAATGTATTAGGTAAACCAGGACAGGATAGTTTTATTTGATTGCAGCCATGTGACTAACATATGCCACCATCATAGTGTATCAACTTGAAGTTGAGCATGCAGATTATGCATATTTGCTCAATCACTCTTTAACCCATAGAATGCCCTCGTCTCTATAGATAGATGATACCAATAACTGAAGAATTGGTAACTCATGGAAACACCTCCACCTCCAAACTAGAGATGACAAGTTCCTGCGTTAGAGCCGTTAGCATCAGTTTGCAATAGAACTTAAAATTTACCGACCAAACTATTGGAGCAATGCTGAATACTGGAGATGAGGATTGGAGGGTAGCTAATGTAACCCCACTTTTTAAAGAGGGAGGGAGAGAGAAAACGGGGAATTACAGACCAGTTAGTCTAACATCGGCAGTGGGGAAACTGTTGGAGGCAGTTATTAATGATGGGATAGCACCACATTTGGAAAGTGGTGAAATCATTGGACCAAGTCAGCATGGATTTACAAAAGGCAAATCGTGTCTGACGAATCTTATAGAATTTTTCGAGGATGTAACTAGTAGAGTGGATAAGGGAGAACCTGTGGATGTGTTATATCTGGACTTTCAGAAGGCTTTCGACAAGATCCAACATAAGAGATTAGTATACAAACTTAAAGCACACGATATTGGGGTTCAGTATTGATGTGGATAGTGAACTGGCTGGCAAACAGGAAGCAAAGAGTAGGAGTAAACGGGTCCTTTTCACAATGGCAGGCAGTGACTAGTGGGGTACCGCAAGGCTCAGTGCTGGGACCCCAGCTATTTGCAATATATATTAATGATCTGGATGAGGGAATTCAATGCAACATCTCCCAGTTAGCGGATGACACGAAGCTGGGGGGCAATGTTAGCTGTGAGGAGGATGCTAGGAGGCTGCAAGGTGACTTGGATAGGTTGGGTGAGTGGGCAAATGCATAATGTGGATACATGTGAGGTTATCCACTTTGGGGGCAAAAACAGGAAAGTAGACTATTATCTGAATGGTGGCCGATTAGGAAAAGGGGAGATGCAACGAGTCCTGGGTGTTATGGTACACCAGTCATTGAAAGTCAGCATGCAGGTGCAGCAGGCAGTGAAGAAAGCAAATGGTATGTTTGCATTCATAGCAAAAGGAGTTCAGTATAGGAGCAGGGAGGTTCTACTGCAGTTGTACAGGGTCTTGGTG
Organism: Raja brachyura; assembly: GCA_963514005.1. The sequence goes on from OY740791.1 coordinate 23,500,605, forward strand.
AGACCACACCTGGAGTATTGCATACAGTTTTGGTCTCCAAGTTTGAGTCAAGACATTCTTGCCATAGAGCAGGTACAGAGAAGGTTCACCAGACTGATTGCTGGGATGTCAGAACTTTCATATGAAGAAGGACTGGATAGACTCGGCTTGTATTCGCTAGAATTTAGAAGATTGAGGGGGGATCTTATAGAAACGTACAAAATTCTTAAGGGGTTGGACAGGCTAGATACAGGAAGATTGTTCCCAATGTTGGGGAAGTCCAGGACAAGGGGTCACAGTTTAAGGATAAGGGGGAAAACTTTTAGGACCGAGATCAGAAAAACATTTTTCACGCAGAGAGTGGTGAATCTCTGGAATTCTCTACCACAAAAGGTAGTTGAGGCCAGTTCATTGGCTATATTTAAGAGGGAGGTAGATGTGGCCCTTGTGATTAAAGGGATCAGGGGGTATGGATTGACGGCAGGTACGGGATACTGAGTTGGATGATCCGCCATGATCATATTGAATGGCGGTGCAGGCTCGAAGGGCCGAATGGCCTACTCCTGCACCTAATTTGTATGTTTCTATGTCCGCCCATCATTGTGACTTTGGTAGCTTCAGCTGGTAATAGCTTAGGTGTATCTAACAATGACCTACATGGCACTTGAGAGGTTGTCACTTTGCATGATGTCAGTTCTCCCACTTACACTGCTGAATTACAGCCACTATATTGCCAATTAGTTTCGATAAATAGAAGGCTGGTTTATAACAACAAGGTTGTTACAGGTTTCTATTAACTCCAATCTCTTGCCCTTGGCGGAGTCATAGACTAATTAATAGCTAAAGGTAACTCCCAAAGACCAACAAGTCTATGTGGCAACAACTTAAATTTAAATGGCCAGAGGAGCCCAATTCCTCAAAAATAGTTTGAGGCTGAATCAGTAGATTTTTTAGAAAAATACAGCATTAAAATATCATCCAGACAACACATAACAAGTGTTTTTGATCTCTGCATAGTGCAAGCATGGATTTTAGTAATTTATTAAATAACCTGGGTAAATAATTAAGCCCATTTTGCAATACTTTATAGTTAGCATTACTGTTATCATACTGTTATCATTGCATCATGGCTTCCTGAACATTTGTATGTCTCCGATGATCGCTGTAAATGGGAACCTCCTATGAAAATCAGTTGTTAGTCAGTAACAAAGTTTCCTATTCGGAAAGTTTATACTGCACATGCGAGTTAAACGACCTTCTCCATCTTTCATAATGAATAGGCCATGCCTGCCATCATTTCATGCCTGCCTCCAGCGATAATTCTGGCTCGATTTCCGAGTCTTGTCTTAAAAGACAATGCTGGCCATAATACATAGAAACATAGAAATATAGAAAATAGGTGCAGGAGTAGGCCAGAATACTGAGCCTAGCTCATAATTCTGAGCCTGCCTGCAAAGGCAACTCTGGCGATAATTCTAAGCCTGCCTCGAAAGTCAATGCTGGCCTCGATGGCAATCCTGTTTGGAATGTCAATGTTGTGCAATTTTACATGGTTAGATGCCGCTAAGTAGCTGACTATGCCTTAACCATTTGTGTATAGTACAACCAAGTGTAAATATTACCCACATGTAAGTGGTACGCTAACCCATGTTTCGTAAGTGCCAGACCAACCTATCTGCCTGGTTACCTCATAGAGTAGAGTGCGTGGAACCTCTGCCCAGCTTTCATGCTGCCACTAGCTTCAGTGAACCGCTTATTGCTGATGAAGGCGTAGGGTACGTTGTCGCCGAAATAACGAAGCTTTGCTCGTCGTCGGCCTTGATTGGTCCGACAGCTTTTGCTTCGTCCTCCAGGTTTTGCCTGTTGAATTGGCCTTACCTAAATAGAAGATTCGGCGACTGGCTCCAATATCCCCTGGATAGTGCTGGTCACTGCCGGCACACATGGCTAAAAGGTAGGAGTTTCTCTACTAACATAGGCAACTCTTTCTCCTCCCCAGCTAGCATCTGCTGTGGGGTTCCCAAAGGTTCCATCCTTGGCCCCATTCTCTTCTCCCTGTATATGCTCCCCTTAGGCCAAGTCATTGAAAGGCACGGCATTTCCTTCCATTGCTACGCAGACGATACACAACTGTACCTCCCCCTGAAGCCCAAAAAACAATCAAATCTGCTTAACCTAACCCGCTGCCTCGAGGATATAAAGTGCTGGATGGCCCAGAACTTCCTCCAACTAAACAAGAGTAAGTCTGAGATCATCCTTCTCGGCCCCTCGGACTCAATCAAAATGATAGCAGGCAGCCTTGGAAGCCTTACCCCACTACTCAAACCTCACGTCAAAAATCTTGGCGTGATATTTGACTCAGCACTGACGTTTGACAAACAAGTCAATGTCGTGGTGAAAGCTAGCTTCTTTCAGCTTCGGATGATAGCTAAAATAAAACAATTTCTCCAGTTTGATGACCTCGAAAGGATCATCCATACATTCATCTCCTCCCGCCTAGATTACTGCAACTCCATTTACACTGGCATCAGCCAATCTTCCCCGTCCCACCTGCAACTGCTCCAAAACACCGCAGCGAGACTCCTGACGGGCACCCGAAAAAGGGACCACATCACCCCGATCCTGGCCTCTCTCCACTGGCTCCCTGTGCAGTTCCAAATAAATTTCAAGACCCTCCTCTTTGTCTACAAAGCCCTCAATGGGCTTGCACTCACCTACATTAAAAGTCTTCTCACCCACTACACCACCTCCAGGTCCCTCAGATTGGCCGACTTGGGGTTGCTGAATGTCCCGCAGTCTAGGCATAAGCTCAGGGGCGACCGACCGCGCCTTTGCGGTCGCAGCTCCTAGACTGTGGAACAGCATCCCCCTCCCCATTAGAACTGCCCCCTCCATCGACTCCTTTAAGTCTAGTCTAAAAACGTATCTGTTCTCCCAAGCCTTTCCTGAAATCCTCTGAGCGAGGGCTATCTGTATATATGTATGTAGCCTGCTTGTGTATACTACTCTTATAACAAATGTAAAGCACTTTGGTCAACAAGAGTTGTTTTTTAAATGTGCTATAGAAATAAATGTGACTTGACTTGACTTGACTTCCTACGGACCTATACCAGGATGGAACATTTTTACACTGATTCTGTTGGGATCGCAACCTTGCTGCCAGGAATGGTACCTCTGACATGTGCCCTTCATCCCTTGGGGTGTGCTCCACGGCTATACCCTCAGGCTCGGCGTCAGAATTACACTGACCCGGCATGCTCTCCCCCTCCAAGAGGGAGACATGAAGCAGCCCTGTCCCAGGCGCTGCTGGCGCCAGCTCTCCCATAGGCCGCGCTGCTACAGATTCGGCATCAGTATTATACTGACCCGGCATGGTTTCCTCCTCCAAGCGAGGGACATGAAGCAGCCCTGTCCCAGGCGCTGCTGGCGCCGGCTCTCCCATAGGCCGGCGCTGCTACAGATTGGGCGTCAGTATTATACTGACCCGGCATGGTTTCCTCCTCCAAGCGAGGGACATGAAGCAGCCCTGTCCCAGGCGCTGCTGGTGCAGCCTCTCCCATAGGGCAGCGCTGACACCACTCCTGCTGTTGGAGCATATGTATGTATTACTGGAGGGGAACCCTCCCAGCCCAACTCTTCCGAGTCCATAGGGCTGCTGATTTATCGGTAAGTCTACCCCATGTCCGGCGGACCACTGTGTCTGTGAGCCGCTGACCGCACTGTCAGCGACTCTGGCGGTGACACCGCCTTCCTGCTGGATTTCGCAGCAATCTGGAAGCCACTGACTTTCTTTGTCAGTGACTGGGATCGCGAGCCCGACATCCGCCGACTATCCGCTTCTGCGGTCCGAACCGGGGTCTCCCCACAGCCCGTAGCCGGTTCACTCGCCGGATTCTGCGGCAATATTCAGCTGGAAACCTCTGTAAAAAAGAGGTTCCTGCAAGAAATTGAAAACCTGATAAGAAATACAAACTTACCTGCAGGTTTAAACTTACCGCTGGAAGGAGTGACGTGCCTGCCAGTCCGGTGCTGCGCCATGCGAATGACATTAATGACACGCATGCGGCCTGACGGGGTCTTCTTCACATAGTCACTAACGTGACTCCGAAGTAAAATCTACTGCCCCTTCTTCCAAACTAGTCCCTTCCCCATTTAGACCACCCTGTCTATAGCTTATTTCACTGTTTCAATACGAGCTACTAAAAGCTTGAGGAGGAGCACCTCACCTCTGTCTGGGTACATTGTAGCCTTCCATACTTAATAGAATTCTTTAACTTCAGATGAAATGTTCTTTCATCCTGTCTATTTCAGAAGCATTTACACCTGTCATCCTTACCCTTTTCTCCCTGTGTAAAGTCTGGCTTGGTGATCATGTTCCAGTGTGCCAGAACTACATCAGAAACAAATTATACAATTTTAACACCTTATCTTATCTTATCTGTCACAATTGTTCACTCAATCTGAAAAATTCCCTTGGTGACTCCCAATTTCACCAAGCTTATTTTTCTTGTTCTGATGTTTGATAAAAGATCTCTCATCTGAAACATTAACTTTTCCTCCTTCAACAGATGCTGCCTAATCTGTTTCGATTTCCAAGCTTTTTTCTTTTTTTTTCTGTTATCCTACATGTGGAGGCATCATTTGCCAGGCTGGTCCCACCAATTTACCATTCACAACTCATTTAAGATCACTGTGCTGATAACTATCTCCATTAAGTACATTTGACATCCTATCACCGGAATTCCTTTTGTTCTACACAACCACACAACCTTCCCCCCTTCAATTGCAAACCTACTCTCATCTCCCATTTACCCAGCTCTGTTGAAGAGTCACAGATCCAAATGTTAGGTAGTTCCCCCCCCCCCCCCCCGGTGAATGCTATGTACTTACCTTTCTGTTTCTCTGCAGGCCATGGCTGGGAGCCAGGAATCAAGGGGTTAACAGCTTCTGTACCCGACTGGCCCAGCTACATCAGGTGACTCATCGCGAGCTTTAAAAGGCAGAAGCTCCCAGAATTCTCTCTCTCTTCAAGATAGATCTCTGGAGGAAGAGGTGCCGGGCTGAGCTGCAGGAGGCCTGGCCGCATGGCACCGCACTTTGTATATTTGTCACATACTTTTGTAAATTAATGTTCTACTGGGACGGAAGGGATGACCTGAGAGTTTTCGGGTATTTTTGGTTGCAGAGTTAGGGCTATATAGGCAGTTTAGAGTCTTAGGTCCGACGGCCTATTAAGAGGCTGGCTGGAGCACCCTTATATATTATTTGATAGCCGATTCTGGTCCCTATCCGTGTTCTTTAAAAATCAGGTTCTGGTTTTGTTTAGTGTTACAAATTAAAGACTGTTTTTTTTATCTAAGCTTGACTCTGGTTTTGATTTGTTACGCGACTGAGGAACAAGCCTTCGGGAGTCGTAACACCAAAATATAGATGTTGCTTAAGTTTTTCCAGCACTATTTTTCTCCTTTTGTTTTAGGTTTCCATCATCTGCAATTTTTATTTAAATCATTTGAAGTATTATACAGACCCGTAACAAGCCCACACTCGGACTATTCAGTACAGTTTTGCTTTCCTTATCTAAGACATTCTATATTAGTCAAAGAGGCACTTAAAATGGATCTATCCCAGGACTTGAAATTTTGCTTCCTGGAATACTAAGGATGGTAGCCGCAGAAATAGCAAATGCATTGATTATATATATTTTCCAGAATTCAATAAATGTTGGAATATTCCACATTAAATATTGATGCAATTTATTATGAGTGCCAATGCAATAATCCAGGTTAGTCGGGAAGTGGTGTTGGGTAAATTGAATGGATTAAAGGACGATAAATCCCCAGGGCCAGATAGGCTGCATCCCAGAGTACTTAAGGAAGTAGCTCCGGAAATAGTGGATACATTAGTGATAATCTTTCAAAACTCCTAGTTCCTGAGGATTGGCGGGTAGCAAACATAACCCCTCTTTTTAAGAAGGGGGGAGAGCAAAAACGGGGAATTACAGACCAGTTAGTCTAACATCGGTAGTGGGGAAACTGCTAGAGTCAGTTATTAAAGATGGGATAGCAGCACATTTGGAAAGTGGTGAAATCATTGGACAAAGTCAGCATGGATTTACGAAAAGTAAATCATGTCTGACGAATCTTGTGGAATTTTTCGAAGATGTAACTAGTAGCGTGGATAGGGGAGAACCAGTGGATGTGGTGTATCTGGACTTCCAGAAGGCTTTCAACAAGGTCCCGCACAAGAGATTAGTAATATAAACTTAAAGCATATGGCATTGGGGGTTCAGTATTGATGTGGATAGAGAACTGGCTGGCAAACAGGAAGCAAAGAGTAGGAGTAAACAGGTCGTTTTCACAATGGCAGGCAGTGACTAGTGGGGTATCGCAAGGCTCAGTGCTGGGACCCCAGCTATTTACAATATACATAAATGATCTGGATGAGGGAATTGAAGGCAATATCTCCAAGTTTGCAGATGACACTAAGCTGGGGGGCAGTGTTAGCTGTGAGGAGGATGCTAGCAGACTGCAAGGTGACTTGGATAGGCTGGGTGAGTGGGCAAATGTTTGGCAGAATCAGTATAATGTGGATAAATGTGAGGTTATCCACTTTGGTGGCAAAAATAGGAAAGCAGACAATTATCTAAATGGAGGCCGATTAGGAAAAGGGGAGCTGCAGCGCGACCTGGGTGTCGTGGTACACCAGTCATTGAAAGAAGGCATGCAGGTGCAACAGGCAGTGAAGAAAGCGAATGGTATGTTAGCTTTCATAGCAAAAGGACTTGAGTATAGGAGCAGGGAGGTTCAACTTCAGTTGTATAGGGTCTTGGTGAGACCACACTTGGAGTATTGGGTACAGTTCTGAGGAAGGACATTATTGCCATAGAGGGAGTGCAGAGAAGGTTCACCAGACTGATTCCTGGGATGTCAGGACTGTCTTATGAACAAAGACTGCATAGACTCGGTTTATACTCTCTAGAATTTAGGAGATTGAGAGGAGATCTTATAAAAACTTACAAAATTCTTAAGGGGTTGGACAGGCTAGATGCAGGAAGATTGTTCCCGATGTTGGGGAGGTCCAGGACAAGGGGTCACAGCTTAAGGATAAGGGGGAAATCCTTTAGGACCGAGATGAGAAGGACTTTCTTCGCACACAGAGTGGTGGGTCTTTGGAACTCTCTGCCACAGAGGGTAGTTGAGGCCAGTTCATTGGCTATATTTAAGAGGGAGTTAGATGTGGCCCTTGTGGCTAAGGGGATCAGAGGGTATGGAGAGAAGGCAGGTACAGGATACTGAGTTGGATGATCAGCCATTATCATATTGAATGGCGGTGCAGGCTCAAAGGGCCGAATGGCCTACTCCTGCACCTAATTTCTATGTTTCTATGTTTCTAAGTGCTGACGGTCCAATTCTGATGTCTGTCGTTCTTCCCAACCTGCCTTTTTTCATCATGTGCTCTTTGAGTCATAAGTAAGGTTTCTACCATTTCAGATTAAGCCATTGTATATATTGTGTCTACTTGATAATCAGGAAAAAATATTCTCTTCGTCTCTAAGACCTCATAAACCAATCTTCCAATTTTTTTCCCTATCTCATGTTCGTAAGTGATAGGAGCAGAATTAGGCTGTTCGGCCAATCGAGCCGACTGTGCCAGTCAATCATGGCTGCTCTATCGCTCCCTCCTAACCTCATTCTCCTGCCTTCTCCCCATAACCCCTGACACCCATAATAGAAAGATTAAACGAGATTTTACCATTTGAAGTTTGATCTTTATTTCATGAGAAGTTGCGATGAGGAATTACGTGAAGAAGCTCTCCAGCCTGCATGCGTGTCAACCTTTAAAGCAGCTGTATGAAATCGCAGAACAATCGCTGACCTAAACTATAGGAAGATTAACAAACTAGAACTACTGAATGATCTTTATGAGATTAGGGTTGGGAGTGGAGGGCAAGTAATCCTTCATCGCAACTTCTCATAAAATAAAGATCAAACTTCAAATGGTAAGTTCACGTGAGTGGCTATGTGAAGATTTCAAAGCTCTGTGATTTCATGCCGTGAACCAGAATCCATGCATACATACTGCTTCAGTTGACCAGATATGATTGAAAACAGTGCATTCAAACATGATATTGACTTAAACATGTTGATGCTTTTAATGAAAATAATAATAATAATAATTGTCCCTTACATCAGGGAAAAGAATAGATTATTTAACAGAACTCAAAATTGTATTAGCAAATGAACCAGGCCTGGCAATAGGCTTATTGTAAAAAGCTTGAAAAGTCCGCTCATTCGACCATTCTGCTGTTGCTAGGATGCGGTCCAGCGGAACTTTCATGAATCTTGCTGCCGATGTTGTTGCAGCCCTGGTATAGTGAGATTTAAATGCATCAGTGTAAACTCCTGCAAAAGCTAATACATGTCTCAACCATCTAGAAATGGTCTGCACCGATACGCTTTTGTGTGGTTTTCTGTGACTGATGAACATAGCCAGTTCGGTGCTTTGAAGGTCCTTCGTAACCTTTATATATTGTTTAATATACGTGACAACACATAACCTATGGTTAGTTGGATATGCTAAAATCTCCAGCTTAAGACCTAGCACACCCGGTCTACTTAATTAACTCATTTATGTAAAGCGTTATCTTATTGTTAGACATAACTGTCCTATCAAGCCTTAATTTATGCAATGACTGGACACGTTTTGCTGAAACGAGCGCCATGAGCATTATTACTTTACAGGTGAGCCAGACCAAAGATAAAGATGTGGCTGGAGCCCAACCACAAACCAATGTTAACACTACGTTAACGTCCCATACTTCCGTGTATCTGGGCCTGGAAGGGGTTTTTGTTAAAGATACCCCTCATAAATCTGGATACCAAAGGGTGAGACCCGACAGAATGGTGTCCTGATCCCAGCAGCAAGTATGTTGATAAAGCACTTCTAGCAGTGGTAATAGCACGATAACTTATTTTTTTTATCGAAAAATAACATTGAAAGAAATACTAAGACATTGGCTATACCTGTTGTACTATAAGTTATATTTGAATTAACACAAAAAACTTCCCATAGTTTAATGTATGAAATGTACTGCTTCTTGGTACTGTCCCGCCAAGTTGCAGTGATCACGTCCACCATTCGGTCAGATAATCCGAGCCCCAGAAAAGGTCTTCTTAAACTCTGCAAATCAATAGGTTGATTTTGTCATGCAGAGCATGAGATTCCCGAGATACGGGATGAACAAGCAAGTCTTTACACTTATTGATAACCATATATGGTTCAGTTAGCATTCCTAACATCAGAGGGAACCATGGTTGCGTAGGCCAGTCAGGCTCTACTAAAATACCTGAAGTGGTCTTACTTGATTTTTTGCAAGCACCGGCTGATGAGGCGAAATGGAGGGAAGGCATAGACAAACATTCCTCCCCTTGTAACGAGAATGCATCTATAGCTACCCTCCCTGGTTCTGGCTCCCATGCAACATATTTTGGCAACTGGTGATTATGTATAGATGCAAACAAATCAATATCCGGCGTTACATATCAAGCAATGATGTCGTTAAACACGTTGTGATCTAACATCCATTCTGTGTTATCATTAAATTTATGTGACTTAGTGTCTGCCACCGTGTTAAACCTACCTGGCAAGTAGGTTGCTGAGATCCAAATGCTTCTTTCAATACACCAGCTCCAAATGAGATTAGCTAAACTATCACAGGATACTGACTTGATTCCACCCATGTGATTGATATATGCCACCGCTGTTGTGTTATTAATTTGAAGTTGAACATGCAGATCTTTAATGTAAGCCTTTAAACCATAGAACCCCCAGCATTTCCAGGTAGTTGATACCATATAGATGGATAAATGGTAACTCATGCCTATCCCATCTGCGCCGCAACTAGAGGTGGTATTAGTAGCTCCCCATCCCTGTGCACTTGTATCAGTTTGTAGTACAATTAGTTTACTAATCAAAATGTCACCGGAGCAATGCTGAATATTGGTCGTCCACCACTGTAACTCTGTTATAGATTTGGGCGACAATGGCATAGGTCTATTAAAATGACCTAAATGGGATTTAAGTGCTTGCTCCTTTGCACGCTGCAGATTTTGATAATGCAAAGGAACAAATGGAGCAGCTGTAAAAACAGCAACCATTTTGCCAATTACACTAGCCACCTGGCAAATAGACGGCTGCTCCGTATCAAGACGGTTTTTACAGGTTTCTATTAAATCTAATGTCTTTTCCCAGGGCAGGGTCACATACATTTCTATAGAGTTAATAGTAAACCCTAAATAATCAATAACTCTTGTTGGTATCAGCCTGGATTTGACTGGATGGATGAGAAACCCGAATTTCTCAAATATGAGCTTTGTGTCTGAAACAGCTAGTTTAGATGTTTCAGCTACGATTGATGTTTTTCATAATTTGATCTCTCAATTACACTTTTTGTGCAATGTATGTATTTCTGCTTGTATATCCAAAACCTCTTGTTTGGAATGAATATACGGATGACTTGGCGTATGTTGTGTGGGTGGAAATGAGTTAGGTAAAAATTCGCCCCATGTTACTGAATGAACCAGACCCACCTACATCAACGGTCACAGGTGGTCTGATAGCAGGCCCAACGGACCCTAATACTGGTTCTGTTTCCTTCCCCTTGCTTTGGAAAATTGAGCTGCTGGGGCGCGAGGATTGCACATTTTCCATGATGGCCGGGACGGGCCTTGGCCTAAAAAAGACCTATGCCCGGGTAGATCAAATCTAGAGCTGCTCCTAGCTTCAGCAAACCACATATTGCTAGTGGAGGCGTAGGCATCCTGACGCCGGCAGAGCAGAAACTTGCCCATAGGAGATGCTTTAATTAATCCTACAGCTTTGGATTCATCATGCAAATCTTTCACCTGTTTACTCAGGTCTTCCCCGAACAGGAGATTGGGTGGCTGGACATTACTGGCCCTACACAGATGCGTAAACTTACGGTTCAATGCAAGCCTGATGGCGTTCATACGGAAACAATTCATCTCGAAGTGTGCGTTGCACATCAGTGCCATGGCATCTTGCTGGATATCCGACAGTGGACCGCCATCTATCGATCTGGCAAAAGCCATGATGTCTGCAGATAGTAATTTTAGAATGCACTTGAGCTTTATCTCTTGGACCTTGATGCCACCTCCAATATAACCCCAAATGGAATTGTTGACCATGGGCACTTTTAGAGTTGCACAATTCGCTGGAGTGGGGTACTTTGCAGTAGTTTCTATCATGGTTTGCTCTTGTAATTGGTGTGAAGTAAGATAACTGATGCTTGAGGCTAGTTCTTCCTGAAGTGGTTCACCTGTTTGCAAAGGTAAAGCAAGATCGGGCCACTCTTGTTTATGTGATTTGCGCATATCATGCATGACAGCATGTTCCTCTGACACACATCCGTATTCGGAGTCAGCCATATAATGACCTCCAAAACTCCCCTCATCTGAGTGGGATGAACTAAGCAGCCCTGTACCAGGCGCTGCCGCGGGCATTAATGTAGACGCGGGTGGATATGCCTCCGTTTACGGAGCATGCTGTGAGTCAGCATCCTCTCTATCAGATGCTCCATTTTAGATAAACGGCCAAAGACCATTGGTGTGGGAGGGAAATCCTCCTGGCCTAAATCATCAGACAATACAGGCCTGTCAAACTTTTGTTTGGCTTTACCTGCTTTAGGGGCTGCCAAAGTGCTCTGTGCAGGCACCAAGTCTGAAGTCGCTGAGTGAACTGCCAGCGACTCTGAAGGTGAAACAGACGGCTGCCAGCTTCCCGAACCCCTGCGGTCTACCGTAGCCGGATTTCCCGCGCCCCATGTGGATTTGTTGGTCCTAGATTTCTCGATAACGCTGGAGCCAACTGTTAAGAAAAAGTACCCAAAACACCTCAGAGTAAGTTGTAGACTTACCTGTGATGTTTTTAAATTTACCGCTAGAGGAGCAACTCTCCTCCCAGCCAGGCATGCGCCATGCGTTAAACGTATTGACGCACATGCAGGCTGGCGGGCTTCTTCACGTAGTCACTCATGTAACTTTGAAATAAAATCTCCTGTATTAATCACTTTTCTGTTCCATTGAAAGTAAAATTTAAAAATCTCAATTGTGATTGACGTTGTTTATCTTAGAAGATAATTTGATTAATCTACATAAATGTGCTTTAATTAGAAAGAGAAAAAATAAATATTAACATTGTAGCGGCATCATACGTGGCGAATAAAGAAGAGACGTCGGGTTGGTGCAAACGGTTCTTTATTAGGTAGTCACACGTTACGTGGGTGCGCTAACTATATTAATGTGTTGTTGTAGCTGAGCGAGGTTGTTCCCTCGGGCTCAGCTACCGGTTAAACTCCTTTTAGGTCTCGTGGTGAGAGAGCTTATGTACCAGGACACTCCCTCTGCCCATGACGTCAAGTGCCCGCCCTCATATCTCCTGACGAAGGTTCGAGCTTAAGTGGCCCGAGTTTAGGCTGACGCCACAACATATTGAAATAAAATAATAATTAGTAGTCAAAAACCTCCTTGTCTAGACCATCTATCCTGGGTTCTAGCCATTACAAAATAGATAGCCATTCTTCTATCCTATCTATCTATATCTTCTATATTCTT